>OZ004709.1:111167294-111767294 GCA_963924515.1 Vespertilio murinus
AGAAAAGGAACTCTAGTAAGCCATTGAGAGACTGCTTATTGAAATCACTTGAGCTTGGTTCACTGTTTGTTTTTCTCCCTGTCTTATGGCTACAGCTGAGATTGTGTTGTACATGTACACAAGAAAGGTCGTAAGTGGAAGGAGACTGTTCAGTCTGAGGTCGTGTTATTTCAGAATAAGATGTGGTTCACAAGACAAAAAGCTGTTTCGTGTGACACTCAGGCGCTAGTCTAACTAGTTCTGATATTTTAAGCAGAATGTTACCCTAATCCACGTACTTCCCTGTGTTCCTAACACAATAACCTGTGTGGGTTGAATCAAAACTGTTTTTGCTTCTTTTACGCTGTTAGTGTGTTGTTGTCTTGTTTGATTTATAAGAATGTAAGGAGACAGTATTAAACTTTTCTTCTACCAAAGAATAGTGTAACAACTGATTCTACCTACAGAGGACAACACATAATGAGAACTGAATCAGAGTGATGAATAACTGATGAATTTTTATTCTGAAAGAATAAAAGCAGTTTTATGAACCGCCCAGCTATTTTCTTTTGTATTTTAAAAGTATTTTTATTACCAGTGATTCATAATTAGTCAAATGTGTTTATTTTGAGGAAAAGAATATCATTGAATAGCTGTCTTGTTTTGAAGGAAATGGATGCTTGTTTATAATGTCATCCTAATCCATGCATTCTGTAATTGTTAAAAAAAATACAAGTTGGCAGCAAAGTGACAAGAACATTTTAGGTGGGTACTGACATTCACCTTGCTAGGAACTTTCAAAGCCCAAATCTACATAAATTTTCAAGTCTGACAACCATGACAGAGACCGGTGAGTCTGGGCAAGAGTGAGAGACACACTAATTTAATGCTTCCTTTTATAGAGTAAAGAATAAGTAGTTAAGAAAAATGGTTGTAGCTCTAACTGGTTTGGCTCAGTGGAAAAAGTGTTGTTCTGCAGACTAAAGGGTCCCAGGTTTGATTCTGGTCAAGGGCATGTACCTTGGATGCAGACACATACCCAGTAGGGGGTATGCAGGAGGCAGCTGATCAATGTTTCTCCATCCCTCTCCCTTCCTCTCTGTAAAAAAGCAATAAAATACTTTTTTTTAAATGGTTGTAGAATCAGGATTGGGGTATTGGTGCCACAACCTTGGCACTTAAGAACTGTGATTATTAGTCAAGTTATTTAACCCATCCCTGTCAGTTTCTAGGTGGTCAAGTAGGACAATGAGCAAAATTGAAAATAATAATTAAGATTTTATTCACTTACTATGACAGCGTAAGCAAGAGGAAAAAGTGATCGTGACTCCATCGTGTTCCATTTCCCCCGATGGAAGGGCACCAGGTGAGGGGCGGGTGGACCAGTACAGATGGAGGGCCTTGTCTCAGTTCTCAGGAGCACTGAAGAAAAGGCAGGGATAGGTAGAGAGAGGAGGAGTGGAGACACACTAAGGGAGAATGGGTAAAAGTGTTGTTGTCAAGACCTCCTGATAATGAGTCCTCCTGAGCTGCAGCTCTTGATAAGGAAATCTCCGAATAGATGGCTGAGCTGGAATCCAGACATGTGTCTAAGCATGGCTGGCCCAGAGGGACTGAGTCTTTAACGGCAACTCCCTGCAGTGCTGTACATAAAGTGCTAGTGTTGTGCCCTTGTACCTGAACCCCAAAGACGATCAGGGAGCCGCATCAGATGCAATTGCAGTAAGCCTGTATTTATTTCGGACTAGTCAGAGCTCAGTCCCACTTACATCATAGGCAACAGCGAGGCGGGAAAGAGAAAGAAAGTAAAATTTCCATGGGTTTTATACAAGGGGGATATGACCCTGATTGGTTGGGTTAGGGATAGGGGATAGGGTTGTAGCCAGGGGCTGGCTCCCCCCGCCCCCCAGGGAAGGAGCACACCTAGAGGTGTCCGCTGGGGCCTGGCACATGTGCGCTGGTCCTGGCTTTTCACTAGTGTCCTCCACATCTACAGGGGGCAGCTTTCCCCAGGAGGCGTGGCAGGCAAAGCCTTTGCAATTGCCTATGGTCATGCTATGGGCACCTCTCACCCACACAAACACAGACACAAACACAGAGAGGTGTTAACAGACAGCCCCCTGAATCAGTGGGGCAGGGCTGTCCCCAGCCGGGATCCTTGTTTTCTCACATAAATGAATTTATATGAGAGACCTTGACTGTGTTGTAAAAAACCAATTTCTTAAAAGCAGGCACCTTTGTTGAAAAAGCAAAGCAAGCAATCCTATCCATCTGGCTTATGAAGCGCAGACAGCCTCTCAGCTAATTTGAAGGGCAGGTTGGGTGGGGGTCTGAGGTGTTATGTATCCTTCTGTCTATAAGTTTCAAAATTCCTTCGCTGAATATCTTGGTACTGATTCATTCTCAAGGTCCCTTTTTTTTATTTATTTTTTTTATTTATTTTGTGGTGGCTTTCCCAGAATTCATGAGAAGTTCCTGGCAACTTTATCTGGCCAAGCCTTTGGTCTGCTGGCTTCTCTGCTTAGGAAGTAAAACTGCCCTTTTCCCCTTTCCTTTCTGCATTCTCTCCTCATGGAGGTTTTTGTAACCATTTGCTTTGGTGTCCTTGGCCAGGGAAGATAATGGGTTGTTAGTTACAAGCTGCCTGCACACTGCCCACACTATTTGGCCTTGTTTTAATTTCCCATCTCAGATTTCCTCTTCCTCTGCCTTGGAATCCGGTTAACAGTCCAGCATGAACAATTTTACATTGTTTACTTTTTTTTTTTTTTTTTTTGGAACTGGGTTCTTCACTTGCTAGCAGTCAGAATATACTTCAATCATTTAAACAATCCCCAATTCAGCAGCGTAACATAATTAATTTATATTTCATGCTTATTAAATAACACATTTCCAAATGAGGGATTAGGAATCCAGGCATTTGCCATGTAATGGTGTTGTCTTTATGTTATGTGCCCTCTGAGGCCATTGAGAAAGAAAAAAAATACATAATGAAACACCCTCAGGAAATCATGACCTGATCCAGAGTGGCATGTATGACCCCTGCTCACCTCTCTCTGCCAGAACCCAGTTAAATGCCTATAAACTATAAGGGCTATTGGGTAACACAGACTTCCTCTGTGCTGGGAAAGAAACATCAAATAGGATCTAAAGGGGAGAGGGGCGTGAAACATTGGCGCTACACCACACTCTGAGATTAGTTTCTCACCTTTTAATGCCAATAGTAATACTTCTTAATATTTTTTAAAGGTTAAGGGGGAAATAGCCTATGAATTGATTAGCATCATATCTAGAATATCTATATAAATAAAAAGCCTGTGGCCCTAAGGCTGTAAGTACCAAAGACTGGCACGTGTCGACAGGGCTGCGCATGTGGGTGGATGGGATTGTGAGCACAGCGAGGTGGTGGGCTGGTGGGCAGGACACATGTGGGTGGGCGTGGCTGTGTGATTTCGCATGCTGGGTTTTCTATATTAAATAATCTACAAATACTAGTTGTAATTATTAATATCATGTGAGGAAATTCCCAATGTCCTTAGCAAATACTTATTCTCTGACAAACAACAAGATGTATGCAAAAGCAGCTGTGATTATAAAAGGTACCATCAGTTCTCAAACTCCACTGCAGTAAGAACAAAAAGCAAATAAAGCAAACAGGGAGAAGAAAGCAGATTAGTACTAGTAAAAGCACATCCATTTCAAAATGAAATAAACATAGAGTTAAAATATTCAGTGAGTGGAAAATTAGACATAGACCACGAGAAATAATACAACAGGGCATGAAAGTGCAATAGATGACAATTTCAGGGGGAAAAAGGAAAGTAATTTTGGAAAAATAAAAGAAGTTAAGTCAGGAAAATAAATGTTTCTGTTGCAAAAAATATATGTATAAGCAAGAGTGTGATTTTAGTCTAAACATTAATCCAACTAAACAGTGAAGGGAAGGCATCTCTTACCTGTCTGGTGTGTTAAGATGAAAAAAAAAAACACATTTTTCTGCATGATGGACAAAATGTTTTCTTCATGAACAGTATGCAGAACTTCAAACACAAAAGGGGGCTGATAAAAGTGTTTAAAAAAAGATAATATTTGGCAAGTAAAAAAATAAAATTGAAATTAAGGTGAAAATAGGTAAGATTTTAAATATAAGAAATACCTTGTTTAAAAAAAAGATGTATTCTTGAAAAGAGGTGTGTACCATTGTCATTAGAACTATTCTTGCATATTTACCAGCCATTGTAGGCCTGTATTATTTGATAACAGGGATTTCTGTCATTAGAGGACCTAACTATAAGTATCTAGTATGTTTCTGTCTGAATTATTTTACTAGCATCAGGCCCTCAATGTCCATCCACATTAAAAACCAGAGGCCCAGTGCACAGGTTTGTGCACCAGTGGGGTTCCTCAGCCTGGCTTGAGTGAATCTGGCTGACATTGGCTCTCCAACATCCTCTGAGAGTTTCCGAATTGCGAGAGGGTGCAAGCCAGGCCAAGGTGCACAATCAGGATCAGGGTGGGACCACAGGAGGGCCCAGTTCCAATTGACAAACCCCAGCAGCAAGCAAGCCTACTGGTTGGAGAGTCTTCCCTTTGGTGGTCAGTGCAAATAATAGTGACTGGTTGAACAATTGCATGAACAGTCGGACACTTAGTATATTAGGCTTTCATTATATATTAGGAGCCTGGTGCACAAAATCTGTGCACTGGAAATAGGGGGTCCTGCAACCGAACCTGCCCCCTCTCACATACTGGGAGCCCTCAGGGGATGTCCTACTGATGGCTTAAGCCTGATCCTCTAAACTTCAGTCTGGCCTCCTTTTGTGGGAGGGAATCTGGCTGATCAGGAGAAGGCACCAGCCCCATCTCCCCACTGGTGTAGCCACTGCCAGTCGCCACAGCCACCAAGATGTTTTCATCAACACAGACTCCAGTCCCTTCACTAAGAAAAAATGACAACTTTCCTTAGGCATTTTTAAGATGTGTCTTTCATAGGATATGCATTTCTTTTTCGTTTCTTCTTCTTCTTTTTTTTTTTTTAAATCCTCATTGACTTTTAGAGAATGTGGAAGAGAAAGGGAAAGACAGAGAGAAACATCAATGTGAGAGGGACAGACACTTTGATTGGTTGCCTCCTGCATGAGCCCTGATCTGGGTCTGAACAGGGAAGAGCTTACAACCTAGGTACATGCCCTTGATCAGAATTGAACCCAGACCCTGAGGTTTGCAGTCCAAGGCATTATCCACTGAGTAAAAATGCCTAGGGCAGTATATGACATTTCTTAGCCCTCCAGCAGTGGACCTTTGTTTTTTCTTCCAGAAGTATGGTGGAAAAACCCTAGATCACCTTTTTGGATTCTTATTACCCACGTTACTAAGAATATTACCAGTGGCATGCAGGAAGTTTAGCCAATGTGCAGTCAGAAAAGGTGTTTCCTCCATAGTTTACACAAATCAGGGCTGGGCCTTGACCAGGCCTAAAGCCTCTGACTGAAGCTTTAGGCCTGAGCAGGGGCCCTCCAGCTCCCTATGATCACTGGCTCTACCCCTGCCCAGGCCAAAAGCCTCTTGGGCAGGAGAAGACCCCCAGCTCCCCGCGATCAATCACAAGGGGTCTGCTCCTGCCCAGTCCTTACCTTACAGTGACCTGGGTGCCAGGATATTCCTGGGACACAGGCACTGGGTGTCTATATATGCAAATTAACCACCATCCTGTTTGGGTTAATTTGCATAGTCACTCTGATTGGCTATGGGCATAGAGAGGGTATGGTCAATTTACATGTTGGTCTATTATTAGGTAAGATATGGCAGGAGTTCCCTATTTTTATGGCTGAAGACTATATATACATTAATCCAACTTTGGATTAATATACATATAGTCTTCAGCATATACATATCTCTTGCTGCTAGGAGACCCATCAATGCACCTCCTGATGACCAGTTGTTTGGTCGTTCCAGTGTTATGGCCACTGGCTTTTTATAATATATATACTAGAGGCCCTGTGCACAGGATTTGTGCACTGGTGGGGGGCATAGCCTCTGGGGATCAGCCTGCTGTGGGGAAACTGCTCATCCACGTCACTGAGTGGCACTTCCACTGCAGGGGCACACTGATTACCAGGGGGCAGCTCCTGCATTGAGTGTCTGGCCCCTGGTGGTCAGTGCACATCATAGCAACTGGTTGACTGGTAATTCTGGCCCTTCCACCATTCAATCACTAGGCTTTTATTATATAGGATATAATATATAATTTTAAATTTATATATATATATATATATATATATATATATATATATATATATATTTCCATTACATATATACCCCATCATATGACATTAAATATACATAGCACAACTTTATCCATGTACCCATCAGTGGACACTTAGGTTGTTTCCATGTCTTGGCTGTCATAAATAATGCTGCTTGCACATGAGGTTGAGATACCTCTTTGACATAGTGCTGTAATTTCCTTCAGATGTGTACCCAGTAGTGGAACTGCTAGGCTAATGGTAGTTCTATTTTTTTTAGGAGCTTCTCTACTGTTTTCCATAGTGAAAATTGCTTTTGCTATAACCTGTACATTTTGTTTTCAATTTATGTTTGTTTAAAATACTTTATTTTCACTTTAACTTCTCATTTGATGCATTGTTTGTTCAGGCAATCTTTTTTTTGTTTTGTTTTGTTTTGTTAATTTCCATGTATTTTTTAAGTTTCTAGTTTTCCTCCTGTTACTAATTTGTAAGTTTGTAATAAAATGATCAGACTAGATTGAATAATTTTAAAGTTTTGAATTTATTGATTTGAGAGAGAGGGAGGGAGAGATTGATTTGTTGTTCTACTTATTTGTGTATTCATTGGATGATTTCTTATGTGTGCCCTGACTGGGAAATAGAGCTGCATCTCGGGACAGTGTTCTTAGGGCAACATCTTAATATTCTTTAAGTTGCTAAAACTTGTTTTGTGGCTATCCTAGAAATTATTCCACATGTGCGTGAGAAGGTGTGTTTTTCTCTTGTCAGATAAAATGTCCTGTGTATGTGTGTTAGGTTACTTTGGGCTATAGTGTTTTCAAATTCTCAGTTTCATTATTGACTATCTATCCGGCTGATCTATTCACTTCATATATGAACATGGGGTTTTAAAGTCCCCAACTATTGTTATATTGCTGTTCACTTATTCTTTTTTTAAATATATTTTTATTGATATTTTACAGAGAGGAAGGGAGAGAGATAGAGAGCTAGAAACATCAATGAGAGAGAAACATCAACCAGCTGCCTCTTGCACACCCCCTACCAGGGATGTGCCCTCAACCAAGGTACATGCCCTTGACCGGAATCGAACCCGGCACCTTTCAGTCCGCAGACCAATGCTCTACCACTGAGCCAAACCGATTTTGGCTCACTTATTCTTTTATCTCTATTACTTTTTACTCCAAAGGTGGGTAAATAAATATTTATAATTTTATGTCATCTTGATGTATTTTCCCCTTTGTCATGATATGATGACCTTTTTTTGTCTCTCTTTACAATTTTTTCATTTAAAATCTATTTATCATTACCAGAAAATCTCAATGGTAATGGTAAGTAAATAATCAGATTCTGTAAAATGGTAATGGTGACATGAAATTCACTTAAAACTATAGTTTAAAAAGTAAAAACAAACATATCCACAAATGTAGTAAACTAACCATAGCTATAATAGTCTTTTATTGTATACACTATTTTTAAAAACTACAAACTGTAATGTCATTAAGCTAAAATATAAGGAGGACAAGAAGTAAAAGTAAAATTTAGGAATGCTATCAAGTTTAGTTTTTTAAGTTTAAAATAGGGTGCTATATGGAATTGGAGAGCATCATGCTGAGTGAAATAAGCCAGTCAATGAAAGAGAAACACTACATGACCTCACTCATTTATGGATATTAAAGATCATTATAAACGAATGAACAGAAAGATTGATATAGTGACAGTAAAACAACAGGCAGTCTGTCAAATGACAGCGGGGGGGGGGGAGGGTAGGGAGATCTGGGGGAGATAAGAGATCAACCAAAGGACTGGTATTCTTTCATATAAGAATAACCAATGGACACAAAACTCTGGGGAGGGAGGGCATCTATGGGGGGGGGGGCAATGATAAGCTATGTATACAGATAATACCTTAATAAAAAAATAATTTAAAAAAATAAATAAAATAGGGTGCTATAATTTTTTAAAACATTAAAGTACTTAAGGCAATTACAAAGGTAATTATTTTTTAAATATGTGATTAAGAAGTCAAAATAGCCAGCTGGTATTGCTCAATGGTTGATATCGACCCATGAACCAAGAGATCCCTGGTTCAATTCCCAGTCAGTACACATGCCCAGGTTGCAGGCTTGATCCCTGGTGGGGGGCATGCAGGAGGCAGCCAATAGATGTTTCTCTCTTACTGATGTTTCTACCTGTCTATCCCTCTTCCTTCCTCTCTCTCTCTAGAATCAATTTTATAAAAACATATTAAAGAAGTATAAATATACTGATATCAAGACATTTCAAAATACACAAAATTACAATAGAATAAGAGGCAGGGAATAGATCTATGAAAGACCCATAAAACAACAATATGGGAATAGTAAATCCTTACTTATGAATAATTGCATTTAACATTTTCCAGTTAAAACACACACAGAATTACTGAATGAGGGGGGGTGGGGGAATCTTAAAATCCAAAGATATGCTGCCTATAAGAGACTAACTGTAGCCGTTAAAAACGTACATAGATTGAGATGTACATAGAAGGGATGGAAAAAGACATTTCAAGCAAATGATAACCATAAAAACAGGGTCTGATCCATACATATTTATATCAGATGAGATAAGACTTTAATCTGGTCAGATAGCCAGGGCTGGGTACTATAGGCAGCAGTATTCAGGGCTATGAATTAGATGAGAATAGTTTGTCACTAGAACTGGCAATTATTCTACTTATGAAATTGTCTTTCTTGACTATCATACATAATTACACCAGACACAAAAATCTATGTTCTTATAGAATGCCTTAGTCACTGTCATGATATAAAATTACTTCACTTTTGACAAAGAAATACATTTTACTACCAAAAAATGAGACAATATAAATCCACCAGTTGAATTAACTAATATTACTAAATTCCAAACAACAGAGCAATATCTAACAGGTGAGAATGATGTAATAGCATATTCAAGTCTTACTGACAGAACCTACAAGGAGGCAATAACTTGAAAGTTTATTGTGCTACATTTCAAGATGTGTTTTATTTTTTAACCAGTGACCCAATACATGATGTATATTTTTTATTAAATTAACAGGTTAAAAATTTAGAGATTGAAATTTGGTTCCTTGAATTATTGCCCAATAACACCATTGCAAACATTTCCCTTTAATCCTCAACTCTGTTAATGAATGCATGTAATTGTCAACATAGGATTTCTTCCACCATAATGGATGTAGTATTTCTATTAAACTGGAATATGAGAATAATAACTTGACAATCTTTTTTTTAAAGTTCTGATTTGCAGATATGTTTTATTTGACTTTTAGAGGAAGGGAGAGAGAAAGAAAGAGACATTGATATGAGAAACATAGTTTGGTTACCTCCCATATGTGCCCGGACTGGGAACTGAACCTGTAACCTTTTGTGTATGAAACAACACTACAACAAATTGAGCCACCCTGGTCAGGGCAAACACTAGACAATTTTTTATCTCTCTATGCCCTTGGGCAGAAAGCTGTGACTTTGGAGAACTAAGCCTAACTTATCAAGTGGGGACATAGGCACTGCTTCAGAATGATGAGGAGAGAATGTCTGGAACATAGAAAGAACACCTTTGCAGATACTCATATCCTGTATAAATGGAAGTAATGGAGGCAATAATTTCTAGAATTATAAATAAGTAGAAAGTAATGAAGATAGGAATCTTGACCTTGACTCAGATTCTCCAGTAAAAAAGATTTTTTATCATCTCCTAAAATAATGAATCAAAATCAACTGAGAAGTGAGGTATTAGATGAAAGAAAATATTAATGACAATCATGGCATTATTAACAACTTCCAACAAGGTCTATAGTAACTAAGCATATTTTCTTCCATGTGTTTTTGTTTTTTTTGCATTCATTTGTATATATTACTCTCCTCCTCTTCCCCAAATTATAAATATAAGGTGTGCTGCCGGAGGTTAAAATCATATGTCTTCTAGAAAACCAAAGGGATATTTTTAATAAAAAATTAGTGAAATGAACAACATATTTGAATAGAAACTGCTATTGAAATAGGAAAAGTTATCAGATGTGCTATGGTCTCTGCTTTTTAAGGGAGAAGGTGAATGCATCTCAGTTTATACAATGCATAATGTCATTAAAAAGAAAACATTAGTTGACATTGTTCTTTTAAAGTAAATATTGATAAGAGAATGTATAGATGCTTGATCGGGGGAGAGGTGAATGGACAAGATTGAATTCAATGCTCTTTTATCTATCTGGTTGTTAAGAGACTATGTATTTCAGAAACTGCTATCAGAGTTTCAAATTTAAACTGCCAATATAAAGCATTCTCTACAAGATTTGAAAAAAGAGAAGCAGAAGCCATTCTTGCTGCTATAGTATTGGCAAGAATGTGATAGCTTCAGTAGGCACCATAAAATGTATTTTATTTGTACAAGCAACTTGTGACGCCTTGTGGCAACTTGTCCACATTGGCACTATAGAAAGGCGTTTGAGTTTACCAGAAGAAACTTCTGCAATTTCTGCTTTTTTAAAATACCTGAATGGTAGATGTTACTTTCTTTCATTTGATCCCTCCTTTATCTTCCTACTGCTGTTCTTCCAGCATTTTGTAAGCCTTTAATTTTCTGATGTAAATTCCTTCTACTTTAAATACTAGACTCAGTCCTCTCTACCTAACAAACTAGACTGCATCCTTGATTTATCCTGTACTTAAATGTGTCCTTCAGAGATTCTGAAAAGTCATTTTTCTCCTTTAGATAACAGAAATCCATGCATATGTATCTTTGTTACATATACTCTCATGTTTAAATGCATGTAAAAATGCAGACATAAAATCTTATCAGTGCACTGTATTTTTCATATATGTATTATTTTATTACAATTATGATTTCAAGGTTTGGGAATCTGGGCATTCACCTGGTTGTACAGGTTCAAGGCTTAGAACAAAGATTACACTTGCCATGTGTTTTAACCAGCTGCCTTTGGGGAGGTATGGTGAGGCCAGATGCAGATCAGAGGGAGAAACAGGGAAGAGCCTGACAGTTTTGTTACACCTGCAGTTGCCTCAGGAGAACATAGGATGCCATGCAGAGCCACCCCTGGAAAGTGCAGGGGCCTGCCACAAGGCTGAGAGAAATAGGGGCATTGTGAACAATGCTTTAATCCTGTTTCTTCAGGAAGGAAAGGGTGAGACAGTGCAAGGAAGGTTATGTTTTGTGTGGGTTTTTTTTTTTTCTTTTTTTCTTTTTTACTGAATTTATTGGGGTTACACTAGTTAAGAAATGTTTACGATTTCTAAATTGGGGGTTGCCCCTAGATTTCTGGTACCTGGCCCTGAGGGACAGAGTCAGCGGTAGAGTGTCCTGGAGTGTGAGACCAAAGGGATAGGACTTCACTCAATTTTCCAAAGAAGAACTGATTGGCTTCTAGTCAGAGCCTCAAAAATGAGTATACACAGCATTTTATAAAAAACAGTGTCACAGCCGAAACCGGTTTGGCTCAGTGGATAGAGCGTCGGTCTGCAGACTGAAAGGTTCCGGGTTCGATTCCGGTCAAGGACATGCACATTGGTTGCGGGCACATCCCCGGTGGGGGTTGTGCAGGAGGCAGCTGGTCGATGTATCTCTCTCATTGATGTTTCTAGCTCCCTATCCCTCTCCCTTCCTCTCTGTGAAAAATCAATAAAATATATATTTTTAAAAACAGTGTCACAGCATGACATACCTTTAGAAGTACACACTAATACTTAAGAAGAAAATATATGTTTATATGCATGCACATATATGCTTGTATTTGTGTGTATGTGTGCAGACATGTATGCCCATGTTTGCATTAATGTTTGAGTTGAGCCTTTATTGCCAACAATCTTCAGGGATTTTTACATTGTGCAGTGAGGAGCACTAGCTATAATTATCTGGCAAAGTGCTTTGTGATTTAATACCACCAGTATTTTGTAATAATGAATATCCATAATACACAGAAACAAGTTCATAGGGTGCTAAAAATATACCCTAATTTCTTCTTCATACTTTGTGGATATCCATATCCTTTAGATTACTGTTTCTCAAAGTGTGGTATGCGTACCCCCAGGGGTACGGGAAGACTTTGGTAGGGTACACGTTGCACCAGAGTTCGGTGGGGATATGCATTGCACCGTGCTCAGCTGCGCATAATTCTATATTCTCATGAGTCAAGTCAAGACAGTCTTGTGAAGCATGAGATGGTCTGGTGTGCAAATAAATGTTATTTATAATATAACTTTTATTTATATTTTATTATGAATAATTTTATTTTTGTTTATTATTTTGTGTATGTACCAAAAAAGAAAAAATAAATATATTTTTATTGTTATTAAATTACATTCTTTTTTTGATGAGGGGTACTCAGTGTTACAAAAATTATAGAAGGGGTACATATATGTCAAAAGTTTGGGAAACACTGCTTTTGATTATGTTATTCCTAGAGGTAAAAAAATATATATACAATCTCTAAAATAATTATATTGTACAGGACACACAGGTTAGGCAGAAATAGTGAATTTGAAGGCACAGAGACTATCCAAAATAAGTTATAATAAACATAAGTAAATCACTCCAAGTTAATAAGATAATCAAATTACAGAAAACTGTGGTAGGATAAGTTATTAAAAGCAGCTGGAGGAATAAAAATGTAAGCTTACCTATACAATAACTGATGAAAAGTTTACCTTAGGTAGAAAGCTTTGAGTAATGATAAGGTGCGATGGAGGTGAGAATAAAAGACAGCTTAATCAGAGACATGAAGTTATTTATGCTTGAGTAGTAAAGGCTTGAGACTTAGTTTTTGTAGTTGTTGACTGTCACATGTTTATTCATTTACTACTGCTTATTTCATGCTATTGAACTGCTTAGTAATTGTGGGGTGACAGGGTGGGTAATATACCATGGCTGCTGGAGTGGCTAAAGTACTTCTCCATCACAATTCTGCTATTCTCTAAGCAAGCCTTCCATTTTCTTGACCATACACCTTTATTTTTTCTTCTATATTCAGTGTGTCCTATCCTCTTTTATATCATGTCTATTTCTGTACTAGAGGCCCAATGCACGAAATTCTTGCAAGGGGCTCGGCCCTAGCAGCCCCCACTGCCTCAGCCCTCACAGCCCCGGCCTTATCCAGAGAGTTGTTCTGCTGTCTTGATTAATTAACATATTAGCTCTTTATTGTATAGGATTTTTGCTACCTAGATTTCAAAGACAAGCTCAGAAGTAATTTATTTTCACCTGGCCGGTGTGGTTCAATGGTTGAGTGTTGGCCTATGAACCAGGAGGTCATGGTTTGATTCCTCATCAGGGCAGATGCCCAGTGTCGGGCATGCAAGAGGCAGCCAATCAATGATTCTCTCATCATTAATGTTTCTATCTCTTCCTCTCCCTTCCTCTTTGAAGTCAATAAAAAATATATTAAAAACAATCTCTAAACATTTTCATGAGCTACAAAATTACATTATCATCAAATGAATAAAATATAGAGATTACCCATGTTTTCCAATAGCAGCCTTTTCACACATCTAATATAGTAATTGCCACATTGTCATGTCATCTCTACTTGGATAGACTGAAGTCCTGAATGACAGGGACAGTATATTATCAATGGTGTTGTTAGGTACTCTATCCTCAGGGCATAGATCATTGACTGGCATGTGTGCTGAAAATGAGAGTTCAATAGAATTAAATTCACAGAAATAAAATCCTTATGGTGGTCCACAGTTTACTGACAATGTGCTAACATTGATAAAGGGCAAATTCTGCTATACTTTCTGGTCAACTGCCTCATACAAAAAGATATCACAAACATTTGAAGGAATTGCTGCTGCAGCTCCTGGGAATTTATTACCAGGTTTAGCAAATGTGCTTGTACAGATCAATGGGCTGTTATGTTGACCTTTCACTGATTGCTTGCTTTGATTCAGGCACTTACAATAAACTATGCTCTCAGCATTTCAACTCTGCTCCTCAACTCCTTTTTAAAAATGTTATGACATTGTTGTCAATCGACATTCCAAAAAACCCAGTTGATGTGATGTTTTATTTTTACTTCGTTGCTTCTTAGTTAGTGATGAAAAAGTTTGTTTCAAAAATAGCCTAGATCTAAAAACATCTCTACAGAATATTATTGTTTCTTACAGAAGATCTTTGTGTGGTGTGCAAATATAATTAGGTATAATATGAAACTCAAACTCAAAAGCAATAGAATTGCACTACAAAAGTGGAGTGACAGCATAATTACAAGCAATAGTAAGCTGAATGATGTCTAAAGTTCTCTGAATTAAAATATTATTTGTACACATGCCTATAGAACATACAGACGAACAAAATATAAACAAATAGTTCAACATTAACAGGGTAGCAAAAATAGGGTGTTCCCCAATAAATATACACACTTTACATGGTTATAAAATTAGTGTTAATTAACATATTATTCACTTTAAAATTTTAAAAGCATCTACAGAAATGAATATTTTTTGTTAACTACTATTTTCAAACTGATGACCATTATGATGGAGGTACTGCTGATGATGTGAATCAATGGAATTGCAAATATCAAGAATCATCTCCCTCAGTATTTGTGTGCCCTCAATTTGCCAACTGTTGCCAGTTTTGTACCGTAAACTTTATCTTTTATGTATCCCCATGAAACTATGCAGTGGAAAATTTTTCTTTGTTCAAAGCATAGTCTGGCTTCACTCATTATTTCAAATCAGTTAAACAGGAAAAGAAATGAAAATTACCAGCTGTTAAGGTATGTATACTTCTTTTGGGACATACTATATTGAGACAGTGATGTTTATCTCTATGGACATGTTATTTATATACGTAAAAGCCTGAGTGACCAGCTGGCAGCTATGATGTGCAATGACCACCAAGGGGCAGGAGCTCAATGTGGGGTCACTTGGCAGTGGCAGTTCTCGGGTGATGCTTCTGGAACCAGAGAGGAGGGAGCCCAATTCTGGGATGTGTCACCTGAGAACTTTCCTCCCACAATCCAGGACTTCTTGGGGTGGTTGGAGAACTAGTTTCAGCCTGATCCCTGCAGGCCAGGCTGAGGGACCCCACTGATGCAAAAAAAAAATCCATGCACCAGGCCTCTAGTATCGGTATAATTTTATTCTTGACAATTTAGTGAGGTCAAAGTTAGATCTAACTTGTTGCTGAGTAAGGATATCCACCTTTCGTTTACAATTGCATTTCCCGTAATAATAAGAAAAAAAAAAAGTACACATCTAATGTAAGAATCAGTGCCAGTATGTATTGAGGAGTTTCTGTCCACCAATTATTTTCTAAATTTATTTTACACATGTTATCATGTAATCTGCACAACACTAATAGGTTTTATAGATTTTAAAAACATGGGACCCAGGAACAGGTTAAATAACATGCCCACTGCTACAAGTGCTATAAGTAGGAAACAATATTTGAGATCCATTTCTCTTCTCCCAAACCATGGCAAAGTTCCTCTCCAGCCTTCTACAGTGCCTTATAACATCACTAAGACAACAGAACTTATGACTGGAGGGGAAAATATATTTATACATTTCAATCAAGGACCCAAAACTATAATAAACACTGAAGAATCAGTTCAAGAACTGATAAAAGAGAAGTCCAACAATGGCAAAAATGAAAAGTTCTCAGATGAGGCAACTAGAGTTAGTCCTGGTGGATAATAGAAAGGAATTGATCCATTCATTTATTTGGCAAATATTTATTAAATCACTGGTGTGCTTCTTAGTGTTGAAGCTTCTACTAGAGCACTAAATTCCATAAATAAAACTCTGCTCTTACTCAGGTAAAATTCTAATGAAGAGGCTAAAACATAAGCAAGTATACTATCAAAATAATGAAATCACCAAAACCGGTTTGGCTCAGTGGATAGAGCATCGGTCTGCAGACTGAAAGATCCCAGGTTTGATTCCAGTCAGGGGCATGCACCTTGGTTGTGGGCACATCCCCAGTAGGGAGTGTGCAAGAGGCAGCTGATCGATGATTCTCTCTCATTGATGTTTCTAACTCTCTATCCCTCTCTTTTCCTCTCTGTAAAAAATCAATAAAATATATATTTAAATAAATAAATAAAAAATAAAAGAATGAAATCACTTCAGCAAAGGATGAATATTATGGAGAAAATAAAAAATGGGTTAATGAGTAGAAGTACTGTGATGTAATTTAAATGAGGAGTTAATGTAAATAAGGAGCTGCCTATTCACAATTGAGTGATAGGTAAGACCTTGAATGACAAGAATAAACAGTTTGGCATATGGCTGAGGGAAAAGCTTGCTACCCTGTTTCCCCGAAAATAAGACAGTGTCTTATATTAATTTTTGCTCCCAAAGATGTGCTAGGTCTTATTTTCAGGGAATGTCTTATTTTTCCATGAAGAAGAATACGGTACACATTTATTGTTAAATGAAAATAAAGGAAATTTATTACCTGTATATGGTACAGTAGTATGGTAGTTGTCAACACAAACCAGACAAACTGTGAATTCTACAGTATCAAGAATTTACTCATTTATTCAGTGACAATCATGTCATCATCATCTGGAACATCATCATAACAATCCAATTCCTGAATTTCCTGGTGAATTTCTTGTGACTCCATTTCTTTCAGAATCTGTGGACCAAATCTCTCATGTTTAGCAATAGCACTGTCTTTACATGAGTACTTCTTGTCAAGGTAGCCTGCTCAAAGTGCATTTGCAATGCAACTATCAGTGATTTTTCTCCCATGAATTCTTCACCCAAGTCACAACTTCTTGCAGTTTAGGTTTCACAAAGTTTCCACACTGATTTATCTCCATTCACACAGCAGTGACCTCAGGACTCTGCGTAATGTCACTGGTTGCTAGACACCAGTTGGGGCGGCCCTAGAGACCAGTTTGCCATAAATTAATTTTCAATCTGAGACAGAACCTGGGGGCCTTATTTTTGGGGGGATGCCTTATATTTCACTCAGAAGGAAACCTGTAAGTAGGTCAAGGATGTCTTATTTTGGGGGAAACACGGTAGGAAGAGTATGGGTGATTGACAAATGACCTAAGATGGAAAAAGTGTGTTGCAGTTGAGGAAAGGCCACGATCATAATTAGTAGGTCCTGATGTAAAATAAAAATGTGGAGCCCCTGGTTTGAAAACATTAAGACATGTCAATATAGCAATAGCAGATAAAGCCAAATTGAGGTCCTTCTGAGCACAGAGGCCTATGTGTGAATAGGAAAGTCTGAAAGTGATAAGGTGATAAGGACAATAAGATATAGCTCGAGAAGGAAAACCCAGATTATACTGAGCCCCCTGAGTCCCGGGAAGAGTTTGGGCTTTTATTGTGTCATGAGTTGATAATATAAGACTTTAGACAGGAAGTGATGAGTCTGATTTATAGTTAGAAAGGCATGGTCTAACTATTTTGCAAAACAGGACATAGGGACTAAGAGGAGAAGTTAAGAAAAAACAATTTCTAGGCTGGATCAGTAGGTATGAAGTTTTGATGAAGACTGCAGAGTGAGAGACTAGTATTAACAAGAAAATACGAGTCAAGCAGCGAGAAGCTATCAACAAGGGAAATTTAAACATATATATATATATATATATATATATATATATATAGAGAGAGAGAGAGAGAGAGAGAGAGAGAGAGAGAGAGAGAAAATTGAAAGAAACAACATTGTTGCATTTAGACAGTAGTTGTATTTAGACAGAAGGGAGGGTCATGCGTTGGTAAATCTCTAAAAAACAATATATATTATACATTTATTATGAATTGGGCCATTACAAATTATGTGTACTCTACAACTTTTAGGTCGTACTACAGTGCACAGTTTTCTTCATTGGTATCTGTCTATAGATTGTTGATTTTCAGAGAAGGCTTTTGTTGATTTTTGCTAAAATCTTACATTTGTTGGTAACTTGTGATTGCAAATGATGACCAAGTGTACTTGCAACATGAATATTGCTTAATAGTTTCTTTGACATTAATTAGTAAGACAAGCATGAAACAACTCCTGTGTAATTTTGGAATTTTATTCATTTACCAATGACTTAAGTGACTTCTATGTTGAATCAGATGTTCATTGATTAGATTATTATAATGCAGATATTCATAAGTCACTGAAGTGATCCTTCCTTGGCTCTTCTATGTAATCTTATTTTTGTTTTGTTTTTTTCTCTCAGTCACAATCTATGCCTGCTTGGCTGGCCTAAAACATTATAAGAAGGCTGAAAAAAATGTATTGTGATTTAAGGGAATAGGGATTGAAATTCAAATCCTGGCCACATTATTCATAGCACATGTGATAATATGCACGATACTCAATGCTGTAGGTCTCACCACAATAATATTTATAGTGGTTTATAGATTAGAAAAATCTGATACTGACAAAAATATTATGTCCTCATTTGTGTGCCAGTCACAACGTGATTATTACAGACATGACAACTATTTAAGTTTAATCTGATTCATTACTATTTTTTTTCATTACTTTAAAAATCAGCAACACACTAGAACCTTTGTAGAATTTCCTGGATCCCATGATATGAATCTTCCAACTGGGTTAAATTTAAATTTAACATTATGATACCAGCATTATTTATAGTAGAAAAGCTATGAAAGCAACCTTATATATCTCTATTTAACTCTGCATTTAATTAATGCAGAGTTAAATAGAGATATATACCAACACATTTACGCAGTATTTTATTATGGATATATAATAGGTATAATAACCTCAAAAGCATAGATAAATAGCAAAATATATATAAAATGATGAGTTTTGAGTACTTATCATTTTGACTGAGATAACATTAGTTTACATTATACATATTTCAGGTGTACATTAAAATTTGACATTTGTATATACTACATTGTGCTTACCATAAAAAGTCTAGTTTCTATGCTCCCCCATATAACTGACCCTCTTTACTGATATCACCCTCTCTCCATCTCACTCTCCCTCTGGTAATCACCAATCTGCTGTCTGCCTCTTTAAGACTGTTTTTTTTTTCCACAGCTGAGGGAAATCATACTATATTTGTCTTTCTCCATCTGTTATTTTTCACTTAACATAATAGCCTCAAGGTCCATCCATGTTGTTGAAAATGGTAATATTTCATATTTAAAAACACTTTATTGTTTAAAGTATTACATATGTCCCCTTTCCCACACTGACCTCTCCCACCTTGTCTTCACCACCCTATTGTCTGTGTCCATGGGATATGCATATTACTTCATTCTTTGATCTCTCCCACCCCCACCCCTGCCTTCTTTCTCAAGTTTGATATTTCATGTTTTTAGTGAGTGCATTGTATTGAATTGTTCCAAAACTGTTTACCTATTCAGCTGTCTATGGGCACTTAGGTTGCTTTCATAGCTTTTCTACAGTAAATAATGCTCCAATGAACACAGGATAAGGTATATATTTTGGATTAGTATATTAATCTTTGGAAAAATACACAAAGTGGAATAGTTGGGCAACATGGTTGCCATAATCTTAATATTTTAAGAACTCTCCATAGTGTTTTCCATAGTGGCTGTACCAATTTACATTCTCACCAACAGTGCATGAGTTTTCCCTTTTCTCCATATCTTCTCCAACACTTGTTCTTTTTAATGGTTTACTTTCCAAAAGAGTTGAGGTCATATCTCATTGTGGTTTTTATGTACATTTCCATAATGATTAGTGTGGTAAGCATCTTTTCATGTACCTGTTGGCCATGAGTATGTCTTCTTTGGAAAATGTCTATTTAGATTGTCTGCCCAGTTTGAATCCAATTGTTCTTTCGGTGTTTTTTTTTTCCTTTTAATTTTTTTGCTATTAAGTTATAGTTATAAAAGTTTTGTATGTATTTTGGATGTTAAACCCTTATCAGATATATGACTTGAAAACATGTATTTCCCATTTGGTAGTTTGCCTTTCTGTTTTGTTTATGGTATCCTTTGCTGTTCAGACTCTTTTAATTTTTTTTCCAATTTATGTATTTTGGTTTCATTTGCTTTGGTGTCAAATCAACAAAAGCAGGACTAAGATCGATGTCAAGGAGCTTACTAAATATGTATTTTATGACTTGAGGTGTTAGCTTTAAGACTTTAATCCATTTCGAGTTAGTTATTATAAGATTGTGGTCTAGTTTTATTATTTTTCATGTGTGTGGGGGGGTATGTTAGTTTATCAGCACTAAGGAAGAGACTTTCTTTTCTCCATTGTATGTTTTTTGTTCCTTTTTCATATTTACTTATTCACACACTAGAGGCCCAGTGCACAAAATTCATGCACTGGGGGTGGGGAGGGTTCCTCAACCAGCATGTGCCCTCTCACAGTCCAGGAGCCCCGAGATTAATTGTCCCACTCACCTACCCAGGGATCCACAATGGATTGACCCCACAGAGGGAGGCCCTGCTCACCCACCGCAGCCCACCAGTTGGTGGCCTGGGTCTACCTCTGCAGAGTGATTATGTGGCAATGGCCAGGCCCCCAACCAATCTCATCGCACCCACCAGTTGGTATCATAGCATGGTTGTCCAGACAATCATTCTGCTGTTTGGTTGATTTGCATATTATGCTTTTATTATTATAGACTAGAAGCCTGATGCACAAAAATCATGTAAGAGTAAGCCTTCCTTCCCCTGGCTGCCAGCACCAGCTTTCCTCACAGCCCAGGCTTCATCGGGAAGGTTGTCAGGTCTGATTAGCATATTATGCTTTAATTATATAGGATGTGTGATTTTATTTCTGAGTTCTAATTTTTGTACCATCTTTCTGTTTGTTTTGTGTCAATACCATACTGTTGTAGTAGTTTTGACTCCAGGGAGTATGATACCTTTAAGGTAGTGGTTTTTAACCTTTCTAATGCCATGGCCCTTTAATACAGTTCCTTATGTTGTGATGACCCCCAACCGTAAAATTATTTTCATTGATACTTCATAACTGTAATTTTGCTACTGTTATGAATTATAATGTAAATATCTGTGTTTTCTGATGGTCTTAGGCTCTATAGCAGTGGTTTTTAACCTGTAGGTCATGATAGGTTGAGACCTGCTAGCAGGGTCACCTAAGACCATTGGAAAACACATATATTTACATTATGATTCATAACAGTAGCAAAATTACAGTTATGAAGTAGCAATAAAAATAATCTTATGGTTGGGGGTCATCACAATATGAAGAACTGTATTAAAGTGTCAAGGCATTAGAAAGGTTGAAAATTACTGATCTAAGGGCTTTATTCTCAGGCTTGCTTTGTTTTTTTCATGGTCTTATGATTCAATAAAAATTTTAGGATTTTGTGTGTGTGTGTGTGTGTGTGTGTGTGTGTGTGTGTGTGTTTCTATTTCTGTGAAAACTGACATTGGAATTTTGGTAGGGATTGCATTGAATATATAAATTGCAATATAGACATTTTAATACTATTAATTCTTCTTATCCATCAGCATGGAATATTTTCCCATTTCTTAGTGTCTGTTTCAATGTCTTTCAACAATGTGATAGTTTTCAGTGTACAGGTATTTTAACTCATTGTTTAAATTTATTTTTTAGAATTGTAAATGGGAATATTTTTCTTAATTTATATTTGTAATAATTCAGTTTTGGTGAACAGACACAACATATTTATAGTGATTTGATACTCTATAATTTCATTGAATTCTAATAGTTCTTTTGGTGGATTCTTTGGGGTTTTCTATATATAATTACATAAAATTATGCAATCTACACATAGTGACAATTTTACCTTTTCCTTTCCAGTTTGGATAGCTTTTGTTTATTTTTCTTGCCTGATGGTTCTGACTAGTAATTACAATACTTTGTTGAACAAAAGTGGTAAACGTGGACATCCTCATCTTGTTTCTGATCATAGAGGAAAAATGTTCAATCTTTCACAATGGAGTATGAAGTTATCTGGGAGTTGTCATCTACAACCTTTATTATGTTGAGTTACATTTTCCCTATACCCACTTTGTTGAGAGTTTTTAACATAAAATGATGTTAACTGTTTTAGCTGCATCTACTGAGGTGATCATATGTATTTTTTTTTTATCTCCTTTAGTTAATGTGGTGTATCGCATTAATTGATTTGTGGATGTCAAGCCATTCTTGCACCCCTGGAATAAATCCCATTAGATCATGATGTAGGATACTTATAAAGTATTGTTGAGTTCAATTACCCAATATTTTGTTGAGTATTTTTGCATCTATGTTTACCAGGGATAGTAGCTTGTAACTTTTCTTGTGTTTTTGCTATTAGGGTATTGCTGGGTTCATAAAGTGAGTTTGGAAGTATTCCCTCTCATTGTTTCTTTGGAAGAGTTTGAGAAGGATTGGAATTAAATTTTCTTTAAAAGGTTTTGAAGCACTCTTGTCCTGCATATTTGGTGGTTGGTTGTTTTCAATTATTGTATTAATCTCTGTTCATATTTTTTGTCTTCATGACAACAGTGTTGGAATTCATGTATTTCTTTCATGCTGTCCAATTTGTTGACATGTAATTGATTATAGTTCTCTCATAATTGCTTGCATTTCTGCTTCTGTTATTATTTTTTCAGTGAAACTGTTGTATCATCTTATTGTATTGACCCCTTACTCATTTTGACTCTTATTACAATCTCTGTCTTAAAGTCTCATGTAAGTTGAGCTATCCCAGCTTTGTTTAGAGGTCTGTTTTATTGGAATATTTTTCTATGCCTTCACCTTCAGTCTATGTGTGTCCTCACATCTGAAGTGAATGTCTCATAGGTGGCATACAGACGTATCTTATGTTTTTTATCTATTCTGCCAATTTAAGGCTTTTTGTTAGACTATGTAGTCTATTTTTATTTAAATTAATATTTGTGTCTATTTTCTGTTTTGTGTGGGTTTTTTGTGTTTTTTGTTTGTTTGTTTGTTTTTGGTTAGTTGTTTCCTGGCTGTTTTATGGATCCTTGTTATTTTTCTCCTTCTCTGCTCTCTTCTTTTACAGTTTGATGATTTTCTCTAGTGTATGCTTAGATTACCTTCAATTTTGTGTATCAAACATAGATTTTTTTATTACATGAGGCTTAGAAAAACATATATATATATATATATATATATATATATATATAATGTGTGTGTGTGTGTGTGTAAATTGATTGATTTTTAATTCATTCTTAAGCTCTACATTGTACTACCCTCATGTTTCAATGTTGAAGTCACATTTTTATCTTGTATTTCTTTAAAACTATATTTAGTTTAATTATTTTTACTACTTTTGACTTAAGTATTTACTGCACTACTTTTACTACATAAAATTATTTTGTGTTTCACTGTATATTTAGCTTTATTAAAGGTATTTATACTTCCATGTGTTAACTTTGGAGCAATTAGTGCCTTTATGTTTTAGGTATAAGAAATACCTCTACCTTTTTTTATTAATACCATTTCAATGGTGATGAACTTCTTTAGCTTTTGTGGTTTTACATATTCTTTATTTCTCCTTCAATTTTGAAAGAACAATTTTTTTCTTTCAGAACTCTGAAAGTAGCAAGCCATTCCCTTCTGGCCTGCAAAGTTTCCGCTGAAAAATATATGAGCCTTCCCTTGTGTATAACACATTGGTTTTTCTATTGCTGTCTTAAGATTCTCTCATTGTTGTTATCTTTAGCACTTTAATTATAATGAGTTTTTGAAAAATTGATACAAGTTTTATCTAAAGTTGACTTTTTCTCATATTACTAACAACAATCCATTTTCTTCGGTTAATATTTGCATAGTTTATATTCTCAAACTTTTCACGCTATTTGTGCATTTGAGCTTAAAGAATGACTTTTGCACAAAACAGATAGTGGATAATCTTTCTCTCTTTACACAATCTGCATTATTTAATTTTTATTGGAGTGTAAAGCCCATTTATATTGAAATGCATTATTGACTAGATAGGTTTTCAGTCCTCCGTTTGCTATTGTTTTCTATACTCTCTAAGTCCCTCTCTGTTGTCTCAAAGGGTTAGATATTCTTTTTTTATAGCTGCATAGTATTCCACGGTGTAAATGTATCACAGCTTTTATCTACTCGTCGACTGATAGACACTTGGGCTATTACCAGATCTAACCTATTGTAAATAATGCTGCTATGAACATAAAGGAGCAAATATTCTTTCTGATTGGTGATTCGGGCCTCTTAGGATATATACCAGAAGTGTAATCACTGGATCAAATGGCAGTTTCTTTTTTAAGTTTTTGCGGAAACTCCACACTTTTCCTTAGTGGTTTCTGCCTTTTTCTCCACATCTTTGCCAGCACTTGTCATTTGTTAACTAATTGGTGGTAATCATTCTGACAGGTGTGAAGTGTTTCCTCATTGTTGTTTTAATTAGCATCTATCTGATGACTAGTGACTTTGAGCATTTTTTCGTATTTCTTTTGGACATCTGTATGTCTACTTTGGAGACGTTTCTATTTAGGTCTTTGGCCCATATTTAATTGAATTGTTTATCTTCCTTTTGTTAAGTTGTATGAGTTGCTTATATATTTTGGAGATTAACCACTTATTAGATGGATCATGGCAAATTTGGGCTCCCTTTTTGTTTTGCTTATGATTTATTTTTGATGTAGTCACATTGGTTTTTCCTCCTTAGTTTCCTTTGTTCTAGGACAGTGGTCGGCAAACTGATTAGTCAACAGAATAGCAAACCACGGCTCATGAGCTACATGTGGCTCATGAACTGCAGTTTGCCAACCACTGTCCTAGGAGATGTATTGTTAAACATGTTACTACAAGAAATGCCTAAGATTTCGCTGCCTATTGTTTCCTGTAAGATTTTCATGGTTTCACTACTTACATTTAAGTATTTTATCCATTTTGAGTTTATTCTTGTGTGTGGTGTAAGTTGGTGATCTAGTTTCATTTTCTTTCTTTCTTTTTTTGTATGTACTTGTCAAATATTGATTGAATATAATGCCTTGAGTCAATCTCTGGGTTCTCATTTCTGTTCCATTGATCTATATGCTTGTGCCTTTAAACCAGGCTGTTTTAATTACAGTGGCTTTGAAGTATAATTTAGTATTTGGTATTGTGATTCCTCCAATTTTATTATTCTTTCTTTGGTTCCATATAAATATTTAGATTATTTGCTCTAGATCTTGAAATATGTCATTGGTATTTTAATAGAGATTGCATTAAATCTATACAGTGCTTTGAGTAGTATGGGCATTTAAATGATGTTCATTCTACCAATCCATGAACATGGCATATAGTTCCATTTGTTTATATCTTCCTCTATCTCTTTTTTCATCAATCTATATTTTTCCGAGTATAGATCTTTTACCTCCTCACTTAAGTTTATTCCAAAGAATCTTAATTTCTTTGTTGCAATGGTAAATGGAGTTGTTTGTTTAGTTTCTTTTTTTGAGAATTCATTTTTGGTGTATAAAAATGAATATTCAGCTACATTGCCAAATTCATTAATGAAGTCTAATAGTTTGTTGATTTTTTTGGTAGAGATTTTAATATTTTCTATGTATAATATCATGTAATCAATGACAATTTTACTTTCTCTTTTCCAATTTGGATGTCTTTTATGTTTCTTCTTGTCTAATCACTGTGGCTAGGACTTCCAGCACTATGTTGAATAAGAGTGGTGAAAGCAGACATTCCTGTTTTGTTTCTGTTCTTGGGATAAATGGTTTTAGTTTTTACTCACTAAGTATGATGTTGGCTGTAGGCTTGTAATGTATAGCCTTTATTATGTTGAGGCATGATCCTTCTATTTCCACTTGGCTTAGAGTTTTTATTTTAAAAAAATAGGTTTTACTGAATGTTTTTTCTGCATCTATTAGCTGGCTTTCACGGATAGTCCTTTGTGGAGAGAAGGGGATAGGGCAAGTTTAAATGCCACAAAGCTCACTGCTCTTATTATAATCTGGACATTTTACTTGTAAACTCTTCAGATAGTTGCAAATTTGAAGGTAATTTTCAGAATTCTAGAAAAGTTGATTTTCACAATTTTTGTTCTTGTTGCATTTATAAAGGAGATAATTTTAGAAGTGCTTTTTCTACAGTGTATTTCTACATATGCAAATAAAACATTTTGATGTTCAATGTAGATGATGACATCACTCACTATAGTTTTTCACATATATAAATCTTATATAAATCACAAAGTTTGATATTAAATAAAACTTTTTGAGGGGAATATCCAATTTGCTAAATAATTTACCCCAAATAAGCCTAACATAGAAATGTTTTACACTTAGCATTACCTGAAATAATGTGTTTTGCATATCAGAGCTATATAATTCTGATCTCAACCCCAAGCTGCTCACATCCAATCTAAACAAAACTTACATGAATAAGCTGTTTTATTCCTATTTGAGGGTATGCTTGTATACAGTATGAGGAAAAATAGGTTTATAGTTGTTCCTATGGAGAAACAATACAAGGATATAGTGTTTTGTGTAATCACAACTCTAATCCTACTTTTGCCCCACTCTGTACAGTCTGACATTGTCTTCAACCCTCCAAAATGTCCCAGAATAAATTAATATCTAATATTTTGTGAACACATTACATTGTGTCTAGCATAGTTCTAAATACTTGTTACATATAATAATTTAACATAATAACCCTGTGATAATTATTCAGATATGTTAAATATTAAATTTCTGAGCTACTGAGGGTTAGAGCCAAGATATAAACCTATATTCTATGATTCAAAGCCAATAGTCTTAACCTCTATGTCACTGTGCATGCAGATAAAATGTACCCCAAGAGATTATTCCTAGTGAATAGCAGTACCACATCCATTTTACATAGCAAAATTTTTATCAAGTGGAACAATTCAAATGAGTGACAAGCCTACAGCAGTCAAATACATAAGGGTAGGTAGCTGCAGGTCCACCATGCTCCAGAATATACAGTAACAGTCATCTGCTTTAGAACTAGATCCTGGAAGAGAAGGTTTTAAGTTGGAAACATTGGTGAATTTTACATACGAGCTACTGGTCAGGGTATTGTATACGATGCAATTGAACATTGTATTCCTAATAGAAGTAGGCTTGGAAAATGCCAGCAAAACATGAATTGAGTTCTCACCTGATTATATTACATCCACAGGAACCCCACAATAACTGTCTAGGGAAAACCCAAGTTTGTCAACAAATGCTTAAGGTAAACACTTTCTTCTATATTGTGTGTCCCTAGTGCAGCCAAACCAGTGGGGAGCGATGCACGCTCTACCTGGGAAGGAGCAGCTTGCTTTTCATGCACAGCTTGGGTTGACGTTTCCACATGCTGTGTGCCAAGGGGCACAGCCTGTCTGAGTGAGAAGTCGTTAGGACAAGTTCTCTACACAGTCATTCCTGCATTTTGCATTATTTGAATCACATTTGCTAGTCTGGGAAAACCTCTCCCCAAAGCCTCTGAATCATAAATGTGCTACATGATTTTCTAAAGCACACTGCAATGTGATTTGCACACCCAAGGGCAAGATAGGGTATTAAATCAATGTCAGGCTTTGTGTTTTTTCATCAGGTTTGATTCTGCAATAGCACTATTTAGCTTGAAGATATTTTTGTACTTTGAAGAGTAACTTTGAAACATAACTAAAAAAGGTCAAGGAGGTTTTACAGACAGTATTTGTATGTTTATGTGAACATTTTGTGTATGTCTGGGTACAGAATAAGAAAAATAGATTAAGAAAATTTGTATTAATAGATGCCACCTATTATAGTATAGGTATTCTTATGTTATAGCATATATAATATTTTAAGTTTATTAACTTTATAAGTATATAATCTCTCTTATTCTTATATTTCTAGTATGTAACATACTACTTAATGTTTATATTATCCATGAGACAAATATTCCCAATTTATAGATGAGCTACCAGAGTTTCTTTTGCTGTTAACTCTTTATCCTGCAAGCTGTGGCAGATCTCTCTAAATAAGCTCTCATTTGTTAAGTGAAATAGCAGCCACCCAGTCTGCTTTGTTGGAAGTTAACCAGATAGTAAATCTGATCTTTCTGCATACGGTCACTCATATATTTCAAAGATGATAGATCTTTTCTAAAATGTATATCCCTGACTCCTTAGTTCAGTTATATGACACCCTTTGGCATGGAGGTAGTACCTACCCAAATTAGTAACCCATTAATGGAATTATTGCAAACTATGTTTACACTTTTAATATTACTAATACTTTACACAAGATATCATTATTTTTATGTTAGAATCCCAACTGTATCCCAAAGTCCAATTCAGAGTCTTCCTCACCATAAAACTTTTCCTAACCACTTAATTCTGAGCATTATCTTTTTTCTATAGCCTATATAATATTATATATATACATATATATATATATATATATATATATATATATATATATTTACAGTTCCAATTTTGATAAACCACGTGTATTCTTTTTAACTTTGAATATTAAGTCGTTGCCTCCTGTGATGGGTAATTTTATTTGTCAACTTGGCAAGGCCACGGTACACAATTTTTGGTTGACCATTTAAGTCATAGACTTTAAGCATTATACCCTCCATTGTGTGGATGGGGTCCATTCAATCAGTTGAAAGCCTTCCTAGGAAAATGACTGCCCACACTGGAGGAGGATGCATTGCCAGTAGCTGCCATTCAGATTCTAATTGCAGCTCTTCTCTGGGCCTCCAGCTGGCCAGGCTATCCTGCAAATTTTAGATTTACCAGCCTTACCAATCACATGAGCCAATTCCTTAAAATCAATGTCTCCTCCTACATCCTACTGTTTCTGTTTCTATAGAGAAATCTGACATACTTTACTGCAATTAGAACAGCTTTGTACTTTTTACTCCTATCACACTTTTGTGTATTCCTTCTGGATCCTTTAATACTTACAACGCCTATACTATGAACTCTCAAACAAAAGGCATTGGTACAGCATGTAATAATCACTTAGGACATATCTTCTGAGTAAACATTGTTTTTTTCCATTCACTCCATTCACGTACCTACCGACTGCTTTTGCTACTGAGTTGCTAGACGTGACCCTGAAACGTATATTTTTAAGGAAATTACTTTGGTACAGGAGAATATGATTCATCCTTTAGGAAAGAACACAAAGTTCGTTCCTATCCATTAAAGTCAGATAATTATGCCATTATTAAATATACATAACTAATACAAAATAATTTCCATTTAAATTGGAATAATTTTTCTGATTGCTAACTGGTTGTGAAATAATTTCTATTAGTGCTGTCAATGTTCTTAAAAAGCCTGTTCATGATAAGTCAAATTTAGATAGCGCTGGTGTGCTGGAACATAAGAAAGGAAATGAATGCTAAATTCAGTCTCTGTATTTCTTACACAAAAGTCTCCTAATTATAATTTCAAACATAAAAATTCACAAGACCTGATGAATTGGAAATAAAATTGCATTGTTCCTAAGATAATAGGCAGTCTAACTTAAACCACAAAATTTAAAAATATGCTAGATATACAAACAAATTAAAAAGATAATTCTTTGGTAAAAAATAATTATTAAATACCAATGACGATGTTAATCATCACTCCTTAAAGATCTTATGCAACAATTAGATCAACTCAGAAAACTTAATGACTGTTTGAAAGCAAGAATTCTCTTAGCAACTTTACAACATCACCCTTTGGCTGTATTCTCTATTTCATGATATGATATAAAAGGACTCATCTTGTCAGGAACAACATAGTCTTAAAGTGAAAGAAAGGTTACTTTCTCTCTTTTTTAAAAAAAGATATATTTTTATTGATTTCAGAGACAAAAAGAGAGAATCATTGATTGGCTGCCTCCTATACACCCCACAATGAGGATCAAGCCCACATCATGGGCATGTGCCCTTGACCAAAATCAAACTCTTCAGTCCATAGGCTGATGCTCTATCAACTGAGCCAAACCAATCTTAATTATATTTTAGTGCCATTACATCTAGTGGGTTTTATCAACCCCAAATGTCATGTCTTCCATAGATACACACAGGGCTTCTGCTCAGTGGCATGCTGATAAATATTTAACAATTGGACCTCAAAACAAGTCTCAATTACTCTTGTAATTACTCCATCATGGCTGATTTCTCCCAGTAGGTGGTCACTGAATTTGGAAAGAAGCACAATCAGCTGTCAAAACCAGTACATGCTGGTATAGGATCCCATTGCTGCCCAACTGGCCCTCAATGCTCCTGTGCCTCGAGTTATGTAATTAATTGGGCTCCACCAAACAGCTTTGCTTAATCATTTACAAACATACCATTTTGGCAATTCGATTTACTTCTTTCTTTTAGTCTTTACTCTGTAAATTGCCTGATTTAACACATGTTAACATTCCGAATTCTGATAAGTCTCTAGCAGATTTAAGCATTAAATGTGATCATAGCAACCACATAGCAGCATTGCATAACACTTTATACTTTTTGTAAACCCCTACATATAGATTATCTCATGTAAACCTCAACTTCCCTTTAAATTGTTATTCTCATATTGCATGAGCAGAATTAGGCTTGTAAAGACCAAAGCATTTGCCTTTGTTGACACGATGAGAAAGGACATGAAACCCAAAGAGATTAATTACAAAAGTGTAAGTAGCCACGAGCTCTGCAGATGAGCAGGTCTGATTTTCCAAACTTATTAATATAACACCAGACAAGTACAAAATTGTCTATTTATTATTATATACCATAAAGTATATACTGCTAATGTTTGGAAATTAATTCCCAATAAGCATGTTCACCCGTAGTATTTTAGACATGTAGAGAGAAGGACAATAACAAAATACCAGGCATTATGTTTGTGTTCTTTTATAAAATAGCTTATATAACTTCTGCAATACTATTTTATACATCAAGCATGTCAAAATCAAAGGCTAACATGGGCCAAATAAAAGAGTCAAGTTTGACATGCTTGCTTATACATTATTTTCTTCACTTGAGAGGTAGGAGGACAAAAGAGAGGATGAGTAGCCTGCTCAAAGAAACAAGTCACAAAATAAAGTCAATAAAGTCTGAGTTTTAAAATGTGAATTGTATAACTTAGTTTTCTAGGCATCATAATGAAACAATTGAAGTATTATTTCAGTAATTCTACTATTATCGAATATTCATGCTTATTTTAAATTGGATACTATAGATTTATTATAGATACACAAATGGTACTGAAGAAAACATTTTCTCTTGTAATAAAGTGTTTCACGGTATGGAGTTGGGATTCTCCAAATGCCATTTTGACTGAGATGTAAGCCATAGTTTCTAACAAATATCAAATATTGAGTTTTTATGTCATATTTAATATTGCCAGTCATGGGAAAGATTTTTCACATTGTCCTTTCTTTGCAAATTCAAGCTGGCAAAAGAGAGAGAGAGAAAGAGAGAGAGAGAGAGAGAGAGAGAGAGAGAGAGAGAGAGAGAGAGAGAGGAGAATATTAGACCTTTACATTGTAGCTTGTGTATTTTTGGGAAAGTACTCATTGGTTCTTAATTCTTTCTGAGGAAATTCCTGTTTGTCTTGTCATGTTCCCTGAGAGCATTCTTTGGCAAACTTCAGACCAGGGACCCCCAAAATGTTGCTGTACAGAAATATAGATTTCACTACATTTGTACCTACAGTCCTACCAACTATTGACAGTTCTCAAGGCAATTGTTTTTCTTTTCTAAAATTTATCTTAAAATGGCTCTAGGTCTTGGGAAGTTAGTGTGTTTTACACCCTGTTTCGGTTTGACTCTTGCATTGTTTAATAACACTAGGAATATTTACTGCGTGTCCCAATTGAAACCTGGCAAGATATTTGAAAGTTTTATTTTTGCTTAGAGGGGAAACATTGTATATGCCCAGAGGGAAAGACAAACACCTTTTGTGGGAGGATTTACTAAAACACTCCAGTCACACAGATCTAGATCTAGGAATCCTTTCATTTTTAGTGGAAGATTTTACCCACATAAATAAGCAAATTGAGGATGATGCAGTTGGATGGGCAGTCAGCTCCATTGATATCATTGAAGGCGCAACCCTATTATCTGAGGAATTAAAAGCAACATCCTAAGGTCTAAACATGACTAATCACTATTTGCACAGCTGAAGCCAACATAACATTGTACCCACACTTAAAAGCAACTATCATTATCTTCCCAATTTGCAAAACCAGAAATGCAGCTCTAGAAGCAACGCAAAGTCCATGTACCTTTCCCATCCATCTCAAATGCTTGCAGACAATGTCAAAAGTCAGGACTTCATGAATAGAAGTGGCCTGCTCTTAAGAAAATGAAGGAAAAACATAAATAGTAGTTACTTAAGACTTCTTATAAGAGATATACCCCAAAACTCCTAGGATGAAATATTCATTTTTTTCTCTGTCCTTTAAAGATATAAATATTTCCATGTTTTTGAAATGTATACACCCCAAAAGGTAAGTAAAACACTGCCCACAAACACAGAAGATAGAGGTAAATAAAAGGGGAAAAAGACTTTTAAAAATATAGATTCTTTGAAAGGCACTTTTGTTGAAAATATAATTTTATAAAGGCTGTGGACAAGAATGAGTCCTTAACAATGTCAATAGGTTCTTGGAACTGCAGCAAAATGATGCATAATAATTAAAATTTTACTATAGCCTAATTGATATTAAAAAATAGTTAAATCTTTGGGGAAATCCATTAATTTTATAATAAAATGATGTTAAAACATTATGCGAGGACCTGCTATATGTGTCAAGAACAAACAAAAACCTTAGAAATCTCCTTTACAAATATTAGCAAAAAGCTTTAGCCATCTGTCACTTGATCAAGTAACCTCAACTTACCCATCTGCCAGAACAACAGTTTTGATCCAACTATTTTTAAACCAGTGAGTTTTGCATTATTGTACCTATCTCATGGCTAAGATTGCAAAAATGAAAGCTACAAGATTTCTGGTTGCATTGTACTATATAATTTTGCATGTCTATGCATACTTATATGTTAAAAAATGGGTGTTTTTCCCTACCGCTGAATGGTATAGCCAAAATTAATTTTTAAAGAGTTCTTTATACATCAAGTAAATATCCACAAAATAAAGAGACTAGTAAAAATGCATAATGAAAACAGTGGATTTATGTAAGACTAAAACCTAATTTTCTTTCATCTGCTAAAAGGACAAAATATTCCTAGACTATTGGGCTGCTCTTGATGATAGATTTTAATTATTTAGTTTTAAATTTTAACCTTTAAAGACTTTGAGTCTCGCAAATTTTTGTCAAGGTCACATGATCTAAATATAAACTTCTAGTTTAAGTTTGTTAGTTTAAATAAAGCAGGCATTGCTGAAACTGGTCTTGCTCAGGAGATAGAGTGTTGGCCTGCGGACTGAAAGGTCCCAGGTTTGATTCCAATCAAGGGCATGTACCTTGGTTATGGGCACATCCTCAGTGAGTGGTGTGCAGGAGTCAGCTGATCAATCTTTCTAGCTCTCTATTTCTCTCCATTCCTCTCTGTAAAAATCAATAAAATATATTAAAAACTAAATAAATAAAGCAGGCATATCTTTAGAGTTATTAAAATTAAATATAATTCTTTATCTCACCTAGGTTTACTAAAAGTCAAATAAGCTCATGTTATCTCTATTACAACATTTTGAGCAAAAAAGGTAACCTCATATGTTGGATTGCCACTTCTGAGGAACTACCTAACTTCTCAACTACATAAAGAAGCCAACTGGCTTAAGAAAGTGACTCCTGCCGATACCATTTAGGCTCAGTGGATAGAGCGTTGGCCCGAGGACTGAAAGGTCCCAGTTTCAATTCCGGTCAAGGGCAAGTACCTTGGTTGCGGGCACATCCCCAGTAGGGAGTGTGCAAGAGGCAGCTGATCAATGATTCTCTCTCATCAATGTTTCTAACTCTCTATCTCTCTCTTCCTCTCTGTAAAAAATCAATAAAATATATATATTTTTTAAATGAAAAAGAAAGTGGCTCATTAAAATTGGGCCTTTTTAAAACTTACTTTATCCCAATTGTTTGGCTCCAAAATGAATTTCAAACATTGAGAATTATCATGTTTCTAATAATTAGTTTCCTTGGTACCTCAAAAGTTGTAAAAGATGTTCACAGCCAGTAACCACCAAGAAGATGATCTCTCTAAGATTAGAACATTGGAAAAAGAGCAAAGGGAATGACTGACTTAAAATATAAACCTGAATTATTACCTGTGAATACAGAGACTCAGCAAAAATTAATGGAGAATTCCAGATCAGTAGCAAGAATAGTGCCAATGCCTTAAATACTGACCACATCTCTCTATCTGGCTGATAATCTGATCAGAAGGTGAGGAATTGATAAAAACAGGCCCAAAATGGAGTTGCTTCCACATCATCTAAGACTTAACCAGAAATGTACTCTGAAACCAATCAGGAATCACTTGATCAGAGTACTAGATAGACCCCAGCCATCCCCTAGAGCAGTGGTCGGCAAACTCATTAATCAACGGAGCCAAATATCAACAGTACAATGATTGAAATTTCTTTTGAGAGCCAATTATTTTTTAAAATTTAAACTTCTTCTAACCCCACTTCTACAAAATAGACTCGCCCAGGCCATGGAAGAGCCACACTCAAGGGGCCAAAGAGTTGCATGTGGCTCATGAGCCGAAGTTTGCCAACCACAACCCTAGATTAGAGGAAAGTAACTTTGCCATAAGCAGCTTACTTCTCTGCTTACTATAACTTTCTTTCCCCATTCTCTTCTGGCTATAAAAATGTTTCATTTTGTACAGCTTCTCAGAACTCCTTTTTATCTACTAGATTGCATGCTGCCTGATTTAAATTGATTTTTGCTCAAATATACACTTAACATTTTTAATATGTCTCAATTTATCTTACAAAACAACCTAGACTTAGGCAGTATGAGTAAACAAGGGAAATATCCAACATTTCTCCTATTAATGTGTTTCCCACAAAATAAGTACTTTTTTCCCTATCTGCCTTATGCAAAAATCAATACATACATGGAATTAATACAACAAACCTAAAAGAAATAAAACTACTGGAAATATTATTGAACTCTTCCTCCCAAACCCAAAAGACACAGAGAGGGAACATGCCATGTGTGATGAATTAAGGTCTCCACCTTCATTATGCTTTTTTTTTTCACTTCTTCAAGAAGCTGCCTATTTATTTTTGAGTCCTAAACACAATGAATGTTTTCTCCATTCCGTCTCTGCTTGGTTAGCTTTAACTTCAGTTGGAAAGGAGGGGGGGAAAGTCTCCTTAGCAATTTTCATCCATTTTGCTTTAATTTGTTTCTTCCTTTGGTTTCTCTTTGGAGAAACCTCCCAATGAGTAAATGCACAGATGGATTTCATGTACAGGAATCCCCAGATTCAAGTAGTTTCTTTCCCTGAGTTTCTTCCCTTTGTAATAATATCATCCTCATAATTTTTAAAGAATATTATTTAACCACCCTGCCAGTTACTTTTCCCAGTTCTCTCTGTCCTCTTAGCCCTTTTGTACTTTAGTAACTCTTTGGAGACAAATAGAGACAATAATGTGAGGCAAGGGGGGATAGGAGGGGAGGTGGTAGCTATTTTTATAATTGTATGTGGTCTTGTTAAATATACCAGACATCACACTTTGTTGATTAAGCCACCTTAATTAGTGGCTTAATTAGTTGAAACATCTTGATAAATTTCTATTAGATTTAAAAACCATGGATAGTATTTATACTTTTATTTTAAAGTCACTTGCCTTTACACAATCAATATTTATTAATGTAATCTTATTAATGTAATAGTTATTTATGTAATAAGTATTAAATAATTAATAATTCCAGAAATAACAATTTCATAACTCAAAATCTCCCATGGTTGTATGCAACAACCCCCCCCTGGGGAGAGGGCAGTATTTGTTTTATATTCTCCTATTTAAAAAAAGGTATTAGCATTAAGAAAAACTAGCACTAAATAATAATCTATTAGACAGTGACATGTGAACAAAAATTAAAGGGTATTTCTATTGCCTTTCATATACCAGTCACTTTTCTGTCAGCTTTAAAACTTTAATCTGAAGTATTTCAACAAGGAGCTGTTTAGCTTAATATAAAAAGGAATTACATTTTGAGGCTGTCTTCCTAATGCTTTCAATTTAGGAAATGTATTTGAAAATATTCACATTTCATTCATTTTTATTTTATTAAAAGAATAACAACTTAATAAAAATATGTTGACTAAAGACATTTTATTAACAGTTGGGAAGCATAGGTTTTAAAACTGGTTTGTTTTTTGTAATATGCCTAAGATCTTTGATCTCATCAAAATATTTTTATTTATTTATTTATTAAATATATTTTATTTATTTTTTACAGAGAGGAAGAGAGAGTTAGAAACATTGATGAGAGAGAATCATTGATCAGCTGCCTCCTGCATATCCCCGCTGGCGATGTGCCCACAACCAAGGTACGTGCCCTTGACCGGAATCGAACCTAGTACCTTTCAGTCTACAGGCTGATACTCTATCCACTGAGCCAAACCGGTTTCGGCTCATCAAAATATTTTTAAGATATTCTGAGAAAAGATTACCTAGATTCCTTAGCCTAACTCTTCCATTTTGGGCTATGCATTATGTGGAAGGAAAAATGATACAGACCCCAGAGAGTAGCGAATGAAACTATGAAAGCACCGATTAATGATGACTTGCCAATTTACTCCTTTATGTTTTAGAATAAGACTTCTCATTGACTTGTATAGTATTCTTTTAGCAAAGAGAGAGAGAGAGAGAGAGAGAGAGAGAGAGAGAGAGTAAGTAAATGGAAATATTGAAAGAAGTCTTTTGATAGACCCATTTGAAAAAAAAATCCCTCAAGAACTTTTCATTAAAGTACAAATAAGAAAAAATAATTATGAGGAAATATTCAAAAATATGTCTCACTTGTATAAATACATAATATCAATCAGATCACAACTTCAGTGCTGAAAATAAATACAGTGAATTGGATATCTGACTTCATTGGGGCAACAGATGCTTGACTAATTCAAGATATCAACAAGGATGTGAAAACAGTAGGCTATAAAGTCACCCCATGATGTGTCAGAACTTGGAATTTGTAAAAGATGCAGTTCACTGAATTGCTAGCTTAATTGTGTGAACTGCTGTTGCTATTAAAAGTTGATTTTTAAAACTCGATTTCTCTACTGCATAACACCCACAGTTTAAAGTCTACTAATTATAGTTATAAATTTTAAAATGCTATACACTGACAATCTCAGAATTCTAATAATGAAATATGATATTGAAAGGGCATCTGTAAATTATCTATAAAAGTTTAGGGAACAGTCCAAATGGCCAGTAGCTAAGACGCATACCAGGGGACAGACAATGCAGTAGCTGCGGAGTTGTGGTTCTCAAGTTACACACCCTGGAACCAGAGAGGAATGAACTCAATTCCTCTTGATTCCTCTTGGACTCTGGGGCCTTTCAGGGGATGACAATGAGCCAGTTTGACCTGATCCCCACAGGCCAGGCCAAGAGACCCCACCTGCCAGAGGAACCCTGCTCACTTAACAGACACCCTTGGTGTCACAGTGCTGCCCCAGGTTCAGCCATCTAGGGAGGAACTGCAGGAAGTTGTCTCTAGGGTATGTCCAGCTCATTTACACAGTCCTGCCCTGCCGACCACCTTCTAATTTCCTTTCAATGTGCACAAATCCATGCACCAGGTCACTAGAAGAAAATAATTATTATTACATTTTCTTTAAATCACTTACATTTTGGGGCAGGGTAGAAGGAGTTGTGTGAGTGTGTGTGTGTGTGTGTGTGTGTGTGTGTGTGTGTGTGTGTGGATAGAGGGTGGTGGTTCTTGTTTCTGTTTTCCAGAACCACTCTTACTGTTTTTCTATTTCAAGGAATGACAAAGTGGGTTACATAAATATGCTAATCTAGGCAATCACCTCACACTAATCTGATCTCCATTAAATTACTTAGCATGAGTGTACTCCCTGGAGTTTCCTGTCAGTATGATTAAAACCATAGATTATCAACAAAAATACTTCGGTAATGGGAGGTCAAAGGGGATGGAATATGTAATATAGGGAAAAAAATCTAAAACATCCAGTGTTCTTCATCTAGAAAGTGACTACTACATGTCTATGAACTAACTGGTAAATCAGTACTAGGACAAAAATTAATCCCAAAAAGTCAAAAATTAAACCTCCCAGGGGAATTCAGGTCCTTTTCTTGATGCTTATAAGTTCTCTCTTTACTTTTGTCTCCTTGTGTCCTCCTCAGTTTCAAGGTTAATTACATGTTTAGCCTAGAGCAGTGGTCAGCAAACTGTTGCTGGTGAGCCACATGCAGCTCTCTGGCCCCTTGAGTTTTTAGCAAAGGCCAGCTTAGAAGCACCCTAATTAAGTTAATAACAATGTTCCTACCTATATAGTTTGTTTTAAAAATTTTGGCCCTCAAAGAAATTCCAATCATAGCATTTGGCTCTGTTGACTAATGAGTTTGCTGACCACTGACCACTGGCCCTGAACCAGAGTCCCTGACCCCCCTGGGTGTCAAGGAATGCCCCTGTGTTAAGAGGTGACACATCAAATAGGTTTCCCTGCTTATGATAGTCTTCCTGCAAACAAAATGCAGGAAAACTTTAAACAAGTACTCCAGATTCCAAAAAAGTCTTCAAGGTCCAAAGAGTTTTGGCATGGATCTTGTACTAATTGAAATCACGAATTTAGTAGTTGCTATCAGTTGTAACTTTTGGGAAAAACACATGGAAATGGCAACCTGGCCTTCTTGGTAATTCACATTTTTAGTTCCTTCCTTTTCACTATTTTGGTTAGTAACTTAAACAGTTTAAAATTTTCTCATCTCTCTCTACACACACCCACATACTGAGCAAAAAATAGCTTTTGCTATTGTAAGCAACTGAAACATTGGCTTTGTTTGTTAACATAACCTAGCCTATACATACAGTTATGTTTATAAAGAAAGTATGTTTTGGCCTTAACCGCAAATGCCAGTAGGTGAAGATATGGACCTATCCTAGTTGTATGTGCTTAAGTGCAAATTAGCAGGGAATGTATAAGTAAAACTAGAATGTTTTGAGGTATAATAGTAGAGTTAAATTTGATTATTAGTGTAAAATGTAAAGGTTAAGCTTATATTTTATGAAAAGCATGTATACACTGGCAAATGGATTTTTTGATATAATAGATAAAAATATGCTTTATAACATTTCCAAATTAAATAACATAAGAAATGTGATAAATGAGAAGATCAGTTTCTTACTCGAGAGAGATAACAACAAAGCACATGAGGGAAACCAAAATAACCTAAAAACAACATACTGTATGATACATCACAACAGTGAATTTTAAGTGGTTCGTGAAAACACCTTCTTCAAATTTCTCTCAAAATAAGTTCCCTGAAGTCCTATGTGTGAATGTACTTTTAACAAATTTCTTATTCCCTTTAAAAATGCCAGTGTGATTCATCTCCATGTACTTGGCTAAATATTTTCTTTGGCAACAACTTTTAAGGCAATATTACAAATGTTGTGCAATAAGAATTCCAAGTTATGAGTGAATTTTATTATGATGACTGCTGCATACTTTTTTTGCCTTCCAAATACTATTCCCAGAAATGGTGGGAAACTTATTTAACATAGTCAACAATATTGGTTATATTTATTGTGCATACACTTGATAATGCAGAGATTTGAATTATGTAAACTTTTAAGTTAAAACAATGTAAAACATATTTCACCATTTTTTTCCATTTAAGAATATGCGAGACATTCAAAATACATGATATGACCTTTGGAAAAATCTAGATAAGATGTTGATGTGATATTAATGAACTTCCTTGTATTTGGGATAATTTCTTTATATACAAAAATTCATGTTTCTCATGCAACAAAAAAACACTCCAAGTTTAAAAAAAAAAAAAAAAGCATGAGTATTTTTCCCCCTTTTCTTTGGGACTCATTTGGCCATCTGCTGGCAAAGGGGCTTTTAATTTTGATTTCTCCCCATTGTGAGGGTAAAGGGCATAAAGGAAAAGTCAAGTAATTTAACAGCTGTTGTTTTAGCAAATGATATGGAACTTATGAAACTCTTATCTTAAAGGCAATGCTACCCAATACTACTGGGGATGTTTATCTTGTTTTTTACAAAACAAACAAGAGATGTCTTAAAGAATTGTCAAGTGAAGCTGAAGCTCTATCAGTGACACTGACTCCTCTTATAGTTCTGTTACACACCGGGGTTTAAATGTTTTCTGTACCCAAGTGTCCAAGAGAATCGAGATAGCACAGTTTAATGAGTATGATATCAGAATCAAGATCAGAAAACTGTTCCAGTTTATAGCTTAAGTAATGAAAATTGAACCAATGAAAAGAATCATCATATTGCTCTATTCCATATTATACACAGGAAAAAACAATAATACTTTTCGTTCTTAATTCCTTCCAGGACAGAAAAGGGGTTTTAATAAATAAATATGAATTTCTTGTATGTGACTAAAATAAGAATAAGGGAAGGAAATAATTAACTTATTTGGTTTCTATATAGTTATTTCCTTAATTTGGGGGGCAATCATCTGGAGCTCCACACCTGGTCAGAGCAATAGCACAGGACCTTGAGCTTAACTCAAGCCGGGAGTGTAGCCCCATAAAGTCCATCATCCTCTTTCTTATATCTTATCCAATATTTTCTCCCAGGGAATTTCCACCTGGGGTGGTGGAATATAGCCTAGGGCAGATATTGCTGTGGCAGTTTTATATCATGGATTCATTATCCATTTGCCTTTGGCCAAGAGTCTCTTTTAGTTGTAATTATGTGAGCCCAAGGAGTCCTGATGGAATGCATCTGTTTCACTTTAATTTCACACCTTGTGTGAATTCCCTTGTGTTTGCATATTATGTTTGGTATGTACCTCGTTAATGAAGTTGTTGAGGAATGCATTATTCTTAAAATTTCTTTCCTATCTCTACTGCATAAACTATTTTTATTGTCTTTTGTCATTTCACTATACATTGTGACCTGAATAACATTTGATCAGTGAGAAAACTCATATAAGAATATAATGAAGAAAAGTAAAATCCCTATTGCCTAATGACATCCTATTGAGTATGGGGACGAAAATCCCCTATTCTGGAGATGAATGCCTCAAAGGACTTTTATCCATAAGAAAGCCAACTGAATACTGATAAGTAGTATACTCCACAATTAGCTTATGTAGTTTCCAAAAGGTCTTTAGCTGCTTTTGAAACAACACACAAATCACATTGGCCAGCTCAAAACTCATTCTACTCCCTGAAAGCAGAACTATGATTAATACAATCATTGAGTTATTTTGCTAAGTATCTATCAGCTAGACCAGGAACCAAAGCCTCTCCTTCCCCCATTGAACCAAAGGCTGGGGACATGACCTGCACTTGAACATATGAACCCTTTCAGAATTGAAGGGTCCACCAATCAGGAAGATCCAATTCTAAAGCCCCTTCATAAATGGCCAAGTTCCAAATTTCCTCAATCACAACTTGCCCTGCCAGCACTTCCACATAGCTGTTCCCTCCTAACCCCTTATAAACCTACCCTGGATCAGGTAGGCAAATTGAAGCAGCGTCTCCTGTCTCCTCATAGGTCATCCCACAAATACTAAAGGCTTTCCTTTTAAAAACATGTATTTTTATTGATTTCAGAGATAAAGAAGCATCAATGATGAGAATCATTGATTGGATGCCTCCTGCACACCCCACACTGGAAATCGAGCCCACACCAGGCATGTGCTCTGACCAGGAATCAAATCTTGACTTCCTAGTTCATAGGTTGATGCTCAACCACTGAGCCTTGCTAACCTGGCAAAGCTCTTTATTTTCCTCAAAAGCTGGCATCAGAGGTTGGCTCCTATACACAATGTTACCAAGCAAGGTCCTCTGCCCAATATCACATCAGCACTCACAAACTTGACCCTCACTTTCATATTATGCAATGACTCTTGAGTTTACCATCCAGATATAAGCAGTGCATTCATGATCATATTCAGAGAGGGAGAGAGATAAAAAAACATCAATGATGAGAATCATTGATCAGCTGTCTCCTGCACACCACACACTGGGGATTGAGCCCATAACCTGTGCATGTGCCTTTGACTGAAGTCAAACCTAGGACCCTTCAGTCTGCAGGCCAACACCCTATCCACTGAGCCAAACAGGCTAGGGTTAGCCTTTACTTTTAACATTGCAAACAAGCAGGTTTTGTCACATGTGCTGCACACAGTTTGCAGACTAAAATAGTAGAGCATACCAGTAGACTATGCCATAATCTATCATGTTCACCTAATGATGTATTTCTCAGAACCTGTCCCATCATTAAGCGATGCTTGACTGTACTTAAAAAACTTAGAGTTAGAACGCACAAGAATTTTTGTGTTGCACACTGACTTTTTATCTTCCTTTTGCTTCATGTTTTATATTTGGAATCATCTCTCTTCTAGACTGAAAAGTGGAACATTTTCACAAATAAGAGATAGGGGTTGTTACATGATCGTCATTCTATCTGCCCTGATTGTGTCTCAGTGTACAAAAAAACTATTGTCCTAATCTGCTGCTACACTTAAAACAAAAACAAATGTATCAGTACTGTGGAAAGTACAGAAACATACTCTGATTCAGGAAGCTCGTCATCAGTTAAAACCTTTCTCTGTACTATTTCAGAAGCACAGGGAACCAAACAACTTTGCCAGCCATTTATCAAAGATCAAGAGTCTATCATTTTAAGAAGAATAAAACAAGTACTAAAGTTAGAGAAGTGAATCAATGTATAGTGTTGTTCTCCCACTTATTCAACTTCCCCTTATATTCTTCTTAGGAAGAAAGAGAAGAGTATATACCTATTCCACTTGACACCAAGAATAAGTAGCATGCAAACAACAGCATGTAATCAACAGATGGAACACAAAATATAAGTCTGTATCTTATCAACTTGATAACTGGAAGAATTATAAAATATGTATATAATGTGTGAGATATACAGCATTCAAAATAAATCATTCACACTTCCTATCCTATATTGTATTGATATATTTGTCTTTATAATGCAGCTTGGAAAACTTATCCAGCCATCATTAAATGTTATAGCAATCCTAAAAATGATATTGTAACTACATAAATGTATTTAATAACAAAATGTCTCAGACTCATTCTGAGCTTATCTGTATCTAACAACCTCTGAGATTTTTTTTTAAATGAATTATATAAATTTCACAAACATATACAAAAAGACAGTCTCCTTAATAAATGGTATTGGACAAATTAGAAATCCACATGCAAAAGAATGAAACTATACTGCTGATACCATAGACACAAATTAACTGACATGTATTAAGGACTTGAATTTAAGACCTGAAGTAATAAAATACAAAGAAGAAAATATAGGCACTAAACTATGGACTTTGGTCTCAAATTAAGTTTTATGAACTTGATACAAAAGACAATTAAAAGGAAAATAAATGAATAGGAACACATCAAACTAAAAAGCTTTCCACTGCAAAAGAAATCATCAACAAAACAAAAAGTCAGCCAACCAAATGGGAGAAAATATTTTAAAATGATACCTCCAATAAAAGGCTAATAACCAAAATATATAATGAGCTTGTATAACTCAAACAAAAGCAACACAAAACCAATTTGATTAAGAAATGGACAGTGGGTACTTTTCCAAGGAAGACATACAAGTTGCCAATAAAAATATGAAAGTGATGCTAAAATTCACTGGCTATAAGGACATTTTAAATTAAACCCACAATGAGATGCCACCTCATACCTGTTAGAATGACTATTTTCAATAGCACAAGATATGGCTTTAGGCTGCTGATATCACCAATAACACCAACTGCCCACCTCCATCTGGCTGTCTCAGTTTTGTTCTTACCCTGGCCACTTTCTTTCAAAACACTACCAGTTCAGCCCCTCTCTCTTTTATTAAAGTGGAGAAGCAATAGTTTTTATCCAAATAAAATGTCTGGAAGAGATTAAAAATGGTGGCAGAGTTAGTGTATGCTGTATGGACATGCTCCCAGGAACAAACTGGCATTACAAATAAAATACATAAAAACTTATGTTATATTAAAACTTATATAATATATATTATATATAATAAAAATGTATATAATAAAAATACAGAATAATCCATAGAAATTTCACAGGAGAGAACCCTGATACTGGAAGACTGAAAGTGGAGACCATAAAGAGACTGGTAAGAGGGCAGAGGCATGAAAAGGCTGGGTGGTGACCAAAGATAGCAACTGAAGTCCTGAAAAGATATCTCAGCTGTGGGGGATTGCCACTGAGACCTTGGGGATCTAATCCCCAAGCTGGGCCCCCCAGCAAAGAGCACAAAAATTGAGGAGGGTACTCACATAACATCTGGCTGTGAAAAGCAGCGGGATGCTATCTGCCAGGAAGTAACAGTTGAAAATTTAGTCACCCTCTTAAAGGGACAAAGTAAAAAATTCCCTGGGGAACCACCCACCTTATGCTCTGACAGAAGGAGGTTTAAGTGGAGGAACCGTGAGAACAGAAGCCAAGACCAGGGACTTGGGGGATAGAGCTCAGAAAGCAGACACCGCAAGTTTCCTGGACTGAGTTATTCCCTCATGCAGTGGAGGACATCTTTCACACATATTTGCCTTGTCTGGGGGGGAAGACAGTTGACAAACCCTATTGGAAAGCCCCTTGATCTGAGGCCATTTAAAAGATTAAAAATAATAATTAGCCACCAGGTAGAAGTAATTGACCCACACTGTGGGGGGTGGGAGGAGACAAACAAACAAAAAAAAACCTCTAGCCACACCTGAGGATGATTGTCTGGGGGTCAATTCAAGTCAGAATCCTATCAGTCTGCAGGTAGAGGCACTCTCTGGAGGCTTTGAGTCTGTGCCTCATCTTTGAGTCTATGCCTGATCTAATTAGAAACAGCCTTTAACAGTGCCCTGCACTAGAGATTGAAAGGTGTAGGTTATCTTCCTAATGCATAGTTACATACTCAAACAGAAAGCTAAAATGAGAAGACAAAGAAACTATCCCAAACGATGAAAGAACTAGAGAATTATCCAGAAGAAGAGATAAATAAAGCAGAGATAAGAAATTTAACTCAAACAGAGTTCAGAGTAGTGATGGTAAAAATGCTCAACAGCATGATAAAAGATATAGTAACTATTAAAAAAAAGAATACTCTGAGATAAAGAATGACATAACATAAAGAACACACTGGAAGGAATAGATAGCAGATTAAGGGAAGCTAAGGATCAAATCAGTGAATTAGAAGACAGTTGTAAATATCAAGAGAACAAAAAAAGGAAAAGAAAAAGAAAAAAGGACAGCTTAAGGGAGCTGTGGGACAATGTGAAATGTAACAATATTAGAATAGCAGGTGTGCCAGGAGAAGCAGAAAGGGAGAAAAGCATAGAAAAAGTGTTTAAAGAAATAATGGCAGAAAACTTCCCTACCCTGGTAAAGAAAAAAGTCACATAAATTTAGGAGGCACAGAAAACCCCCAACAAGCCGAACCGGTTTGGCTCAGTGGATAGAGCGTCGGCCTGTGGACTGAAAGGTCCGGGTTCGATTCCGGTAAAGGGCATGTACCTTGGTTGCGGGCACATCCCCAGTAGGGGGTGTGCAAGAGGCAGCTGATAGATGATTCTCTCTCATTGATGTTTCTGACTCTCTATCCCTCGCTCTTTATCTCTGTAAAAAATCAATAAAATATATTTAAAAAAAGAAAAAAAAGAAAAAAAAGAAAACCCCCAACAAGAAGAACCCACAAAGGCCCACAACCAGACACATCATAATTAAAATGCCAAAATTAAAGACAGCTAATCTTAAGAGAAAAGAAAAATTTATCTACAAAGGAGTTAACATAAGGCTGACACCTGATTTATCATCAGAAACTCTACAGAAGTGAATGGCATGAAGTACATTACCACCAAGCTAACATTATAAGAAATGCTAAAAGGAAGCTGTAATGAAAAGACAGAGAGAGAAACCTAGCCATCCCAAACTAAAATTGCAATAAATAAGTACCTATTAATAACCTTAAATGTAAATGAATTAAATGAGCCAACCAAAAGGCATAGGGTAGCTGAAAGGATACAAAAACATTCATCCCACCTAAAAATGAGAGAGACACACAGGGTGAGAGTGAAGGGATGGGAAAAAATCCATGCAAATGGAAAAGAAGAAAAAAATCTGGAGTAGCAATACTCATATTCAACAAAATAGACTTTAAAAGGAAGGCCGTCACAAGAGTCATCATACTCATATTCAACAAAATAGACTTTAAAAGGAAGGCCGTCATAATACTTGAGTAATACATCCAACAAGAGAACATAACCTTGGTAAACATATAGGCACCCAATATAAGAACACCTAAATATATTTTTTAAAAACTTCTTGAAGACTTTAAAGGAGAGATACATAACAATACAGTCATAGTCTGGGACCTTAACACATCTCTACTTCAATAGATAGATCTTCCAGACAAAAACTTAACAAGGAAACAGAGACTCTAAAGGACACATTGGATCAGATGGATTTAATTGGCATTTATAGAACATTTCACCCTAATGCAACAGAATATACATTCTTCTCAAGTGCACATAGATTTTTCATAATAATAGGCCACATGTTAGGACACAAACCAAGTATCTACAAGTTCAAGAAGATTGAAATATCATCAAGCATCTTCTCAGATCACAGTGGAATGAAATTAGAAATAAACCAAAATAAAAAAAAAAATTTAAAACACATGGAGGCCAAATAGCATGTTATTAAACAATGAATGGGTTACCAATGCGGGGTGGGGGGGGGACTTCTGGAAACAAATGAAAATTAATGCACAACAACTCCAAATCTCTGGGACACAACAAAAGGAGTCCTGAGAGAGAAGTTCATAAGCACTACAGACATACAAAAGAACCATGAAATATTAGCAATAAACTATTTAATCCTACAACTTAAAGAACCAGAGTGAGAACAACAAGAAAAGCCAGAGTAAGTAGAAGGAATGAAAGAATAGAGAATAGAGCTGAAATAAATAACAGAGACTAAAAGAAACAATACAAAAAATTAATGAAATCAATAGTTGATTCTTTGAAAGGATAAACAAAAATAATAAACCATTAGCCAGACTCATCAAGAAACAGAGATGGCCTAAATAAACAAAATCAGAAACAAAAGTGGAAAAATAGCCCAAACCAGTTAGGGTCAGTGTATAGAGTGCCAGCCTGCGGACTGAAGGGTCCCTGGTTCAATTCTGGTCAAGGGCATGTGCCTTGGTTGTGGGCACATCCCCAGTAGGGGGTGAGTAGGAGGCAGCTAATTGATGTTTCTCTCTCATTGCTGTTTCTAACTCTGTATCTCTCTTCCTTCCTCTCTATAAAAATATCAATAAAATATATTTAAAAATAAAAAGTGGAGAAGTAACCACTGACACCACGGAAATACAAAGGATTGTAAGAAAACACTATAAACAAATATATACCAACACAAGCTGGATAATATGAATGAAATAGACAAATTCCTAGGAAAAATATAATCTCCCAAAACTGAATTAGGGAAGAATCAAAAAACCTGAATTTCCAGTAGCAAATGATGAAATAGAAGCAGTAATAAAAATAAAAAAATAAAAAAAAAAACTCCAACAAAACAAAAGCCAAGTTTTAGAAGGCTTCACATGGGAGTTTTACCAAACATTCAAAGAACTACTAACATTTATACTCCTCAAATTGTTTCAGAAAATCCAAGAGGAAGTAATATTTCCAAACTATTATTATGAGGCCAGCATCACCCTAATTCCAAAACCAGATAAAGACATTATTTAGAAAGAGAAATATAGACCAATATCCCTAATGAACTTAGATGCTAAAATTCTCAACAAAATTCCAGCAAAATGTAAAAATATCATATACTATTAATCAAGTGGGATTTATTACAGGGTTGCAAGGATGGTACAATATTCACAAATCAATAAACATGATATATCACAAAAACAAATTGAGAGACAAAAATCACATGATTATATCAATTGCTACAGAAAAAAGCATTTTACAAAATCCAACACCCTTTCTTGATAATAACTCTCAGCAAGGTTGGAATAGAGGGAGCATATCTCAACATAATAAAAGCCTTACATGACAGCCAACATCATACTCAATGGGCAAAAACTAAAACCATTTCCCCTAAGAAACTGAAAAGTACTACACCTGTTTGACATAGTACTAGAAGATCTAGCCATAGCAATCAGATAAGAAGAATAAATAAAAAGTATCCAAATTGGAAAAGAAGGAGAAAAACTGCCATTATTCACAGATGCCATGATATTGTATATGGAAAACCCTAAAATCCATAAAAAAACTAAGTTTAATGAATTCAGCAATGTAACAGGTTACAAAATTAACACCCAGAAATTGATGTGTTTTTTTTATACACCAATAATGAACTCACAGAAAGAGAAACTTAAAAAAGAAAAAGAAAATCCCATTTACCATTACAACAACAAAAAATTAAGATACCTAGGAATAAGCTTAACTAAGGAGATAAAAAGGCCTGTATTGGGAAAACTACAAAACATTGAAAGAAAGAGATTAAAAAAAGAGGAATACGTAAACAAATGGTAGAATATACCGTGTTCTTGGATTAATAGAATCAACATCATTAAAATGCTCATACTAGCCAAAGCAATCTAGAGATTTAATGCAATCCCCATTATGAAATCAATGGAACATTTCACAGACCTAGAACAAACTCCAAAAATTCTTCTACTTATATAAAAGCCTAAGCGACCATTTACCAGTCACTATGACACACACTGACCACCAGGGCGCAGACGCTCAATGCAGGAGCTTCCCCCTGGTGGTCAGTTTGCTCCCACAGCAGAAGCCCTGCTCAGCTGACTGGCACCAGATGCCAGGCTGAAGGCTGGCGAGTGCCACTGAAGTGGTGCAAGCTTCTTTGGTCTCTGCAACAGTGTGCTACTGAGTGAGAGTGGTGCCCAGCAACCTGCCACTTTGCACATTACAACAGCCCTGAGGGATGTAATACTATCGGTTTCAGCCAACATTCTATGAAGGGACCTGGATTGCAAGAAATCAGTCTCTCTCTCTCTCTCTCTCTCTCTCTCTCTCTATATATATATATATATATATATATATATATATATATATAGGCAGTGACCATAATGAATAAAGGCTGGACCAAACATGGGAAGTTAATCCTACAGTAAGTGCTAGGTTGCCATGGCACCGCACTAACTGTTGCCCCTGTGGGTGTGGCAACCCATCTCTGACTGCTGAGAGGGCTGTGGATCAGGCCTGGAGAGAGAAGTAGGGTCTGCTGTGTAGCCTCCATGGCAGCTGTTGATCAGTTCTTGCCTCTTTCTTTCTCTTTGGGCCTGGGCAGCAGTGCACCTCTCTTTGTCTCAGGGTCTCTGCAGGGGCTTCTGATTAGTTCTGCCTCTCTGATAAGGACCGAGATAGGCCCAGAGACTCTGACTGTCATAGAAACCAACCAATCAGCACACAATCTGGTGAACTATGAGGAGCCAATGAAATAGTAGTGTTTAATGCATGTAAATGGCTAATTATTTTGCATCTACAATTTGATAATAGAAAGTGTTAGGGTGGGTGAGGAAAAAAATCCACATTTCCTTATTCAACACTACTTAAGGAGCACCTATTATATTAGACAGCAATCACCAAAACAAGGCATTCCAGTTTTGATATTTTTGATGGGTTTTTGTTCTAGCATTTATGCTTGTTAAATGTTCATATTCTGAGGTTAGAGTAGAAAATATGTTCTTTTTCAAAATTGTTTCAGCTATTCTGAGTCCCTTGTATTTTCATATGAATTTCAGAGTCAGTTTGTCAAATTATGCAAAAAAGGCATCTAAGATTATGATTGGGATTATATTGAATATATCGATGAACTTGGGGAATATTATCATTTAATAATATTAATCCTTGCAAGTCATGAACTTGAAATGCCTTTTCATATATTTAGGTATCCTTTAATTTCTTTCAATAAAACATTTTGTTGGTTTTAGTATGTGCAAGTCTTGCAATTCTTTTGTTAATTTATTACCTATTTTATTATTTTATGCTATTATAAGTGAAATAATTTCCTTAATTTTAATTTTATTTGCTGTGTTCATTTCTAGTGTATAAAAATACAAACAAGTTTTATACATTGCCTTGTATCAATAAAAAAAAGAATATGCCTGAAAAATATACCTGTAGGATTCTGTATTGAAAATGATAATAATAAAAGCAGTTATCACAGAAGAAAAAACAAAACACAAAACCAAAACATAGGCTATGGTAAGTGTTGGAGAGGATGTGGACAAAAAGGAACCCTCATTCACTGCTGGTGGGAATGTATACCTGTCCAGCCACTATGGAAATTAAGAATAGAGCTAAAGTATAATCTAGTAATCCATCTTCTGGGTATCTACCCGAACACTTTTAAAACACTATGAGTGAAGACATATGTACCCCTGTGTTAAATGCAACATTATTCACAATAGATAAGAAGTAGAAACTCAGAGTCTTTTTATGGATAACTTGATAAAGAAGATGTGGTAAAATTAAACTCTTTATCATACTTTATATATTTGTATTTTTTCGATGTATGCTTTTTTATTATTAAATATATTTTTATTGATTTTTTACAGAGAGGAAGAGAGAAGGACAGAGAGCTAGAAACCCCTATGAGAGTGAAACATCCATCAGCTGCCTCTTGCACACCCCCTACTGGGGATGTGCCCACAACCCAGGTACATGCCCTTGACCAGAATAGAACCTGGGACCTTTCAGTCCACCAGTCCACAGGTTGATGCTCTATCCACTGAGCCAAATTGGTTTTGGCTCTTCAAAGTATTCTATGGTGATTACCTATATAGAATATCAAAACTCAAGATATTAAATCAAGATAACCTTTTTTGGGTCTTTTTTTCCCCTTTCTTTTTGCTTTACATCTATTTCAGTGTTCTAATTCCATACATTTAATCTAGTGACCATATCCTATTATCTCCATCTCTATCTCAAGTTAATATCTACATCTTGTCATTTATTGTTCAGTCTTCTTGCTATATAAGACCAATAGCTTGCAAATCTTTTTTGATTTACAATCCTTATCATATCCTATTAATTTTTGCATATTCAATTTCAGTTCCTGGCTGCCTCCCAACTCTGTATAACTGAATTGTTTTAAGATGACTATAGGATATCTATGTATTCATTATTTCTAGAAGCTGTCTCCTACCTTTCAACCTCTCTATGATATATATAGCTGTCAAAATCCTGAACATAATCCCAAGCACTGAATTTTCTACTAAGAAACATATTAAAGCTGTCATGGGAATATTTCTTGAGAAAAGAACTAAGAGGTGTTAAATAATGGTAACAATCTTAATCAAATTTTCTAAGTTTTGCTACATTTATTAATAAAAGAGATGAAAGTCATGTTTACTTTGTAAGGTCAATGAGAGTAAATTATTTTTCTATGACCTATTAACAGCTATAACACAGAAATTGACACTCTGTTCCATCTAAAGTGGAATTTTAATGAATATTCACAATAATAGAACTGAATATTCTAAAAGGATCTTAAATCCTCTAAAAATATAGAAATATGACAGAAAGAAGTGTTAAGTTCATTTATGTTCTGGAAGTTGTTTTCTATTCCTTTTTTCTGTAATCTGGTAAAGTCAATAAGAGCCATATAAACATAAAATGGCATATTTATTCAGTTTGATTCTGTATCAATATTAATAGCTCTCATTTTAGATATGTAACAATATCTAATTTGTATATACTTTTATTTTTTATTACCTGTTGATTTATAAATTTTTAAGATGTTTGAAATCACATGGAAATTGAGTAAGAACAACATCCTAGTAGATAGCCATTCATATTCTGAACCACATCATCCACTGGAGAGGTTTTTAAAACTAACAAACAAAAATGACTCAATTTATGGAAAACCAGAAAAACCTAAAGTTATATTTTGCAAATTTTAAGTTAAATTCTAATTATATTTTTGAGTAAATTTGAATTATATTCTCTAAAAATTAAATAATTTACTCTAAATACCATTGATTAATAAAATGAAGTTTTCAGATATTATAATGAAGTCGCATTGATTTAATCCATATTTTTCTATCCTTTTTATAATACTTGTGTATAAATCATCACCCTTATTTCACCTGTCATTTCTTCAAATGCTTCTAGATCTGAAAGTAACATCTATAAAAATGTTAGTCTAATGCATAAAAAGAAGGTAACAGCACTGTGAAACTACAGGAACTTGACAGACCTAGTAGCATAAACCCGTAAGTCACAAAGAAAAGTGGCTCCTGAAAATGTGATTTCATTAATATCCTAGAGAGATTTTAGATCAAAACTGCAACTAAGACCTGAGTATTTTTATTTTTCACCCCAGTGCTTTTCCTATGGCGACACTGAGTACAAGAGCTAAAACTACAATAAGGTCATTACATATTTGAGCAGTCATCTGTAACAAACTGATTTCTAAGATATGCTTATTTCATCATTATTTTATAGAGGCATATACTGTATATGACACATATATATTGTATATGATTTTAAAACATGTATATTTATAAAATGTGTTGTTTATAATTATGTAATACTAGAGGCCTGGTTCACAAAATTTGTGCACGGGGTGTGTGTCCCTCAGCCTGACCTCCACCCTCTCCAATCTGGGACTGGTGGCTCCTAACCCTTCACCTGCGCGCCTGCCTGATTGCCCCTAACCCCTCTGACTTGCCTGCCTGATGACCCTAACTGCTCTGCCTTGACCCCCACCACCATGGTTTTATCCAGAAGACATCTGGTCTAATTAGCATATTACCTTTTTATTAGTATAGATTTAGTGAAACCATTTACTACACAAATGTTTGAATAAAGTCATTTCGGGCATATAAAATTAGAGGTGTTACAATTACATCTACTCTTAATAAATAATGAGTTCTCAAAATAAATATTTTAGATTGTTAATCTTACTAGTGCAGTGGAGTATCTCTGAAATCAAGCCTCTATAATAAAAAATAAATATCGAGCAGTAAATAATTAGATAAATGTAACAATTTAATGGCTCATTCAGTCATTTACTCATTCTTTTAATCAACAGATACTTTGAAATACCCAATTACCTGTCATAATGCTGCCTTGTGAAAAGCAAAAGTAACACTGATCTCAAGGGTTAGTATGAGAGTATTAAGTATTAATAACCAGTAAAATAAAATATTTTCAAATAGACAAATTCAATGAAGATACAGTAAAATGTGCTAAAGGGTAATAGAGAGATCTGACCTTGTTTTGGATCAGAAGTGATTTTCCCAAGAAAGAATTTATGCTGGCATCTGAAGGTTGGGTACATTTTTAAGTAGGATTTGGGGGCTCCTGCAGCAGGTATGGCAGGGAAGTGAGTTCCAGATGGGAAGTTCAGATTGGAAAGAGTACTGGGCTTGGAGGAAGAGATGCATGGTGTGGTCTAACCTGAATGGGACAGAGAAAGCCTGGAGATGAAGACATAAACACGCAGAGCCATGGGGATGTGTCAAAGACTTCTTTTTTTTTTTTTAATCTAAAGAGAAAAAGGGTGGTACATGAAGCATGTTAGTTGAAAAGTACAATGATGTGAGTTCCGTTGTGAAAGGTGACCTCCATGGTGATGTCGACTGCAGACTGGAGAAAGGGCACTATGGATGTAAGGACATTGGTGGATATTGGAACGGTATATGAGAGGAATGTTGGTAGTGTTAACTTATGTAGAACCAGAGGATATAATGTGGAATAGACAGAATCACAAGATAGTTAGAAAGAAAATATCATGAGTTTAATGGATGCATTAGGGGAAAAAAAGGCTTAAGAATACATTTAAATTTTGACATGTTAAATGGAATGAAGTATGATATTCTTCATTGATTGAGAAAGGAAAGCCAGAATATCTGTTATGACCTTGATTTTGAAAGTATAAATATAGAGAAAAGTAATATTTCCTCTCCTTATTGTCCAAGGGTAACTTTTATTATAATTTGTGAATATGCAAAACAGAGATTATTCTTGTACTAGAGGCCTGGTGCATGAAATTTGTGCAGGTGGGAGGGAGTTTCCCTCAGCCCAGCCTGCACCATCTCCAACCTTGGACATCCCTCTTACAATCCAGGACTGCTGGCTCCAAACTGCTTGCCTGCCTGCCTGCCTGATTGCACCTAATTGCTTCTGCCTGCCAGCCTGATCACCCCCTAACCACTCCCCTGCTGGCCTTATTGTCCCTAACTGCCATCCCCTGAAAGCTGGTCACCTCTAACTGCCCTCCCCTGCAGGACTGGTCACCTCCAACTGCCCTTCCTGATGGCCATCTTGTGTCCACATGGTGGTGACCATCCTTGAACACATGGGGCGGCCATCTTAGGTGTTTGTATGATAGTCAATTTGCAAATTAACTCTTTATCATATAGGATTATATTGTATTATTAGAGGCCCAATGCATGAGATTCTTGCAAGGGGCTCGGCCCTTGCAGCCCCAGCTTCATCATGAAGGTCATTCGACTGCCCAGTCTAATTAGCATATTACACTTTAATTATTATAGATTTTTCCATACAAACATCTATAATCATACCCTCCTCTATATTTTACTGTTGGAAGTGCAAAGGCTTAAGAATGACAGGTATTCAGAGTTCTCTCTCTGCTTCTTGCATGTGTAAGACCTTAAGCAAACTACTTAGTCTCAGAACTTCAGTTGTCTCATCAATAAAATGGGTAAAATAATGAAAATTCTGTTACATAGTTCACAGGTTTTTTAAAAGGTGAAAAATTTGTGGATGTCCAAATCTCTCTGAAAATCATAATCATAATGATACATATTTTTATATTGTTTCTGTGAATGTATGAGAAGGGTGAGGTCCATTGTCTTTGAAAGATGAGCCAGACAATCTCTGGATATATATATATATATATATATATATATATATATATATATATATATATTCAGATCTTAAATATCCTCAGGAAGCAAAGCAAATACCTAAAGGACACCTTTGGAGAACCCTTCAATGATAAGATATTTTCATTTTTCCCATATTAAACATCGCTAATACTTATTGAGGTACTTTAAATGTAACAAACAGAATTATAATGAGGTTACATGTATTGATCCATTTAATCCTCAAAATAACCATAAGAGATTTGCTGATTTAATCCCCAATTTACTTGAACATACAGAGGTTATATTTCAGCTTTAAGGTTAAGAAGCTATACATAAAAATTGCACTACAGCAGTTGTTTCCATAGTAATATTTGAATCCTTCTGCTGTGTTCTCAACTATGCTCCAATATAGCACGTCAGGGCAATAAGTGCTACAGTATTTTATACACCGAAACAAATCATATTCAACATGAAGTTCTATCACTAATTTTTGAAAGAGAAAATCAATATTTTCAACCACCTTAAATTTAGAATCATAACTATCATAGCTGTTAGCAAATGAGTTCAACCCATTTGTGAAAAACTACAAAAAAGGCGGATTAAATGGCTATAAAGCTCATTCAATAAGTAAACCCCTATTATACAAATAGACTGAATGGCGAAAGGATCAAACAAAGGGTCACTATGATGTGTGCTAACCACCAGGGGTGTGTGCAGAACAGGGCAGGAAGGAGAGTGTGGATAATGGTTGGCCCTTGCCATAGTGGGATGAGGAGCAGGTGAGCAGGGGCACCAAACCAAGGTGGGGTGCTTATCACTGACATCAGGGCAAGCCTCTGGTAGTTACTGAAAATTCTTTGATCCCGCCAGGTGCTTGCACCCGCTGCTGGTGCCAGAGCTGCCACTTGCACCTGCTGCGGGCCCCAATAGCTCAGTGCTGTCAGTAGGTACAAGTGGTGGGTACCCCTCAGGGCTTCTCCATCTCTCCTGGCTCCTGAGGTGTGATTGGGGTTGACAGCCATTTCTCGCACCTACTGTCAGCAATGGCCCCATTCTCACCCGCTGCTGGTGCCAGCCTCAATCACTCCATGCCATCATTGGGTGATAGCAAGGCTGGTGCCATCAGTGCGTAGGAATCGCTGCAGTAGCTACAAGCAGACAGGACCAGAAGCTGTGGCGGGAGGGGCCAGGCAGGGATGTGGAGGATGGGCCAAGATCCTCCCCTGTGCACACTGCAGCCTAGCGCCCAGTTTCTTTCAAGGTGCATGTATTTGTGCACTGGGCCCCTAGTTTTAAATAAAAATATGTCACTTTTAACAATGTTAAAAATACCAGTTTTCTTTCCATCCACCAAAGTGTTAATAAGAGCAGTATACATGGCAGAAATGGATACTAAAAAAATCCCATTATTCACTTACAATATATTTATTAAATGGGAAAGGCTTATTCTTCTATTACCTCATGACAATAGTAACTTTACTTTGTATATTCTGCTTGCCTATAGAGAAAAATAACAAAGGAATTAATAAAGAACACTCAGCTCATATCGCTCAAGTAAGCCTTCCATCATGACAAGAGAACCAAGAGAACCTAATGAAGTTTCAATCGATATGTAATTATATGCAATTATAAATTTATTATTTTAACCAATTACTCTTTGCTCTGCAATAAATGCACTTCCACTTATAACTATTGGATAGATGACTGAACTTTTCAAAAGCTAAAGTTATTCTTAGCATTTTAGGCTTTGACACAAGCAAAGCTGACTTTCAAGTACTTCTTGGTTACAAAAAATAAAAAAATAAAAAAATGTTTGATGTCTAAAAACCTTCATGCAGAATTACTATATTTACTTGCTCTCCATTTTACCTTAATTAGATGAAAGGGTATACAAGGTGAGGAGGGGTACTTCCAGACAAAGTATATTAGAGTCTTTTAAGAAACATTTTGACTTAGTTTTGATTTAGAGGTAGAATAAAATCTGATAAAATAGCCAAAGGCCAAAATAACACTATAAGAAATCTCTGGAATGTTAGAAAAGAGGAGAGAAGAAGAAAATGAGGGAAAGAGGAAGACAGGGGGAGAGAGAAAGAGAACATATATATGCATAAATATAAGCTAGCAATTTTTTTTAGATTAAAGGGAATAAATAAGAGAGAAAAAAAGAAACAAAATTACTCATGTAATGTTTACTAACTTGGTATATTTTGGTAGGCTCAATAATTTGTGCTTGTGGAACAATTTTAAATGGTATACTAGAATATTTAATGACATACTTGAAGAATTTACAAACTCAAAATTATGTTATATAAGTCAGCCATAATTCCAATCTTAATATCTCTACATCATAAAAATATATCATGATGTCTATGAATATGTTCATAGGTATCACAGGCTCACCGTTTGGTTATATGTTGTTATCTCTGAGTCCTTATAGTTCTTTTAAAATGATTACAAGGTAAATGGCTCACATGTTACAGTTAAAGTTTGTTTCAGTGTAATTTTGATTTTAGGCCATGCCTCTTCCCTTCTAGAGCAACTAGGACATCCTGCTCCACTTTGAACTCCATAACCTGCTCTACAGAACAGTTCAACTGCAAATATCATTGCATAGCATGACTTCTTAGTTTCAGGAGGAATAATAAATGGTGTAACATTAATCAAAATGTAGTGGCACATTTATAGTAGTTCTGGGCTCTATGGAAACTCATGAAAAACTAATATTCTAGTTCATGTTAAAACACAGATTAAATTAATCAACAACCCATTGAAGAAGTATTATTTTAAACATTTTTACAGATGAGGGAAATGAGGTTGAGAGGAGCTAAATGGAATATCCTGGGAGGTCAGAAACAGGGTGGTGGAAAGTTTAGGTTTTATTTTGTCTTTCTATCAAGAAATTAGGAAAACAAATTAGAAACATATACTACATCTAGAGATCCAAACAAACTGAAAGGTGCACATATACAAGACTCAATCTCGGGAGGGTAAATGCATAATTTTCCCTTCCAAAAACATATCAAAGCTTTACAGGAGAGGACAATACTTCTGTCCCTTCTCTTTACATAGAGAAATTAACAGGTTTAATTTCAACATGAAACATTTTTCCTCCAATATACCATGATATAGTTTAATAATTTCCAAGCATGACATGGAAGCATTACTAGTAAAGTAGTTGGTCTCATATGGCTATCCCAGGGAGCGTAAAATGAAATACATATTCATATATCCTCTGTTTACTAATTTATAAGACAGTTATTGAATATTTAATACCTGTATGAATTAATAGAAAAGCTATAATGCCAACAAAATGGATCGGCTATGCTGGAACTACTCTTATGTGCCTATCTGTCTCACAGTTATCTATCTGTAACAGATGTAAATAGATAAGGACTGAGATTTTAAAAGGCTTCCTATTTTGTTTAGCTCAGGAGCCTCTGATAAAAAAAAGTGTCTGTCTAGCCAAGATTTCCATCACATAGCATTTTCCAAAAAGTTGGATTACTTGCTCGGGAAACATTCAAAGATATGATGCCATATTTGAAAATCACATACTGTCTAATTTCAACCTAAAAGAAATTCTAATATAAAGTTCAGGTGGTTCTCCCAAATTTAATTAGAGCTCCCCATTTCATTAAATCTCCAACTTTGCCTGCTGGACTGACAAATCATATGGGCACATTCCTGAGGAGCTTAGCTTGCAAAGAGTGGGAAACAACCTTGGTTCAAGTTGTAAAGGACAACAAGTAGAAAACAGAAACAATATGCTTGATACACATTTTTTTTATTTATTTTGTAAATAGCAAAGATTTAAACCAAAATGGGATGACTGCGGCTGAATATTTCACTGTGTGCCTCTGAGTGTGGCATCTGTGTGCCTGAGGCTTCCACTCCAGACCACAGATTTATTTGCCATGTTTGAATCTCTAAAGATTCCTCTCTGTGATTCATTTCCCTCTCCACCACTCTGAAGAAAACTAAATTCTCTTCCATTTGCTGCAGAAAGTTTTTATCAACAATAATGCCCCGGCATAGAGATTATTGCTTTCAGCTGCAGGGGCAGATGTAGGCACACTCATGTCTAACTTGCTAATTGAATAGATCCATAAATTATCTCGAGTCACAAATAGACATCCTGCAAAAGAAGTAAATGGTGTGCTTGAATTAGCTTTCCTATTCTCCTCAGTCTCTTACATCTTTAAACGTTTCTTCACATCCTAACAGTACATCATGTTATTACTTATGCTTTTTTTTTCTCCCGTCAGTTATTTACTTACTACAAGTTCAATTTTAAAGTTGAAGCTACTCTATTTTTCTGTACTTTAAAATCAATGTCACAGAAAATATTTACTGAATATGTGCTGCATTTGAATTCTGTATTGGTCATCTGATTATTATTTGTAAGTATCCATAACATTTGGGAAGGCAAAATACCTTTCCCTCACAGGAGCTCAATTTATATTTTTACTTATTTGGTCAGTTTTCCTTTGATATTTTGAGATACTTACTTAGATAAATCCCAATATTTTTTGAAATTTAGGAAGCCTTATTTGAATTTTACCTCTGAGACACTTAGGCACAGAGATTGATTTAGGCTTCAATCTCTTTGCATTTATATATTTCATAGAAATCTCTGAACCTATTGCCTGTGGGGCATGGATAGAATGTTTTAAAAAAGCTGGTGGTGTAGGAAGGATTGATTGGCTCTAGGAGAAATGACTATACCAGAGCACCATGTCTGCTAGGGAGATGAAATAGGTTGAAGGGAGAAAGCACAAGTGGGGAGAAAGTACAATTGAGGACACAAGGAGCTATGGACACAGCAAGCAAGTAAGTTTCAGGAAATCTGGAACTCCGTTTAAAATACAGTCAAAAATATTTATACAATAGGGAACTGCTTCAATCATAATAGTGCACTTATTTGGCTATAACAACCACCACCTTCTAGTGCAGTGGTTCTCAACCTTCCTAATGCCAAGACCCTTTAATGCAGTTCCTCATGTTGTGGTGACTCCAACCATAAAATTATTTTTGTTTTTTAATATCTATATTTTCTGATGATCTTAGGCTCTACAGCATTGAGAACCACTAGCAGGGTCGCCTAAGATGATCGGAAAACACATATTTACATTATGATCCATAACAGTAGCAAAATTACAGTTATGAAGTAGCAACAAAAATAATTTTATGGTTGGGGGTCACCACAACATGCGGAACTGCATTAGGAAGGTTGAGATCCACTGTTCTGGTGGCTTAAAAAAATCAAGGTATAGTTCTCATTTGTACTTCATGTTCAATATTGGCAACATTGAAATGGAGGACTTGTGATTCCTCCAGATGTTAATAGATGTGCTGGTGTTTGGTGGCACAAAGTTAAGAGGACTTGAATTAATGAGGACTTCAAGATGCTTCAGCCAAGGCCACAGATGTAGCAGAGAAACAGGAGGAGAGAGAGATGGAGAGATAACTGAGTTGGAAGAAGAGGAGGAAAAAGGAGAAACGAACTTCATAGCAATGATTGTCCTTAGCCTCTTCTTTACTTCTCCAATCCAAACAAAAGCCTTTATTTGTTTCCTGTTATGATTATAACATTAACATGAGTTATATAGCCTAATTGTGGCTAATTAAGATGCTGAAGGTTTGTTTTTTTTTAGAATTTTAGGAGGTTTTTTTGTGTGTGTGTGTGTTTTCCCCCATAGGAAGTCAATACAACCAGGTGGAGAAGTGTAAAATACACAGAAATATACACTATAGGAATTGGACTAGGACAAATGCAGATTTTACTCAAATAGGGCTTTCAAAGTTCAAAGCCATAAAAATTATTATTATAAACATTAAGGATAAAAGTGAGGTAAAGCCATAAATGGGAGATAAACAATGAGAGCAGAAATCATAGAGGCAAGTGGTGGGGGGTTGCCCAGAAGCTCGGGAATGAATAAATGAGTGTCTAAGATATCACTAATGTGTTCCCTTACATAAAGTTGACAGAAATTATGAAGGTCCTGATGTCAGGCACTAAAGCCTGCTGGAGCTCTGAACAAAAGTTTCCCAAGGATGGGCAGGAAGAGATTTGGGACATTTTACATGGAGGCCAGTGTCCAGAGTGATACCTCTAGCTCATTCTAATAATAGACCAGACAATAGAGTAATCTATGTAGTCCTTGATACTCCATACACTACAACATTAGTATAGTACATGGTCGGCAAACTGTGGCTCGTGAGCCACATGCAGCTCTTTGGCCCCTTGAGTGTGGCTCTTCCACAAAATACCACGGCATGGGCAAGTCTATTTTTAAGAAATGGCATTAGAAGAAGTTTAAAAAATTTGGCTCTCAAAAAAAATTTTCAATCATTGTACTGTTTATATTTAGTTCTGTTGACTTAATGAATTTGCCAACTACTGGTATAGGTCATTCACTATTGCCACCAATTGCGTTGATGGTTCTATAAAAGACCAAACCAGGCCCTAGCTGGTTTGGCTCTGCAGATAGAGTGTCAGCCTGTGGATTGAAGGATTCCAGGTTCAATTATGGCCAATGGTACATACCTGGGTTGCTGCTCAATCCCCAGTAGGGGCGTGCAGGAGGCAGCCAATCAATGATTCTCTCTCATCATTGAGGTTTCTATCTCTCTTCTCTCCTTCTCTAAAATCAATAAGATATATATTTTTAAAAAGTCCAAACCAAGCTAAGTAGGCATCATATTATGTTCATGTGTGCCCTCCAGAAATCAGATGTCAGCATGGAATTAGAGTTATAATAAATGTCTGAAATAGTGTTTATAAGAAACAGAATGGAAAGAGGAGTAGATAGTGTAAACATTCAGATTGCAATGCTGATATGACATATGCAGATGGAGAAGGGGATAGAAAGAGGATTAAATAGGAAGATTTACTCTCTGGTGCAGCTGAGAAAGTCCCCTCCAGAACAACAAGGATCTCAGGTGTGGATATTGCCTATAGAGGATTTGTGCTTTGAGCAGAGATGGCCAGGACCCCATACTTTACCAAGTTCAATCATTAGCTAAGATTGAACAAGAACCTGGGCTCTGTACAAATTCTGCAGAGAGTCCCGAAGTTGCTTTGGTTGGAGCTGTCAATGTAATTTACTTCTCATAGATGATTGCAGGATCTTTCCTTAAAGGAGAGCCAAATGACAAACTTGCCTGGCATATACATATGCCCACAGTGTTCTGTAGTAGTGCTAGATCCAATTCTGAACACTACATTTTATATCATCATACCTAATAAAAGAGTAGTATGCAAATTAACCATCACTCTGCTACACCCACAAGTCACACCACCTGCCAAGCCCACCAGCCAATCAGAGATAGTATGGAAATTAATTCCAACCAAGATGGCTGCCACCACAGAGAGCAGTTGAGAGGCTTGGGTTTTCCCAGCAATGGAGGAAGCCAAGCTTTCCACCTGCCCTGGCCAGGCTAGGCCTCCACTCCAGGTGACAAAGTTTCAATTATAGAAGGTGAATAAACCCAAACAGAAATAGCTGTAGCCATGGAACGAATGAGCAGAATGAGCCTGGCTTCGCTCCAGGCTACAAAGTTTCAATTGAAGAAGGTAAATAAATTCCAGATACCAGGGCCTCCACTTGGGTCACAGGAGGGGCACGGCCAGCCTGCAAACCACCACAGGCCCCTCGCCCAGGCTGCCCCATGCCCAAAGGGAACTCCCACCCTCATCTGGGACACCCTTCAGGGCAAACCAGCTGCCCCCCACCCATATACCAGGCCTCTATCCTATCTAATAAAGGAGTAATATGCAGATTGACAACTACTCCAACACACAAGATCAAAATAGCTGCCCCCATGTGGACACAAGATGGCCAGCAGGGGAGGGCAATTGGGAGGGTCCAGGCCTGCAAGGGAGGGCAGTTGGAGGCAATCAGTCCTACAGGGGTGGGCAGTTAGGGGTGACCAGGCTGGCAGAGGAGGGAAGTTGGGGGCAAACAGGCTGGCAGGGGAGCAGTTAGACATCAATCAGGCTGGCAGGGCAGTGGTTAGGGGGTGATCAGGCTGAAAGGTAGAAATAGTTAGGGGCAATCAGGAAGGCAGGCAGATGAGCAGTTGGAATCCAGCATTCCTGGATTGTGAGAGAGGTCCCAGATTGGAGATGATGCAGGCAGGGCTGAGGGGAATCCCCCCCCCTGTGCACAAATTTTGTGAACTGGGACTCTAGTGAAGTATATGAAATTAAAGTATCTACATAGAACTGGAATAAAGGCAGAGGAAGGGAAAGAGAAATAAATGCTATTTAATAAAGATAAGAGTAGAATTAAGAAATGTTTGATAGTGCCCTGAAATATAAGTACTATGATAGGCAGAAGAAAAAGATATCATAGATTGAGTCATCAATATAAGTAATATCCAGTGTCTAGCATTGACAGTCTTTACAAGTAGTGGGGTCCTTATCCCTAGAAATACTCAGAGATTACTTTGCTACCTAAGGAGATGTTGATATGGGATAGCTGCACCAAGAGAAGCTGGCCTAGGTGCATTCTGCTCTAAACATGCAATGTTGCTCCATATGTTTTCTAGACTTAGCTACTGCACAATTCAGAAGAAAGTTTGTCATTTCCCCACACTATTATACTCTTTCGGAGAAGTAGACAACTACCCAGCAGAAAAGCTTTTTGTAAACTGTCACTGAGCACCTAAAACTACAGTGGAATGCCACATTATGTAGTCATGAATTACATTACACCTCATGAGATTAATAGGAAAAATAATTGATGTCATTCTCTATGCTCCAAGACCATTTTTCATGTGATCTCACTAGTCCTCAGGGCATTCCTGTAAGGTACGTTGGAAGGCAGCATCCTTCTCCTCATTATGAAGACAGCAAAATGAGCAGGTAGAGGATATGACTGGCTCAGAGCTGTCTGTAATTGAGGGTACAAAAAGAAATTGAAATCAGGACTTCTGTCCCAATGTATTAAAACCTGACGGTTCTAAAGCTGTCCCTCACAATCAGTAACTTAAAAAAACACTAATAAACACAATCAGAGAATATGAGAAAGAAGCACTACTCACCCTGTGGGCCCTACCCTACTCTCAGCATGAACTTCCATTAGCCTCTTTGTGAGGTGTAACTGCATGGAGGCTGCTGTTGTGATGTGGCTCCGGGGTTTTAATAGAAATGCACACTGGGTCCCAGAATGTAAAGCAATAAAATTATAGCCTCTCCTTTGAGTCAGGATGTTAGAATAAATTAAATGGTGAGCCAGATAAATAACTTGCCCTATAACTTGACCTGACAAATCTCAGATGCTATTATTATCACTAATTAACATATGATCACCCAAAGTGTATTAGGTGTTACTTTGTTCAACTAAATAGAAAAGAACTGAACTAAATGATAAAAGACAGCAAAAGAAAAATAATACAGGGATAAAGCACTTAATTGGAAGTAGGAAGACCTGGATTTTTATTGTGGTTTCCTTCTAATGTTCCCTGAAATTTAGAGAAGTTTATTTAATATTGTTACATAAAAGTTTCCTATTTTCTAAAATAAATCATGCATTCATAAGTGATTTTGAGTCCTATTCATTTCTAAGATTCTATTAATAGTATCTTGTGCTTTTATATGTTTTATTTTAAAGACTCAAATTCTGAACTATTTCACCTTGACTGACAGACTGCAGAGGATGTAATTTGTAATATTACCTCTATTTAAACTACTTCCATTTTACATGGCTCCTGTATTTTAGTTAACAAAGAGGATTCTTTCATTTCTGTACAAAGCAAAGAGACTTTTAAAAGTAAACTTCAATATAGGTCAGTGGTCTGCAAACTCATTAATCAACAGAGCCAAATATCAACTGTACAATGACTGAAATTCATTTTAAGAGCCAAATTTTTAAAACTTAAACTTCTTCTAATGCCACTTTTTCAAAATAAACTCACCCAAGCTATGGTATTTTGTGGAAGAGTCTCACACTCAAGGGGCCAAAGAGCCACATGTGGCTCACAAGTCTTGGTTTGCTGACCACTGGTATAGGTGGTTCTTGTTTAACAGATGTTACTCACGTGATACAACATATAAAGAGACTAATGAAAACCAGGCATTGAGCAAACATTGAGCCAGGCAAAATAAGTTGAGATTGAAAGATGAACTTATTGATCTTTCAAAAATAAGTTTCAGAAATGGAAAATCAGAATCATAACCATATTCTAGTATAGTATACAGAAATATAACTGTAATATTCATAATAGTAGATAATACATAACTAAACAGTTGCTATGTATTATTATGGAAAACACAGTATGTCAGAAAAATGGGTCTTGGTCTCAGAACTTTAACTTACTTGTGAGGCACTAAACAATTTGTTACTCATATTTTCATGCATGTTAAAAATTTATTACATATCTCCAACATGTTTTATTTATTTTTTTTATTTAAAAACCCCCACATGGTTGGGCTTTGTGTGTGTTTTTTTTAAATATATTTTATTGATTTTTTACAGAGAGGAAGGGAGAGGAGTAGAGAGCTAGAAGTATCAATGAGAGAGAAACATCGACCAGCTGCATCCCTATTGAGGATGTGCCCACAGCCAATGTACATGCCCTTAACTGGAATCGAACCCGGGACCTTTCAGTCTGCAGACTGACGCTCTATCCACTGAACCAAACCAGTTTCGGCTACAATAAGTTTTAGGGGATGAGATATCAGTAAACAACACGAAGAAGAAGAAGAAGAAGGGGAGGATGAGAAGGAAGAGGAGGAGGAGGAGGAGGAGGAGGAAGAGGAAGGGGGAGAAACAAAAGAAAGAAAAGGCTTTGATTAATGTTTAGAGCGCAAGTGGGTCTTGAGTTTATTTGCCTTTTAAAAGTAAAGTCCACTTCTGATTTCCTCTTCAACATATAGAGAGCTTGGAAGTTGTCACTGGCATCATAACAGTAAGAATAACGCTAGACAAAGTAAAAAACAACAACTTTCATTACAACCACCAGAGAATTGAGGTCATAGGGCAAGTCACAAACAATAGCAAAAACTAGAGACAGAGAGGAATACAGAGAATAAAAACTTACTTGAAGCCCAGGACCAGAAACCTGCTGTTGAAGCCAGTGCCAGCAGGAACACTTAAACTATAATTAACAAATTACAGAGACGTCTGGTCAAGATGGCAGTGTAGACAAATGCAGTAATTGCATCCTCCCACAATCACATCAACATTATAGAACAACCATCAACAACCATCATTCAGAACCACCTGAAACCTAGATGAATAGAAGTTCTACAACAAGGAATGTAAAGAAGAAGCCACATCAAGACTGACAGGAGGGGCCAGCTATGCAGAATGGGCTGGTTGCACCAGGGGGAATAAAACTGGGAGAGATATTCAGCTATTGAGGTTTCCCATGAGGAGAGAGAAGTTCCAGCCCCACCAGCCCAGGGTTCTAGCAATAGGAAGAGATGTCGCCAAAGCTTCTGGATGTAAAATACAATAGGGTTTGTGAGTGAGTAAGATGGAAGACACTGGAGTCCTAGGCAGTTCCCCTTAAAAGGCTAGTACACAGACTTACTCAGACTCACTCCCTCTGAGCTTTAGTGCTAGGGCAGCAGCTCAAAAGGGAAGAACCAAGAGGTATGGCATCAGGCAGAGAGCTGGAGGGACAGCTTTCTTCCAGAAAGAAGTGCTGACAGAGGCCATTGTTCCTTTTCTGAGCCTTCCTCAAACAAAGCATGCAGGTGGGTGCCACTTCTGACTCTCATATCAACCTGGCTCACATTGTTTGCCCCACCCTAAAATTTCCCTCTATTCAACTTATTTACAGTAGCTTTCCAAAGGAATGGCTTCTCTAAGCTCATACTTTAGACTTTCCTAAAATCTCCCAAATAAACAGCATCTGGCATCAGTACATTCCATACTATGCATTAAATGACCCCAGTTCTGGCACTAGCAGCAGCTGGCCTTGGTTTGCAGCTTGACCTCACCTGGGCACCTCCAAGCCCTGCACATGTAGCAGCCATCTAAAGATCACTTTGCAGCTCATACAGAGTAGCCCCAGGCAGCATATAGGTGGCAGCTGACCTTGGCGTTCATCTCCTGGGAGGCCCCATAGCCAGAACATCTGGTGGACAGCTTCAAACCATGTCAAAGCAATTCAAGGGACAAATTAAGCAAACCTGAGAGGTCCTATGAGGTAAATCCTTTTCTGTGGGGCAGGGTCCTGCACAACTGATCATGGTGGTAAATTGTCACAGCCAATCCTAACAGCCTATCAGCCTGGTGAACCCCTCCCATTGATGTGCAAACAGCAGTCAGGGCTCCCCTACAACAGGAGGGAGTATACAACCCACACAAAGGGATGGACCAGTAAATGCACTACTTGGATAATTGGTGAGGCTGTGTCATTTTTCCCTATAGCACACCTACTACGTAAGTTCACTTTACCAAGCCCAGGCAACATAGCTGTTCTACCTAATTCATAGAAACAAGCACAGGGAGGCTTCCAAAATGAGAAGGCAAAGGAAGAGAATTAAATAAAATGGAGATAAGCAATTACTAGATGCAGAATTTAAAACTCTGGTTATAAGGATGTTCGATGAACTGAGTGAGACTTAAACAGTACTAAAAAGGATGTGAAAACATTAAACAGAACCAGCCAGAAATGAAGGCTATCCCAATTGAAATAAGAAATAATTTACATGGAATCAATAGAGTAAATAAAGCTGAGAATCATATCAGTAATTTGAAATATACAAATATAGAAGCAAAAAACATTCACTCTGAAAAGCAAAAAGAAAAAGCAATTTAGTGCAAGGAGTGTAAAAAAAAAACAGCGTAAAGAGTCTCTGGGACAACTTCAAGCATACTAACATTCATATAATGAGGGTGCTGGAAGGAGAAGAGAGAGAGCAATAAATTGAAAACCTATTTGAAAATATAATGACCATAAACTTTCCTACCCTGGGGAAGGGAATAGACATACAAGTCCAGGGAGCACAAAGAATCCCACACCAATACACATGCATCAAAATGTAGCTATGAGTCTAATTCTATTCTCATGTTCATTTGTTTTTTTATAGATTTAAAGATGGAAGGGTATGAGAGGATAAGTGAAAAAGGTGAAGGATTTAAGAAGTACAAATTTATTGTTACAGTATAGAGAATATAGTCAATAATGTGGTAACAGCTATGTATAACTTCAGATGGGTATGAGATTTATTAGGATTATCACTTAGTAAGTTATATACTGTTTAATCACTGGGTTGTACACCTGAAACTAATATAATGTTGTATGTCAATCTTAACTAAAATATTTTAAAAAATTAAATAAAAAATTACTGAAGGTTCAGAGTTAACTAGCTTGAGAGTTAAAAAAGTCACCATAATGATTAATGTTTTACTGTTAAAAGAGAGTAGTGAGTGGGGATTCAAGGTGATGGTGGCATAAGTTACCCCTCAGTCTTGTCTTCCCCATCTCAAAAATAAAAATTAGGCATCTATTTGCAAGCAAAATGCCTCTATTGGGATTGTGGTGTCCAGCCTCATGGACAAGGAATCTAACTCATCTATGTACCTGGTAATAGGAAGACCGGCGTTTGTACTATTCATGAACTCTATTGTAAACTCTGAATACTTATAGACCCTCTCAGCTCTGGTCCAGATGTACCTGGAGAATACTAACCTGGTCAGTCACCTATAGACAAGACAGCCCTATGGAAATCTGTATTTAAGAAGACAAGTCCAATCAAAACATATAAGTCTAAATGCTTTAGGTAAGAGGAATAGTTTGACTTTGCCTTTGTCACCCGTCCCCCAAGGCTGAACAGCTTAGAGCTACAGCAGACCTTGTGGACTGCAATTTCTTCCATAGGAAAGAAGAAATGAGGTGAGTACACGCCTGGCCTCCCCACTGTACTGGATGCTGCCAAAGAGATTTGTTTTGTCTCTTGAACCATGTAGAGTATCAAATTACGAGCTCCATGAATGGAAGGAATGGGGAGACTGAGAGAGCAGCAGATAAGATTTTCTGTGGCCATTTAGGGGATAATGTTTCTGCAGACTGCATTTTGGACTCCTTCAGGAAGCCCACTCACAACCCTCTGATAAAGAGTAGTAAGAGTGAGTCTCAGTACATAGCTAGGCAGCATTCACAGAATGCAGGTCAGAGTCTGTGGGTCAGGAAAAAACCATGAACTTGAGCAGTTAAAAATGCAAAAGAGAAAATCAACAACAGAATAGATAAACTAGAAGAAAGATTTTGTTAGAAGATAAGCACTTTGGAAATATCCAGTCAATGGAAAACAAAGAAAAAGAGTAAAAAACTGAAGAAAGCCTAGGTTATTTATTGGATACCTTGCAAATTAATATGCCAATTAATAGAGTTCCAGAAGGAGAAGTAAAGGAGGCAGGGGTTGGGCAAAAAGGAAGGGGGCACAAAGCCTATTTAAAGAAATAATGCAAAAATTAAAATTAAAAAAGAAAGAAAGAAAAAAGAATACTGAATAAGAGTCCCTGACTAGGAGATAGTTACTATGATTTTTTTTCCTAATGACCTAAGATGGGCCTTTTCCTTCTTAAGTCCAGATTTCCATAGGGATTTATTTATCTTCTATAATTGAAACTTTGTAGCCTTCAGTGGAGGCCAGGGCAGAAAGCTTGGAATCCTCTATCGCCAGGGGAAACCCAAGCCTCCTGCTCTCTCTAGGTCTGTGGCTGCCACCATATTTGTTGGGTTAATGTGCATACTCCTGATTGGCTTGTGGGTATGGTTTGTGGGTGTAGCAGAGGTCCCACACTGATCCAGGATTCCCTTCAGGGCAAACCAGCTGGCCCCCGTTCGTGCACCAGGCCTCTATCCTATCTAATAAAAGAGTAATATACAAATTGACCATCACCTCAACATACAATATGGCTGCCCCCATGTGGTCCAAGATGGCTACCACAAGTTGGACAGCAGGGGAGGGCAGTTGGGAGGGACCAGGCCTGCAAGGGAAGGCAGCTGTGGGTCATAAGCCAGGAGGGGAGAGCAATTGGGGGGTGGGGAGACTAGACCTGCAAGGGAGGGCAGTTAGGAGTGACCAGGCTGGCAGAGGAGGGAAGTTGGGTGTGACCGGGCCTGCAGAGAAGGGCAGTTGGGGGGCAATCAGGCGGGCAGGGGAGCAGTTAGGCAATGATCAGGCTAGCAGGCAGAAGCAGTTACGGGCAATCAGGAAGGCGGGTGAACAAGCAGTTGGGAACCAGCAGTCTTTTATTGTGAGAGGGATGTCCAACTGCCAGTTTAGGCCTGATCCCTCAAGGGGTCCCAGATTGGAGAGGGTGCAGGCTGGGCTGAGGGACACCACCCCACCCTGTGCATGAAATTCATGCACTGAGCCTCTAGTAGTATTATAATTAAAATAAGTATTATAATTAAAATAAGTAGTATTATAATTAAAATAAGAAAAGAAGTAAAAAGTATTAAAGAGGAAGAGGGAGGAGAAGGAGGAGGAGGAGGAGGGGAAATAATAATAATAATGGCTGAACCTGGCCAGTGTGCTCAATGTTTAGAGTGTCAGCTCCAAGACTGAAGGGTCTTTGGTTCAATTTCTGGTCAAGGCATGTACCTGGGTTGTGGATTTACTCCCTGCCCCATCAGGAAGCAAACAATAGATGTGGCTCTCTCACATTGATGTTTCACTTTCATACTCCGTTCTTTTTGGAAAAGAATCTGACTTGAAAGTTTTCTTTTGTGTATCTGTATGTGTTTTCCAGGTCACTTTGCCTACTGCTTTGATTAATGAAAGCTATTGGCAAGAGATTGGAGGGAAAAAATAAGCAGCCTACATTTTTCTTCCCCTCCTTCAATCACCACTTGTGATAAATAGCAGTGGTTACTTCTTTCCATGGCTGAGCTCCTGCAAGTGGGATTTTCCATGGTTCCGGTTTCTGGAGTGTGGCTTTGGTTCCTAGGTCATGATAGCCCAGTCTTTTTCTTTGGTCATTCCTGAACCTAGCATTGACAACAACCTCCTGTATTTATTAATTTCAGTTACCTTCTATCTCCTGATTGCTTTTACAGCTTTTCTAACAGTTTCATTATTGATTTACATATTAAATTATTTCTATTTAGTTTTCAAGTATGAGTTTTCTTCTGGCTGGATACTGAAATGCTATACCAGTTGCTAGCAGTGACATATGTCAAATTGAAATATAGGATAAGTCTATGAACTAGACGATATCCCAGGCCACTATAATTTTATTAAATGTCTCATTATAAAGTTCAAGTGATAACTTCACATCAAAGATTAAATAGACAAGCTAAAAGCAGTCTATTACATGTTTTCAGCTGTAAAAGAAACCAAAACTTAAGATGGCTTAAATACTTTTATAACTGAAAGTACAGGAGCAGTGGGAGTGCCTGACACAGTAGTATTTAGGGACACTGTTCCACTCCTCTGTTTCTACTCCCCATGCCTCCATACAAGGTCGTCATCTGAAGCCGGGCTTTGATTATAGTTGCAATGTGATCATCAGAGACAGTTAGGTCTAAACTAAATGTTTCCTTGTTTGTATTTCTTTAATACTTGTTTCACCATCACTCGGATATTTTACAAGTCCTTAGGTTTGCTCTATTTTTACTAACACTAAACAAATATTTCTACTCAGTGGAATGCCGCGATCTCATCCACACAGTTTCTCTAATGGTATTTGCTTACATTCATCATTGCTAGTCCTACAACTGTACACAGTGCACAGCCTATCCAAATCTTACAGCTGTAACACTTTCAGCAAGTGACAGCTCCCTGAAGGGAAAGATGCATGCTTTTTAAATATATTTCTTTATTGATTTCAGAGAGGAAGGAAGAGAGAAAGAGATGGAAACATCAATGAGGAGAGAGAATCATTGGTCAGCTGCCTCCTGCATGCCTCCTGCTGGGGATCGAGCCCTCAACTCAGGCATGTGCCCTTGGCTAGCATCGAATCTGGGACCCTTCAGTCTGCAGGCTGACACTCTATCCACTGAGCTAAACTGGCTAGGGTAAGGGAAAACATGTTTTAGAAAGAAGGAAGTGCAAGGATGGATGGCATGTAGTGAGTGTTTGAAATTTCATTTTTTGTTAAATAAAACTTTTTTTTTCTTTATGTCACTCTGACCTCTACATAGCTCTGAAATTAGTTTAGCCTGAATGCAATATATGTGGCCATCATCTGCTATCTCACAGGGCCTAATAGGGAGTTTTTATAGAGGCAATGATAAAATGTAATGAAAAGCTGGATCAATGTTACTCCCTTAAAATCCTCTTGTAAAAGTAATTACTAAAACTCACTGTGAATTCAAATATAAGTCCATTTTCTAAATTACTTCAAAATGCATATGACCAATTAAGAAACCCATCTATAGGTTGTTTTTCTATAGTGAGACATAGTGAGAGTGATAAATATGATTAATGACAATGAAACATTAGAGCCAAGACGTGTGTATGTGTTTTCCTGAGATACTGTTTTTAGAGCTCATGATCTATGACTGGTTGGTTGGGATCAAGCAATTACACTTTCACTAAGGTGCTATTTAATGCACACATATTAATAGGTATCATGAATGCACCTGGAGTGCTTAATCTAGCCAGAGTACTGTGCTAAGAATATCCCATTCAGTTCACACTACAGTCTTATTAATTAATACTGTTATTTCCATTTATAAATAAGGAAGCTAAGCTTAAATAAATGGAAAAAAGTAAAGGGCTCTTAAACTGCTCAAGTACAACTAATAAAAGTATGCATAGAAAGACCCTTGAATTTTTCTTGATATCAATTGATTCTTTACTGCCGAAGCCTGATTTTAGCTAAGTGAACAGCTTAAAGCAAAGCAGGAAGCAGCAACTACGTAGAGCAGGCATCAGTTGTAGCCTCTCCAACAACAGTGATCACAATAATATAATCCATTTGGTTTAAACGCAGAAAAGAACAAGCCATCAGAAAAGGAGTCAATGAGGAGCCCATAGATTACACATACTCCAACAAAAAAAATTGCTTCTTTTCCAGCTTTACATTGACACTGGCAAAATTTAAGACAAAACTCAAGAGCCACCAAATGAGGAAGAGGGTGGGGTGGATAGGAGAGCTGGGAGCTAAGGACATGAACACTCTTCCTCTAACTTCCACATTGGCAGTTGTGAAGATGTCTCAGGATTCTCCACTCTCTTGGCAAGGAATCTAGCCTTCTTTTAAAAATATATATATTTTATTGATTTTTTACAGAAAGGAAGAGAGAGGGATAGAGTTAGAAACATTGATGAGAGAGAAACATTGATTAGCTGCCTCTTGCACAATCCCTACTGGGGATGTGCCCACAACTAAGGTACATGCCCTTCACCAGAATAGAACCTGGGACCTTTCAATCTGCTGGCCAATGCTCTATCCATTGAGCCAAACCAGTTTCAGTGGAATCTAGCCTTATTTTCTATCCTTACATACAGCTTCTTTGAGACTATGCTTTTCATTAAATACTACAAAATTTAATATTATATTCATATAGCCATTCCTCATTTTTTTTCAACACAATTTTCTTGCAGATCTGTACATTCCAAATGTTTACCCATCTCCCAAATCCCCCCAACTTTCCTTGGTACCACTGGAACTCAGGCTCTAATTAACATAATCCCCCACAGTCTTAACACCTCAGAATGTTCACTTCTGCTTGTTCTAACAGACACTGGATCTACCTCTGAAGATACAACTCCAACAGCCTACTCTAATAGTTCATCTTTCTCTCTAATATCCCCAGAAAAGGGAGTGATTGACCCTCTGGTTGTTGACACTTTCAATTACTGTCTTTTTCCTGAAAATCTCTACCATAAACCACTTATCAATAGATTATTCTCTACAACCTTACTGATATTGTCTTAAAGACTTAGATCACTCCTTTTGTTTTTGAAACATTTAATTCCTGAGTTTTTGTCATTATCGTGAACACTTATGTCACATTTTTGGCTGATTTCACTATCCTTGTTAGTTATTATAGCACTGCTGTTGATTTATTAAGTCCTTGATATCTTCCTTCACCTCCTCTTATGTTAACTTTACCTACTTCAACCATTCATTTCCCAAGCATAATCTATATCCGGTCATTACCAATTGCTGAAACCCTATGTTAATCTCAGTTTTAAACACCCTACTTTCTAATGCCTCATATATCTAGCTAATATAATCCAGAACAATAATAGAGTCATCAACAATCCATTCACTTCGATCAAATTTTACTCTCAATCCCACGTCTTCTTTCCTCACTACCATGAATAAGTACCTCCATAAGTCAAAATAATCACTTCCATCTTAAACTACCTTCCACACTCTCACTCTCTTTAACCTTTTAAATTCAGTACTTTGCCTATTGTGATTCTACATCTATATAACTGAATGAAATTAGAAACACCTGCAAAAACAGACCATGCCTATTATATAATACATTTATGGCATCAAACGTCAAGTATACTGTTAGTGCTGTCCCGAAATCACATGCTTTCCCTAGGCCACAATTCACTCTCCTGGATGATATTTTCAAGCTTTCTCATTTGTCCCATAAATCTTAATGACTTCTGTATCATGTTTATTCTAGCATTACTTTCTATCTTATTAAGAATGAGACAAATATTTAAAATGTTCACTTTATATTTACCTACCTACATTTTCCCTCTTAGTAATATGGGCATGTTATGTGCAAATGAATGTCAGTCCTCCCAATCTGTACTAGATCCCTTTGCCATTTGCCTACTGAAATGGCAGCCGATTCTCCCCCTCTCCTGCTTTATCCAAGCTTATCTAAATCATTACCATCAGCATATACTATTATGCTGATGCATATATGCAGCATATGCATATAACTTATGCATATTACTTCTCCCATTAAAAAATATTTTTCTAATGACTGCTATTCTCTCCTTTATATGTTATTTTTCCATTTGGAGCAAAATTCCTTGATAAATATGTTCAAACTAGTTGCCTATAATGTTCTCTGTATGTACTGAGTTGAATCCATACCACAATACCTTTGCCCTAAATTTTTACCCAATTTCTCTATAAAGTTCAATAATTATTTTTCAGTTCTCTTATTTCTTCAGTTATCAATAAACATGCAGCATAGTTATGCATCTCTCTCGCTTTAAGCATGTACTTTACTTGAATTTGAAGACAACACACCATCCTGTACAAATAAAATCTGCCTCTCAGGTTAATTCATCCTTGTGATAGATAGGGTAATAATTTCACCAAATATTTCCATGGCCTACTTCCCAAAACCTATAACAAGGTTTACCTTACATGGAAAAGCAGGGTTTATAGATATTATTAAAAATCTTGGGGTGGGTACTGTTATAGTAATAAGGATAAATACAATATTGAATAAGTATTAAAGTGTGGAATTAAAGTGTGATATCTGAAAGTGTGGAATGTAATGTAAACAAACTGATAAGCACCCTGAGTGGCCTGTGTGTAGAAAATAGATAAAGTGATCTGTACCCCATATGTAAGACCAGATAGCAGGACTCCTGGAACCCGCTGATAAGACACACTGAAGATACATCTGAGCATTGAAGATATATAAAAGGAGGAGACTCCACAGAAGATCAGAGACATCCTTCTGCTCCTCCACAGAAGGTCTCTCTCCACTTCCCCTGCCTACCCCAGACAAAAGCTCTGCCTGAGCCGCGAGCCCTGAACCGGGAGCAGCGGACCTTGAGCCATCGTGAAAGGCCTCAACTCAAGCCGAGCTGCAGCTGCAAAGTCCTCCGTGAACTGTGTATGTCTGCCAGTATGGATCCCCGGGTGGCCTGCCTAGGATTCTGGATCCCACCAGGACTCTGGCAAATAAACTGTGAGTGATTCGTGCATTGCATGTTTGTCTCCTGTGTAATTTATGCTCAGTGGAATTATTAACTAAGTATCTAGGATCATACGTGTCAGATTTCTGGCTGAGGCACCTTTGGTCACCTGTGCATACGTCCCTTATGGAATTATTGGGACAGGCACATTATGCTGGATTATTCAGGTGGACCCAGTGTAATTACAAGGGTCCTTATGAGAGAGGGAGACAGAAGAATGAGACAAGAGAAAGAGATGCGATGGCAGAAAGTAAGGTCCATGTGATGAGATTGCTGGCTGTCAAAAGGGAGGAGGCCCATGAGCCAAGGAATGCAGTGGCCTCCAGGAGCTGGAAAAGCCAAGGAGCCTGGTCCTTCCCTAGAAACTCAGAAGGAATACAATTCCGGTTTGATTTCAGCCCAGTGGAGCTTCTCACTTTCATAACCATAGAAAGTTAATTTGTTGTTTTAACCACTAAGTTTATAGTATATTGTAATAGCAAACAATAGAAAACTCATACAGACATATTCTCTCTTATTTATTTATTTATTTATTTATTTATTTATTTGGGCCTCTCGTATTTTTTTAAAATATTAGAGTATTCCTGGAATTAGTTCTTAATTTTTCTTACCTTCTCTTTCTTACCTTCTCAGCTCCCCCTTCACTTTCTATTGCTTTTCTTCCTTTGTCCCCTCTCATTGATCTTCACTCATTGAGTGATCTCCATGTCCGTGGCTTTAACAAATAACTAAGTGTTATTTCTTTTTTTATTCCCATAGTGTCAGTTCTCTAAACTTCAGTCATTAATATCTCTACTTAGAGCTAATGAATATCTTGACAAATTTAAAAGAAAACAAAACAAAAAAAAACAACACAAAAAAATCACACAAAGAATCTTACCTGTGTCCATTAATTACAATTCCATTATTTCGGTTCCTCCATCCATAAACTTTGTAGTCATCCCTATATCTTTTTGTTTTTCTTTCAAACCCTGCATATAACTTATCTAATTTATGGTGTATGTATTGTGTACATATGTCATTTTTTTCTACTCATCCATTAGCATTTATTAATTAATAAAAAATTGACAATCTTGCTGTCCCATACTCACTGGAAGACTGGTGCTGCATAAAAATATTCTGCCTAGATTGCTCTACTGTCAAATATACATGCGACTCACTCCCTTACCTCCAATAGGTTTTGGATAAAATGCCTTTTTTATCAGGGGGGCCTTTCCTTACCAGCCCAGCTAACCAGGTAAGTCATCATGTTCTCAACCTTTCACTCCCTAGCTATCTGTTACACGTTATTTCCCCAATAGCTTTTATTACCATCTCCACATGCTATATACTTTATTTGTATGTTTTTTATTATCTATTGCAAGGATGTGAGCTTCATTAGGCTAAAGATGTTTTTGTTTCATTTACTGCTATAACCTCAGTGTCAAGAACAGTGACCAAAACATAGTAGAGGCATGAAAAATACGACTTATTTTTAAATAAATATACCTTTTTCAGATACCCTCAGAGAACAGATATAATGTGAATAAGACCAGAGATTAGGTCCCCATATAGATCAATCTCATATCTTTCAGTAATGAATGAATTCATTTTTTTTAATTTACGAAGCATTTACTCATTGTTTACTATGATAAAAGCATAGTAAATTGATAGGTAGTAAATGTGTATTTTGATAGGCATCATGAGAGATGCAGCAAAGAGCAAGACAATTTGGATTTTGAATGATTCCTCTCAGGTAGACATTTTTTTAAAACATAAAAATAATGCAGGGAAGTCTTTGGTAAGAACCATGATAAAAGCAAAAGTGGAAAAACTTTATATGTAAAGAATAATCTATTAATCATGACATACTATATAGAAAAAGTAATGTTTGACATTTCTCTCTAAGCTACTATTCAGTCAATCTCCAATTCCTCCCCTAAATAGTTTCTTGGATAATATATTGCTTACTATTGGCTCCAAAACATTAGGAAGCTCATGACTTAACATGTCATAGGCACATAATTCATTTATATTTAGCCATCATGCATTTTAATCTTATTTCCCATAGAAAAGCAAGGAATGTCAAACATTATACAAAATAATTATATTACTATGTGGTTTAACAGCACTTTTAAAAATATTTTTTATTGATTTCAGAGAGGAAGGGAGAGGGAGAAAGAGATACAAACATCAATGGTGAAAGAGAATTGTTGATTGACTGCCTCCTGCACACCCTCTACGGGAGATTAAACCTGCAACTTGCAGAGATGCCCTGACCAGGAATCAAACTGTGGCCTGGTTTATAGGTTGATGCTCAACCCCTGAGCCATGCTGACCAGGCTAGCACTTTTATCTCAAAATGTATTAAGTGTCTTCACAAATATTTTCTGATATTCACCTAAGACGGATAGAGACTGCTAGTGTCATAGTTCTATCTTTAGACTCCTTTGGGGCAAAAATAATACTGCTACTTAGGCCATACCTTTGGTAAATATTCATCATCAATACACAAACTAGATCAAGAAACAGAGAGTAGTTGGACTAGGACCAATCCATCAATTTTACTTGAAGGAGCATATATCTTGTGGACTGCAAGAATAGATATAGAAATTAGCATTAGTATTATTGAAATTTTCAGTATTATTGGGAGCATGATTTAATGGGGCTTATGCATATTTTCTTTATAGTTTTTTATATCCCAACTTCTAAATATCACATAAAATATATGGATAATAGGAGAGCATGCATTCATTAAGTTAATAGTGAGAGTCTTATAATTGCCAATAAAAGCAAGTCAGTTCAATTAAATGGATACATTATTGTAATACAGAAAATTAATTCCAACAGTGATAATCATTATTATCTGAAATTCATCATCAGAGAGAGGCATATTGAAATATTTAAGAAAGAAAAAAAAAAACACCACACACACAGAGCAACACATTCTGCACATGCTCAAACTAATGATATTCATATGTTCACCTCCATTACGCTGGTCCACTCTTAATGTGTTTAACCTCCCAGAGTGAAATAAGTAATTTTTATGTTTCCCATTATTATATCAGAGCATAAAGTATAAAAAATATCATATTAGGCTCTAAGGTAGAATCTGCATTGGCTTAAGAATCTGAATCAGGTATCCATTCCATTTCTTTCATTTATTAGCTGTATGATTTTATGACAATCATTAAATGTAATAGAGATAGAGACATTATTTCTTTAACTGGTAAATGGGACTAAATAGATCTGCCCTGCTCACCTTAAATATTATAAAAATCTGGCAAAATGTACATTTGAAATTTTTATTTTTACAACCATAAAACGGCTGAGATATAAAGCACTTTTTATTGCATCACTCTGAGTTTCATTATTAATTGCCATTACTTTTCAAATTAATGCGATATAATTTAAACCATACTGTCAAACCAAACTTAGCATGTAGCTAGGATTCAGAATTATATCTGAGCACAGTCAGTGTATCAAGCTCTTATAGCTGAAGAGTTACCATGGTTACATCTTCCTCATTTTGACCCTTCATTAAGAATGTCTTTAATTTTTACTTTTAATACTTGAGTTTCTTTAATTATCTTTCTAGAGATTTCATCTCTGCTTATATTTTCTTCCATCACTTCTTGTGGGCTGATTAGGTAATCTTCATAGAGCAACATTCTCATTACCAACATTTAACTTGTACAAAGCTAAATTCATTATTTCACCTAAACCTTACACTTCTGCTTTCTTAGGTCCAACATCATGGAGATTTTTGTTTTGTTTGGATCTCTTTCTTTCTTAACTCTTCTACCCAATCAGTCTCCTATACCCCTTGTTCAGGTCTTGCTCCCCCTGTGGCACACATTGGTAAGCTCCTCGGGATGCTTCATTAGTAAAATATGTTACCCAACTCCTTACACAGGGGCTTTACTTGCTAGTACTTGTCTATTGGATTCTTCTTCAATCCAGAGACCTTTTCCCCTGATTCTAGCACAAGGCATAGTACAAAGTATCTGCTCAGTGGATGCTAATGAATAATGCATAAATAATTATTTCCTTCTAGAGTCTTTCTTTGACTCTTGCATTTATTCTTTTTTTAAAAATTTTGCTTTGTGTTAAGGTAGGTTTTTTTGTGATTTTCTGATTGTGTGTGTCTGTGTGTATGTGTGTGTGTGTGTGTGTGTGTGTGTGCATCCCAAATTTAGTTAAAACCTGGGATAGCTGTACAAGCTCTCTCTGAACTGAATTATTAAATGTGCTTTGATGGTATTGGAGGAGGGAAGAAGGAATATATGTAAAATTTTTACAGTGAGCTCTGAATCAAATTCATATTTTTGAAACACATACCAAAGTTCTATTCAGATCTTCACATGTCTACAGATGAAATATTTTCAAATAACTTTTGTTATTTTAAAATTATTAACATAAAATTTGAAATTATTAACATAAAATAAAATGGCAACTTCATCCATACAACCAACACTGTAATGAAGATATAAAACATTTTTATCAACTCCTCTTTACCTCCTGCAACTTTGAAGACAGTTCTACCTCATTCTTAGATCCAGACAACTAGGCATCTGTGGCCCCTCACCCCCATCCCAGGCCCATTTTGAACATTTCAGGAAGCCAAGGTCCTGAAATCTCTCTCCAGCACTTTCTATTGAAAGCTGAACACCATGCTCACTTTAAAAGTAAAACATTTAATATCATCCCTTGTTTTTTTGTTATTACAGAGCATAAATTGAGAGGTCCTTTGGGAATTGAGAGATAATGAGTGGATGAGTAGCATATAGGAGGTGCCTGATTAAATTTATAAGAAGCTCCACAGTGTTTTGAAAGGGGTTGTACCATTGTGCTCTCCTATCAGCAAGATGTGAGCTATGCAGTTGAAACACAATGCGTTCAACACTTGGTACTGGCATTCTTTATGCTCTAGCCATTCTCACAGGTCTGTAGTTATATACTGTGGTTTTTTCAAGACATTATTTTAGTGCAATTTTAGATTCATAGAAAAATAAAGAAGAAGGTATCGATATTTCCCATATATACATATCCCCAAACATTTACAGCCTCCCACATTCACATCCCCCATGAGGAGTGGATTTGTTACAATTAAGGAACCCACATCAACACTACATAATCACCCAGTTTCTAGTTTACATTAAGGTTCACATTTTATGGCTTGGAAATACTCAGTATAATACTGAAATGATGGTATAACATGTATCCATCATTTTAGTATTTTACTGAGTATTTCCACTGCCTTAAAAATCCTGTATTCTGCCAACTCATACCACCTACACCTCACCACTGATCCTTTTACTCTATTCATAGTTTTTCCTTATCCCAAATTTCATGTAATTAGACTCATGGAATTAAACAATATGAAGCCTCTACAGATTGGCTTTTTTCACTTATATACATTTACGTTCTTGCACCCTGAGATCTTCTATGACAGTCCTGGGCCTCCCAATTCTCAGGTTTCAGGGGAAATTAGACTCTCTTACATCCCAACAATGGAGACTTCTATTCTGAACATCCTCAGTGTACCCTTATAGGTCATAGCACTTGTACCCCCATCTCAGAGTCCTCCTTAGCACTGCTCTGGGGTTGCTGTCTAGGGCCAGTTTCTGGATTTCTCAGCACTGCAAGCAACAGAGCTGGGGGAGTTGCTGGCTGGAGTTCTCTACCCTCCACCTTCCTTCCTTTACTGTCCAGTTTTAGTTTACATTAAAGTTCACATTTTATGTTCAGCTTTCTGCCCCATTTACCCTGGCTTGAGGCGTGCCAGAATCTACCAACTTGATCAGATTTTTATTCTATTCCTCTGCAATCTGGAGGCCAAAGTGGCTTCTTCCCTTCAGGAGTCCTGCCCAGCAGATGCTTCTACCCATGGCTGTATAATATCCCATTGTCTGGATGTAACAATTTATTTATCCATTTACTATTAAAGGGGATCTTGATTGTCTTAAAGATTTGGTAATTGTGAATGAAGTTTCTCTTACCAATTATATGTGCATGTTTTTGTGTGGGTTAATAACACGGAGCCCAATTGTCCTGTTTTCAGATCTTAGCTATTGTAAACAGTGCTGCTATGAACATAGGGATGCATATATTCTTTCTGATTGGTGTTTCAGGATTTGTAGGATATATTTTTAGAAGTGGGATCATTGAACACATCTGGGTATTTTCATGTTTTTGTTGGCCATTTGTTTATCCTTTTCTGTAAAGAGTCTGTTCACATATTTTGTCCATTAAAAAAATATTTTAGAGAGAGAGGAAGAGAGAGGGAGAGAGAAACACCCATGACAGGGAAACATGGGTCAGCTAATCAGTTGCTTCCTGAATGCCCTCTACTGGGGGATCAAGCCCTCAAGCCAAGCATATGTCCTGACTGGGAAATTGAACTGGTGATGGGATGATGCTCAACCAACTGAGCCACACCAGCTGGGCTATTTTGTACACACACTCATCACCCACTATTTTTATTTTTGGTAATCCTCACCAAAGAATATTTTCCCATTGATTTATAGAGAAAGTGGAAGGGAGGGAGACAGAGACAAAGAACTATCTATATTAGAAAGACACATCAATTGGTTTGCCTCTCACACATGCCCTGACTAGAGTGGGGATTAAGCCTGCAACCGAGATATGTGCCCTTGACTGGAATTGAACCCTCCACCCTTCAGTACAAGGGCTGACACTCTAATAACTGAGCCAAACAAGTCATGTGATATTTTGACAATTTTTTTATATTATTGAATTTAAGGGTTATTTAGATGGTCCAGATATAGATATTTGGTGGATATACTACAACTATTTCCTCCGTTTGCTGAACCTTTTTTTTAACATTACCTTCCATATCTGAATAGTCAATCATTCTAATAATTTTTGTTGAAAATGTTATCTTTCCCCAATGAATTACTGCAGCACCTTTTTAAAAAACCTGTGGACTCTTCATGGCAGAGTCTATATCTGAGCTTTATTTTGTTCCATTGATTTATGCTTATACTTATGTCAATACCATACTTTGCTTTGATTACGTTAGCTTTATAAGAAGCATTGAAATTGCAAATTCTTTTTTCTCTTTCAAAATTGTTTTTGGGTTTTCAAGATCATTTATATTCTCATATGAACTTTTGAATGTTATATATATATATATATATATATATATATATATATATATACCACTGACATTGAGTCTATAGATTGGTTTGAAGATAATTGCATTTTTACTTTGTATAACATGAGGTCGATGGGATGTTGAGGAAAGGGAAAGGCAGTGGTTGTGACTTTTCAATGCTATAGAGATAATGCTAATTATAACATAAGAACTGTGGATTGACTACTGATAATGTCTTTGAAATATCTATTTTTAACTAAAAGTGACAGTCATTCTAGGTGGCTGCTAGTTTAAGGTATCTCCAGAATGCTAGAGGATTCATTGTAGTAACTTTTAAGAAAAATAATTTTCTGTGGATGGTATAGAAAATCAGATCATGTATCTGATGAAACTAAAAAGAGACCTAATTCTTATATTCAAAAAGTCTCTGATATAAAAATCAAGGCCCTGATGGGGAAAAGGTGAGATAGTGAATCTAGATATTTCAATGAATATGAATTAGAAGTTTTAATAATTCCATACTCTACAGATTTACAAATGCAGGTCTGACAATTCCAAAAGAGTCTATACTTGATAGAAACAATCCTATATAATAAAAGCATAATATGCAGATTTTCCCTCATCTGGGAGGTTGTCCAGGAGTTTGACCAGGGGGTTGGGGCTAGCCAGGGGAAGGGAGAGGGGTCCAGCCAGCAGCTAAGAGTCATTAGGGACCCTTCCAGTGCATAAATTTCATGCATTGGGCCTCTAGTAATAGATATTGAAAGAGTGTCACGTGTCCCACAGAGATAATGCTTGTTCTATTTAACACCTGCTTCTGCTATCATCAATGCTGTTGAGGCCAATTTAAGGTTCAGAGCTTAGAACAGCCCAAGCAAAGAAGTACAGTGCTTCTCTGGGGAGAAATAATGTACTACATCCCCTAAATGTAGAACCTGATTAATATATGTATTGGCAGGAATTCAGGAAGAATTTGCCAAATTGGATCTCAATGGGCAATAGGAGTTGTTGCAGAATATGAGTCTGCAGAAAGAGGCCATGATGATATGGAGGGTCAAACATATTCACAGTGACACCTCACCCAGGCCTAAGAGTCGACTGGGGTGATTACTGAAAACATGAATATAAGAAAATTATGTATGATATTGTACTACTGAAAGCATTAGAATACCCAGAACAGTGGTAATATTAAATGGAGTTACTATGTAAACCCTGAGACTGTACCACCTCAATATATTTATCAGTGGGACCCTCACGGATGAAGAAGGATGAAATATTTGAGAAATTCACTAGCAGTTATCCTCTATAGGACAAGATGGGCAGTGAAAGACACTTCTGTGGACCGGACTTCTTAATTTAATTGGACATGATAGAATCTCATAATGCCAGAAGGTAGGTAACAAGACAGTATGTAAGACAAGGTATTTATGCTTAATACAAAGAATAGCAAAGATACCTTTGTTGGAATCGTCAATGATGTTTCTCAGGTTGAGATAAATGAACAACTAAGTTGTCATTCATCTTACAAAACAATAATTTTACTTAATATCCAAACAATTTTAAATTCCCCCCAAATTAAAAATAGAACTACCTTATCATTCAGCAATTCCACTTCTGAATATTTATCCAAATAAAATGAAAACACTAATTCAAAAATACATATGTACCCCTAAATTCATTGCAACATTATTTACAATAGCTAAAATATGAAAACAAATTAAGTATTTATTGATAAATTAATAAAAAAGATGTGCTACACACAAACACATACACACACAATGGGATATTATTCAGATATTAGAAAATAGGATACCCTGCCATTTGCAAGAACGTGGGTGACCCTTGAGCATCTTATGCTAAGACAGTTAGAGAAAGATAGTGCTCTATGATACAACTTATATGTGGAGTCTAAAAAAGCCACACATGAAATAAAAAGAAAGAAAAAAAATAGAGTAAATGGTAATTGCTAGAGGATGGGGAATGGGACATAGGATAAATGTTTTTTTAATGGTACAAACTTACAACATATAGTCAATAAGCCCTAGATATCTAATGCAGTAGAGTAAATATAGACCATAATATATTATAATCAACAAATGTGCCAAGAGACTGCAATTTAATTATTCCAGCCACTAAAAAAAGATGATAGAGGTGCTAATTATTACTATAATGGCAATTATATTACAATAAATAAAGTATCAAATTAGCATGATATACAACTTAAATTCATATAATGTCATATCCCAAGTACAATTTTTTAAAAAATGCATGGTTGGACTAATGAAATTGTACAGAAAGCATGCACATAGTTTTGTCTAGCATCCAATGACTTCAAGAAGTATCTGCCTCAGAGGTCATTCTCTGAAACCAGATGGATAGGATTATATGGTCTGTGGATGTCAGTCTTATGGAGGTCTCTTCTTGGCTGCTTCAGTGCTGGCTCAATGGACCAATGAATGTAGTTGCCATTGTGTCAGTGATAAAGGCTATACCTTAGCTCAGCAATTTTCAACTAGTGTGCCCCCAAAATTTTTAAAACATGCAATGCCTGCCCTAACTTGTTTGGCTCAGTGGATAGAGCATCAGCCTGTGGACTGAAGGGTCCCAGGTTCGATTCTGGTCAAGAGTATGTACCTTTGTTGCAAGTACATCCCCAGTATGGGATGTGCAGGAGACAGCTGATCGATATTTCTCTCTTATCAATGTTTATAACTCTCTATCCCTCTCCCTTCCTCTCTGGAAAAAAAATCAATAAAATATATTTTTAAATAGCATGCAATACCTGATTGTTCAATAAGGGGCATTAACCACTTTACCCTTAAATTGGCAAATAAAAAAAATGACAAGAGCCAACACAACATTATCCTTCTGGTGTGAATGCCCTGTCTTGAACTATAAATATATAGGTCATATAATAAATATATAGGTCATGTTGCATAATAAGGTTGTGTCTGATTGGTTAATTCTTGGTAACAGAAACTCTTATATACCAGCATAGGTACCTGATTTTTTTTTAAATTCACTTTGGATCAAAAAGGATAGGTAATCACTATTATTATTGTTATTTTGTAAGTCAATCAAACTGATACCTTTTTTCCTGTTAGATGAGCAAAAAAATATATTTATAGGTGTGCTGCAGAATTTTATTAATTAGTTTATGTGTGCCATGGCATGAAAAAGGTTGAAAATCACTGTATTGATTCAACAGCATAGGTTCCATATTATCAAGGTTTATCTAGCTACTACCACTGCCAGTAGCAAAGATAAATATGGAGCCCCTGACATGACATAATTCCTTAAGAAGACTCGTTATCTACTGGAAGACATGGTACTTGGAGATGTTACAGCAATTCACCCTTACCCACAAGTGATACCTACTGCAAAATGAACTTGCCTTCTACCAACAGTACTAACGTATAACTTATATAATAATTCAGGTGTTAATATCTAATCCTATGTAGTATTGTCTCAGCTCAAAGGACCACTTTATGATAAAGGAAGATCACTTCAATAGGCACATTTGTCTTAGCAAGATATATTCAAGAAAGAGAGGGACTAATTATATTGTGCAATGATCTTTAAAGGCCAGTCAAGATGTCAATCTATAGGCAGTGATGTTGTAGCTTAGGGTATTACCTTTCAAGATGTGGTAAGTATGCCAAACTACCAAATAATATACTGTGCCAGGTCTCAAAGAACAAGAATTCACAGGGTATAAATTAAGCAGTAAGATTTGACCGACCTTCTCCAGGTAGTTGCTGATGATAACATGTATTAAAGAGTCTGACTCCATTTTTTAATGGCTGACTCTTGGTCAACATGTGTCCAGAAATGTCTAGAAGGCTGTGCCCTGTTCCTAAACTGTCCCTCAGCCAATACCTGAATGAAATGAGCTACAGAAGCCTAGCCTCATTTACTCTCAGCCAGATAACTCTGTGGTACCATTCATTCTTCAGAATTTTGCATAGGGCCAAATTGAGCTTGACTTAAGCTGAATTCATATCTTTAGTTAGCCTCTTTCTCTGCCCTATTCTGCTTCTCTCACTTACTTATATATCCTATAAGAAGAGTACACATGTAGCTAATCCATTACCTAATAGTCTAATCACTGGCTCTGCTTCTATGAAACATCAGCTAAAATAGTTCATGTCACAAATGGTTCTAGGACTCCAAGGATAGGATTCGAGAGTTGGTTTATTCTTGGGCCACATAACAATGAAGACCAAATCACTTACGAAAGATGAACTATTGGGAGAGAGTGGAGTGAAGGGGATGCACTATTTGGTTCAATAGTTCCGGCCTTTGATCAGTGGAGAATAAAAATAGCTATAAAGACCTAGGCCTTTGCGTAGCATATTTTATACTTTCAACAATGAAAATGATTAGCTCAGATGAACTACTGCCCCATATAACACAAAGAACACAAAGTATAAGCACCAAATGTCTTTTTTTGGTAGCATTTGAAGAGTCTTTTATCTCTTAAAGCCAGATGACAGATTGAGCTGGAAGACTGGGCACATAATTAATTGCAAGAACTGAAATGGCTGACCTCAGAGGAGGGTAAGTTTTTAGCCAACATGAAGCCTTCTATGCCATAGGCAGGAGCCTGCTATTATAACTGAGTTATCTGGGTAAAGGACCCTGAAGTCTCCAATGACATTGAACTCTGGGACTTCAGGAGTTGCCTCCATACTTTGTCAGATGATAGAAGCTCCTGCTTGGATTGCAGACATGGCAGATGCCTTATAAGACAATGTGTTTTTTTTTTCTCTCAGAATCTGCACATATCTTTCCTACTGGCCACCAGAAAATTAATAAAATCAAATCTAAGCATGAACCCAGTGGGGAAACATTGGGGCTTTTAAGGGGAGATAATGCTTATATTCCAGAAGGTCTGGCTAACATGTATGACAGAGAACTAGGAGCACTTGCCTGGGGATAAATCGTGAAAGTGCTGGATAATGAAGAGCAAAATATGAACTCGGATGAGGGAGATTCTGTAAATATGGCTGACTGTCCCTTGACACAATATTTAATATATTGCCAAAGGTAGGTCCCAGGATACAGCTCTAATGCCCTCTGGGATAACTAGTGGAAGTTTGGAAGGCTATAAACCTTGTTGAATTAGTATGGATTCCAAAATTTCCATAATAAACTCCCCAACATGGGAACAAGGACATAAGGATATGATGAGCATGCTAAAGTGGATTTGCTATATACAACCAAGAAAGGAAGGGCTGAGTGCATTCTTTAAGACTTCTGGGAGGCCGCAACCGATTTGGCTTAGTGGATAGAGCGGTTGGCCTGTGGACTGAAAGGTCCTGGGTTCAATTCCGGTCAAGGGCATGTACCTTGGTTGCGGGCACATCCCCAGTAGGAGGTGTGCAAGAGGCAGCTGATTGATGATTCTCTCCCATAGATGTTTCTAACTCTCTATCCCTCTCTCTTCCTCTCTGTAAAAGATCAATAAAATATATTGGGGGGGAAAAGACTGCTGGGAGGATTTTTGTTCACCAAATGATAAGGAACATGCTGATAAGGGCAGGTAACAGTACCTTTGAGAAAAACAGTAGTGGCTGGTTGTCCTCTACAGCCAATTGGATATCATCTCTTACCCACTTTGAATCGCCATAGCGTTTGATTCTGAGTTGTTTATCATCTTCTTTGTGTTCTTGTTTCCTTATCCTCCTATTTGGTCCTGTTTGATTCTGAACACTTAGCACTATGCCTGTTACATACTTAATGCTAAACACTTCATTGCTGAATTTTTAAACGTGTAGCCAATTTATATCACGTGAAACACCAAGCAGAATATTTTTGAAACCAGTAGGCACTCAATAAATAATTGTTAAAATAAACTGAGTTCACACTACCAAATTAATCTTCCTAAAACACCATTACCATAACATTAGTGCTCCACACAAATGTCTACAACATTTTCCTATTAAGTTAGAGAATAAAATTAAACTCTTTTGTGTAATAGTTAGAGCCTTCCAACAATCTGCTCCTAACTTTTGCATCTGTTCCCAAACATTATAACTATGCTTATTGTTTACATCTATTCTAAATTAACCTTGTGCTTGAACTAAAGAAGCATTTCCTTTTTTTTTTTTTTTTTTTTTTTTTTTTTTTTTTTTTTTTTTTTTTTTTTTTTTTTTTTTTTAATTGATTTTTATTAATTATGGTATCACATAATTGTCCTTATCCCCCCATTCCCAACCCAAACCCATCCCTACATATTCCCCTACCCCCTTATTGTCCATAGTGCATGCACACAAGTCCTTTGGTTGATCTCTTCCCTTTACCCCCACCCTCCCCTACTTTCCCTCTGAGGTTTGAGAGTCTGATCGCTGCTTCTCTTTTTCTGGGTCTATCTTTGTTCACCAGTCTATGTTGTTCATTATTTCGTCTAGATGTGTGAGGTCATGTGATCCAAGAAATACCCTTATAAAAACCTAAACTGCGATAAGCCTTAATGGTTATCCTGAGATGCAAATGAATCAGTCTGTAGTGAGTTCCGTTCTGGGCCAGCAGTTCTTTTGAGTCCCAGTTTCAATGTCAAATAGTTCCTTGTGTGTACATGTCAGCCATGATATTTCAGATCTGGTTGGTGGACAAATGGTGGTAATGCAGGTCCGACCATCTCTTGTTTGATCGTGGGTATCCTTACTTCCAAAAAGTCTCTGGACTTTCTACCATCTTAAATTTTATGCATATTTGTCTTTTACCTTCATAACCCATTTCTAACCAGCCTGGAAAAAATAGCCTGGTGCTAAATAATTAAAATGATTTTCATTTTATGCCTTTCACCAGATAAATCCATCTCTATGTGAGCGTGGCGTGGAGAATAAGGGCATTGAATAGGTATCGTATCTCCTTCCTTTTATCCCTTCTTGTACTTTTGAACCTGAACTCCTGAGGTGCTCCCCTGGCAGTGTTCCATCATTGACTAAAGGATCCAAAGCCTCTATAATAAATATTTGCGCCACCTGTACTTCTGTGATACTGTACACCACCAATTTTTGTCTGAGCAAAATTCTGCAATTCTAATGTTCAAAATAGAAACAGTCAATTATAAAATTCATAATTAATCAAATAGAATTAAATAAATTATTCAAGAGAAGTATTATTCTTAGAAGAGTAATCAGATAAAAATTTCATCTAGAAGTTTTTATAATGAGGATACATGTGATGTAGGAAAATTGGCTTGAATGTTATTCTTAAAGAATAACAATGAGTTTGCTAGATGTATTCATTTCAATAAAGCTTAATATATTAAACTAATTATATATGTGGGCAGAAATGGGGGTCTATAATAAATATGACAAGTCTAGTAACCCAAAGTAACCTCACAAGGTATCTTGATCATAAGTTCCTAAATAGACAGGTCATGGTGCATAGTCTCACCCCAGACATATAACTTTTTTAGTAAAAGGTGTATCTTTGCCTTAAGCAAGCCCTGTCCACTGTTCCTGTGGATCTAGGTTAACACACCTTTGAAATGACAGAGTAATACATTTTTTCAGACCCCTGGGAGGCGTAACTACCCTCCAGGGAGCATATAATGCTGTGAATTAAATCTTCCTCTGTCCCTCCTTAACTCCAAATATATAAAAGAAATTGCAAAGCTGTCATTCTCTTAAGCATTTTCTCTGTCTGTTGAGATCTTGCTTCTTGGCACATCTTGTGTTGAACTCAAACTAAAAAATCCTCTAAGGGTTTGGAAATGTCTTAAGCAGACATTTACTTGATTCCAAAGAAGCCCACCGAGGACCACCCTGCAGAGCAGGACCTGGTGCTGGGTGGCAGCCGGGGCCCATTGTGCCCTGCCAGCTCCTGCCTTGTATTGTGTAAACTTGGGTGAATATCCTCTTGGAGTCCCAACTCCCTGCTTTTCAGAGCAGGTCTGCACTTTATTTGAACCATTTTTGAAAAATCCACTAGGTCAGTGGTTGGCAAACTGTGGCTCTTGAGCCATATGTGGCTCTTTGGCCCCTTGAGATTTTAGCATAGGCCAGATTAGGAGTACCCTGCTGGAGACAGGGTGTAAACTGATAAGGTCCTTGCATTCCAGGGGGCTAGCAAGGCTGGCCCCCTACCCACAGTTTTCCCAGACTTGTTTGGATGACTATCAGTAGAATGAGAGCAAACTTTCATGGCTTGCCAAGAAGTCTGTAACAATTTACTGACATTTGCTATACCAAGAATTTGTCCTTCTGCTCTGTCCCTCAGAGATTAAGAGGAACAAAGAATGCATTCCTTTTGACAGACCTCCTATTCAGTGTTTTGTGTATAAAAAGCACTGCACAGTTAATAAACTTGCTGCAGTTGGTCAATGGCTTTCCTATCTCTCTTTCTTTTCTCAATTCCCACCTCCCTACCTCAGCCCAATTCAACCGCCAGGCTCGTCCTGGCAGTACCCTAATTAAGTTAATAACAGTGTACCTAGGTATATAGTTTAAGTTTTTTTTTTTTAAATCGCTCTCAAAAGAAATTTCAATCGTTGTACTGTTGATATTTGGCTCTGTTGACTAATGAGTTTGCCAAAGACTGCTCTAGGTAGAAGAGGGTTAAGATAACGAGGGAAAAGAAAGAGAGAGATTGGGGGGTGGGGGGTGATCCTTTTAATTTTGGGTTCTTATTGGAGTGCTTACTGAGAGTCTGAACTAAATCTTTGCTGATGAATTAGAGACTGAACTCTATTTAGCTTTGAAAGAAAAAAGACACTTGTTTCCCCAATCTAAATCTCAACTCTTCTTAGGTTGCTAAAAATCTTTGGGGATTGACAGGAAAATTTTCTTCTAGGGCATGAAGCAGTCCCATGGGGATACCCACTGCAGTTGACTCATCCTGAAACGTGCACCTGCAGGCTAGTTCCTCCCAGACACTTGTTCAGTTTTCAGAAGGAAACCTAAAATTAACATGGGAAATATGCCTCCAAGACCAACAAGTCCCACAACTGTCTGCCCCCAATTAATACTCCTGCAGGATGCAAATCTTTGATACTTCTAAATATTTATCATGCACAGTTAGAAAATGTTGACTACGAAATTAGGCACAATGAATAAAAACTACATTTAATTGATCTCTTGAATCCTCAAAAAGATATAGATAGATGGATCAACTTATGTTGCTTAGGCGGTAACTCAATTCTTTGAAATATTAAAAACAACTATTAACTAACTCAATTCTTTGAAGTATTAAAAACAACTACTCAATTTTTATTTTTTAAAAAAGGGAAGGTCATTTGGAACTCGAATTGTCAAGGAGAGATTGAATTGTAAATGCCTCCAAAACAAAATTTGTATTCAACTGTTTTTTTATACACTAATGAGTATTCTCATTATACACTAATGAGTGCCTATATATGTACTATGTTATAAGTATGAGATAATTTTCTGAAGACATATAGGATAACTTTTAATAACTTTTTAGGGAGTATATAAGTGCTCTATGAGATGCAAAACACAGAAAAATTAGAAATGGCAAAAGTTAGCTCATGATAGTTCACAGAATATTCTTGAACATCTATGTGAACACATTTTTGAAAGGCAGAATAATCCTATTTTTAGACTCCTCAGAAGCATAACTACCCTCCAGGGAGCACATAATACTGTGAACTCTAATCTTTTGTATGCCCCCTTCTTAATTCCAAATGGAAAAAAAAGAAGAAAAGAAACTGCAAAACTTTCATTGTCTGGAGCATTTTCTTAGTCTGTTGAGATCTTGCGCCCAGGTGTGTCCTCTGTTTGGCTCAATAAACTTAGATAAACTCCTAAAAATTCTCTACGGATTTGGACATGTCTTATATTGACATATAACACCAAAATCACACCATAGGATAATTCAGAACAAAAGCTCTGTGGGGAAGTCAGCCACCAGCTCTACGTTGATCTAATTTCACACTTTTGTCAGCCACTCCTTATTATCTTTCTCTCAACTTTCCTTATTGTCCACTCATCTGCATGTCTTCAATTTCCAAAATCATGTTTGGTAAGTGCTCTTGCAAAAACCTCTCTTCAAGTACAACTCCAATCATCCACCATGGTTTACTCTAAATCACATTTCCTCAGGCCTTTTGTTTTTCTCCCAGTTGGCTAATCCAGCTTTAAAAACGTGTCATTCACAAAGTGGCTCTCCTTGTCCAAACTTTATGGGACTCTTCTGAAACTTTAACTAGGCCTTTACTTTTGACTTCCTCATTCATCTTTGCATGGCCCAATTTTAACAAGAATCTTTTTAAGTAGATTCAGCCAGAATTCCTCACCCTCAAAATCAATAACTCTTGATAGATGGCCAAATTTCTCATACAACTCCTCCCCCACACCACCCTGAACATCCCCAAGTGACATCTGACTACCTTGTCTTTAGCAAGAAGTCTGTTAGGTTACTTGAGCTTCCACTGACCTCCTTCAACCTCATTACTTAACCTATAAATTCATACTTTTGATTTTATTAAGGATTGAGCCCAGATGCATACTGAGGTCTCTTTTCCTAGAAAACGTATTTTCCTTTATCAAGTGCATTTACCTCATTTATTTAAAAAGTAGATCATAAGGATTCACAGAAATAAACACTAATTAGTAACTTTTTTATTTATTGGTTAGTGAAATTTCTGTATTCCTCTAAAGCCAATATGGCTCTCAGAAAAATTGACTCTTAATTATTAGGCCTTTGGTTTGTAAAGGCTTTCAAGGCCTTGCTTCTAACACCGATATTAATGTTATAAATAGTAATAGTATTTTAATACCCACATTAAATAATAACAAAGTAAATAGCACCAAGCTAAGAACTCTACATATATTATAGTCTTTAATACTCTGTTAGTTAATTAATCATATTCTCTTTCTATACACTATTATAACTTCATAATATCTCTAGAAATAAATCAGCACTAATCGATTAATCCAATTGGTTATATGTTCACCTCTTATTTTCTATTTGACTAGCATAAAGCTAAAATAGCCTAGAGATTTATATAATTTTATGTATACTCTTTATTTGGTCAAAAGGGGAAATAAATCACAGCTGGTAATAAAAATAAAAATGATTCATTTCCTTCCTTTCTTCCTTCCATCCTCCCCTCTATACATCCTCTATTCCTTCTTTCCTTTTATGCTTTTGAGAAAAAATCATGCTGAAAAATTACAAAACACACACACACACACACACATACACACACACACACACACACACACACACACACACACCAAACAAACAAACAAACAAACAAAACAAAATAAAACAAAACACCAACTCATTTATTAAGTAAAATCTAAAGGCTATAATATTTCAGGAAAATTTTGAATCACACTCACCCTTTTTCTGTTCTATTTTGCATACGATTCTGCATAGGCAATTTTAAACTAATCATGTACAAAGAGCTCATAAGAATTTACTTTATTTCTTATAGATGCCACATAAAAATAATTCCTACTTTATTGGCAAGTTTGTTTGAACATATCCAATTTTAGATATTGAACATCAGCCAGTTTAGTATGGGAGGGGACTGAGATACTTACATAAAATAAAAATATTTTTGCCAGATGTGCCCTAATTGACTAAAAAAGTAACATACCATATGAGAGAGAAAAAAAAAAAACGTGATAGACTGTGCTCAAAGTTTTAAAATCTTCACTCATTCTTCTTTTAGAAAAATGTGTTGTTACTCATTATTATTATCCTATATAATAAAAGGCTAATATGAAAATTGTCCCTTGGACCAAGACTTCAACCAGGGGGTAAGGCTGTTGGCCAACTGCCCATGGCCCCTCCCTCCACCTGGCCCTGCCCTCAATAGCCACCCCCTCTCCCCTTTGGGCCAACTGAACCCTACCCATGCATGAATTCATGCACCAGGCCGCTAGTTTAATATACAGGCATATCTTGTTTTATTGTGCTTTGCTTTATTGAGTTTACCAGTGTTATATTATTATAAACTGAAGGTAAAACCCTCCACCAGCAAAAAGATTACCAACTCACTTTATTGCAATATTCACTTTATCATGGTGGTCTGGAACCAAACCCGGGCATGTGCCCTGACCAGGAATGAAACTGTGACCTCCTGGTTCATAGGCTGATGCTCAACCACTGAGCCATGATGGCCAGGCTATTGCTTTCATTTTACAAATGAGGAAACAGAGTCATGGAGAGGGCACCTTGCCCAAAGTCAGGCCAAAATGCAAATATTTGAAACCTAAACCCAGGAATTTAGTCTTTCAAATCTGTGCTCTTAAATTATGCAAGATGTCCCTCCATGATGTCAGTTGGTTGAAATATTTCATAAAGATAATACTCCCAGAAAACATCATCTATAATAATAAAAGCCTACGTGGTCATCATGCCCTCATGCCATGATACCCTCATGTCACAACGAGTGATCACCAGGGGGCTATGTGTGCAGCAGGCAAGCGTGGGTGGGAGGGGCTACTTGAGCTGCAAGGCGCATGCAGGTGGGTGGGGACTTGACCAGGAGGTACATCAGGGAAGCAGATGGTGGCTAATGCTCCCCAGGGCCAGCCCAAGGTTCAGGCAAACCGTGGATGGCAGCTGCTACTGCAAGGGACCGAGGCTCAGGCAACAAGGGCTGGGCTGAGGCTCACGCAAGCTACAGTGGCTACAAGAGCTGAGGCTCAGGCACCCTCATGGCCAGCAATGGGGGTATACAGATGATGTATACCACTTATTCCCCAGTTACCCTCTTCTAAAAAAAAACTGCTTAGTGTAAACATTTACATTTACATCTTGCATCTTATAGAACATTTACAGCAGAGGTGTGATGGGGACATTGCCTTCCCCTGATCACTAGGTTGCCTCCTGCAGAGGGAAGCCAGACTGCATCTTAGCCCCACTCCCTGTGTGGCACATCCCCTGAGGGCTCCTAGACTGTGAGAGGGGACAGGCTGAGCTGAGGGACCCCCCCAACTCCAGTGCACAAATGTTCATGCACTGGGCCTCTAGTTAAAACATATAGATCCAGAGGTCATGGCAAACATCAGTAATCTGTCTGTTAGAGTACAGTTATCTATCATGCTACAAGGAGATCAATAAAAGTCATCCCACTAACTATACTTGCTGATTGGTAATGGGATTACATTCACATTTAGTTCTAATATCTTAAATGGAGTTTAGTTATGACCTCTGCATAGTACAATTACACACACACACACACACACACACACACACACGTGCGCAATGTTCAATTCAGTGCTAGCAAATTTGTGTTTGGCCACTGATATCAATTTCCTTTGGTACTGTAAATTTAAATCTGGCCTAGGAACTGATCATTATCATACAAACCCTTCCAGAAACTAACAAAGACAACAATCTCCAACACATTTTCTGAAGTGATTGTGTCTTATAAACCAAAAGTAGACAGGTGCAGTACAAGAAAGGAATACTCTAGGTCAGTTGCACTCATAAAATAGATACAAAATAGGAGTGAACAACATCAAGTAATGTATTAAAAATATATGCATCATGCTCAAGTTGAGTTTACCTTAGGAAAAACAAATGTAATTTATCTTAGAAGAATACTTGTGCTTGTGTCTATAATTTTTATTAATAATTAAAAAGAGGAAAAATTAATGCCAATAAGTATCTTACTTAATTTATCAACCACTTATTACAAAAACTCTTAGCACACTAGGAGTAAGCCCCACATTCTTAACCTCATACTGGGCATCTAATTAAAAGTTGCAGCAAACATTTTTCTAAGTATGAGTAAGAAATAAGAATGAAGAAATTAAGTTTCCTGTGGCTGTGGTATGAGTTACCATAAATTGGGTTGTTTAAAACAACAGATATTTGTTCTTTTGCTTCTGGAGGCCAGAAGTCTGAAGTTCTTAGCAGCAGGCTGCATTCATGGTGTCAGCAGGGCTATGCTCCCTCCAATGGTTTTAGGGGACAAGGTGTTCCTTTCCTCTTCCAGCTCCTCCTGGCTGCAGGCATTCCTGGATTTATGGCTATTGTCACTCTTATATCTGCTATTAGTCACATTACCGTCTCTTAGTCTATATCTATCTGTCTTTTATAAGGACATTTGTAATTTCATTTAGGGTCCACATTGATAATACTATATTCTGTCCCCATATTGCTTAGCTGCTAATTTTAGTGTACAAAATAAAAGTAGATCACTGATTTACCTCATGCACATCAATGCATATTAATTGCTTAGATGTGAAAGAAAAACTTCAACAAGGAAAATTCAAACAAAATCTCAATGAGATGCTACTTTATACCCATTCCACCAGAAAAATAAAAACAAAATGTTTGATAATACTAAGTATTGTCAAGAATTTGGCAGAAAGAAAGCTTTTAAAATTGCTGTTTAGGAGAAAAACCAAGATGGCGGCATAGATAAATGCCTAACTGCAGCCTTGCACAATTTCAAAAAAATACAACTAAAATACAAAATGGACATTATCAAGAACTACATGAAAGCTAACTGACTGGAAATTCTACAACTAGAAAAAAAGAGAAAACCAGAAGGAAAATCAGAGGAGCTGTAAAAGCCTAAGGTACAGAGACACAGTGCACCCATGGGGAGAGGATGGAGTCAGAGAGGAGGGGGCGGCTGAAAGCCTGGCTGGCGTTCCCTAGTGGAAATTAAGGAGATAAAAGCCCTGGACTCTTCTGAGCCCCAGTTCCAGGCCAGACCCTGGGGACCCAGACTTATAAGGAGGGAATCTTGGCTGTAAGGTGGAAAATCAGGGGAGTGGCAAAAGGCAGCACTCTGCAGGCACATGTGTTAATGCACACAGAGGACAGACTGTTAACTGTCCCACTGGATTGCCCTAGCAGAAAGGAGACAAAAGCTCCAGATTGCTCTGAAACCCACTTCCAACTGCACTGAACCCCAGTTCTGGGCTCACTGAGGGATAGACTAGGCTGTCTGCTAGTGGCTGAAACTCGAGGGCTCCTTTCTCTCAAAGGTGCTTGCAGTGAGTACCAAGTATGAAAGAACACTGAGACTCAGGAACCTCATAGGGTGGGGCTGATGAGAGGCCAAGGCTGTAGGCTCCACCCTGAAACTCCACTCCTTCCAAGCTGAGCACAGAGGCTTTTGCAATTTTCCAAGTCTAGTTGAATAAAGCTGTCTCCTGGCATAAACACAGATGATCCTCACAGCCAATTGGCCTGGATGTCAGTTCCTCCCAGTGATACCAACAATAATCAAGACTTAACTACAATAAGGCTGTACACACAGTCCACAAAGGAGTGCACCAAGAGTGCCCACCTCAGGAAACTAGGAGGCAGACCCACTGAACAATATAGGACACCTTAGCACAAAAAAACCACCCCCTATCCACTCAGGGAAGCAGTGTAAATGCTGAGACAAAGAAACAGATCACAAATGAACAAAATGGAGGACAAAAGATTGAGTATAGAGTTCAAAACCACAGTTATAAGGTTTTGCAAGAATTTCCTAGAAAAGGCCAATTAAATAAATGAGACCTATAAGGATATGAAAAGGGATCAACTATAAATAAAGAATACATTGTCTGAAATACAAAAAAATATATTATACAGAGTTCTAAAAACAGAATGGAAGATTGCAAGAATAAAGTCAAAGATTTAGAACACAAAGAGCCAGAGGACAGTCCTATGTAGAAACAAGAAGACAAGAGAATCCAGAAAGTTGAAGATAGTTTACGAAACCTCTGGGACAATTTCAAGTGAACCAACATCAGAATTAGGGGGAGGGGGGACAGAAGAAGAGAGAAAGATCCTGAAAACATATTGGAAGAAATAGTGACAGAAAACATCCCCCACTTAGTGAAAGAAATAGACTTACAAGTCCAGGAAGCACACAGAACCCCAAACAAAATGAATCCAAAGAAGGCTACACCAAGACACATCATAATTAAAATTCCAAGACCTAAAGACAAAGAGAGAATATTAAAAGCAGCAAGAGAAAAGCAGGTAGTTACCTATAAAGGAGCACCCATATTATTGTCAGCTGATTTCTCAACAGAAACCATGCAGGCCAGAGGGAAATGGCAAGAAGTATTCAAGGTGATGAATAACAAGAACCTACAGCCAACACAACTCATCCAGTACCATCAACCTTCCTTTTATTCTTCTGTATTCCTGGTGCATATATTTGTGCACCACAGGGGTCCCTCAACCTGGCCTTTGGGGATCAGGCCAAAACCAGCTCTCTGACATCCCCTGAGGGGTTTCATATTGTGATAAGGGTGGTACTTGGGTGACGCACCCTGGAATCAAGCTCCCTCCTCTCTGGTTCTTGGTGTATCACAGGAGAACCACAGCCGCCCAGTCACCGCAGCTTAGCAGCTCCTGCATGTAATCCGTTCACTATTTCCCTTAAACTTCTTCATATATATATATATATATATATATATATATATATATATATAATTGATGTTTTACGGAGGAAGGGAGAGGGATAGAGAGTTAGAAACATCAATGAAAGAGAAACATCGACCAGCTACCTCCTGCACACCTCCTACTGGGGATGTGCCCGCAACCAAGGTAAATGTCCTTGACCAGAATCAAACCCGGGACTTTTCAGTCCGCAGGCTGGTGCTCTATCCACTGAGCCAAACCAGTTTTGGCTAGTGTACAGTTTTGTAATACATCATCTGTATATCGCTTAGTGTGTTCATTATCCATCACCACTTATCCCCCAGTTACCCTCTTCTACCTTTCCCCACACCTTTTCCCTCTTGTTTACCATACCGTCTGTGTCTATGATTTATTTGCTTAATCTCTTCACCTTTCTTACCCAGGCCCAACCCCACCCCAACAATAATCAGTTTTTTTTCTGTATTTATATTTCTATATGGTTTGCTCATGTATTTCATTAGATTCCACACAGAAGTGAAATCATAAAGTATTTGTCTTTCTCTAAATGGCTTATTTCACTTAACATAAATCTCTCTGTGTCCCCCCATGATGTCACAAAAGGCAAGATTTCCTTTTTTATAGCCCAGCCAAGTAGTATTCCACTGTATAAATGTGCTACCACTTTTTAAAATATTTAATATTTTTTGAGAGAGAGAGACATAAATATTGTTTGCCTTCTGCCTGTGCCTGAACTGATGGAGGCCAGGATTGAACCTGCAACCCAGATATATGCTCTTGACCAGAATGGAATCAGGGGTACAATGGTCCTTGAACAAGTGCTCTAACCATAAGCTGGAACAACCACTGCTTTTTAAAAAATATATTTTTATTGATTTTACAAAGAGAAAGGGAGAAGGACAGAGAATTAGAAACATCAATGAAAAAGAGAAATGTAAATCAGCTACCTCCTGCATGCCCCCAACTGGAGATCAAGCCCACAACCAAGGTATATACCCTTGACTACAATTGAACCAGGGACCTTTCAGTCTGAGGGCAGACACTCTATCCACTGAACCAAACTGGTTTGGGCAACCATTGCTTTTTTATCAACTCATCCCCTGATGGTTACTTGAGCTGCTGTCAAATCTTGGCTATTGTAAATAATGCTGCAGTGAACATTGTGGCATACAGTCTTTCAAATCAGTGTTTCTGCGTTCTTCAGATATATCCCCAGAAATGGAATTGCTGGGTCATAATGAAGTTCCATTTTAAATTTTTTGAGGTAAGTTGGTACTTCTTTCCCCAGTGGCTGTACCAGTCTGCATTCTCACCATAAATACATGAGGGCTCCCTTTTCTCCACATCCCCACTTACACTTGTTTGGTGATTTCTGGATGACAGCCATTCTGACAAGTCATATGTCTATTCGCCATCTGTATATTTGCTTTGAAGAACTGTTTATTCATATCCTTTGCCTATTTTTAATTGTATTTTTTGGTGTGGAATTGTATAAGTTCTTTATAAAATGTGAATATTAACCCCATTATCAGATGTAAGGGAACATCAGTATTCTTAGACAAAGGGAAAACTTTTATAACTTACACAGGGTTTACACCCTATAACAGATAGCTAGACAATGGAGCAAACCAATCTTTTAGCCATGACAACACCTTAATACCATCACAACACTACAATAGACCCAAAATATGAAATATTTGTAACTTACTATTTTTTATTAAATATCTCTTTATCATATTCTATTTGAGTCAATGATCCAGTATAGGTATGTTTGGCCTCTAGCATTAGGTTTAAATTATAATTATAATTCAAGCCATTCAGTCTTTTGTCACCTAATGTGAATTCTCTCTCCAACAAGACTCTTTTCTTGTTATTGCCATTGAAGCCAAGAAACACAAACCAGGTCATAAAGCTGTTAAGTCTTAAAAGCAGAGTCTTCCCTGGGAAATCTAGGGCACTGAGTCCTTAGTTTATAAGACCATGCAAACCAGGCAGTCATTTTTCAGCTCAGCACCCACTTAGATAGGAAGCAGTTGGCTCCATTTAAATAAGTTAAAAATAGACTAACCAGCAGTTAAAAATTTTCAACACAGCAAAAAGCAGTGAGGACAAGGTTTATTCTTTGATCGCCAAAGGTACGCTTCATTGAGTCTGATAATGGTGCATGACGTGAGGAATGCTAGCTATATGTACTCCAGTCTCACATTACCTGGGTTTTACTTAGTCATCAGTGTAATTTATCTAAGGGCAAGTTGCCGATAAAAAAGAGCTCAGCTTGAAGCCTTCTAGCTTACGCAGCAGGAGTCTTCTAGAAATTTTACTGCTGGTAAGGAAATTCTTATTTATAGAATCAGGGATCCTTGTTAACATTTTTACTGTATTGACTTGCAGGCAGAAAACTTGATTTTTTTTTTCTGTTTCCAGATTGGCCCTATTTTCAGGAGGCTGCACTATATGCAGAATTAGGCACTGGCTCTAAATACAAAAAATGAAGTAATCCAGAATGACAATGAAGACATTTTTAAATATCTTTCTCATTGACTTAAAATCAGTAAGTGCTTTGGGGTAGGGGGAATTACTGGTAATAGTTAAAACTAAATTCTATTGATGTGGTGTTCTCTGAGCAGTTATAGTTATGAGGGTGTCCATGCTGGAATAGAGAAAGCTTGACAATAATATTCAAGCAGTTTTGTACTGAGTAGATAAAAATATCAGGTTGACAAAATAAAATGTAAAAGCATATTACCATTAAGAGCATATTTTTCATTCATATAAATGAGACAAAAAGGAAATTCCAATATCAAATAGTAGCATCTTTGAATATTCCACAGCAAACACTAAGTGTGTTATTCTCACATATTTGCTAAGAGCTCCAGGTTTTCCTTTGGTCCTGCCTGTGAAGAAATTGAGCTACCCCTACTGCAGTGGTCGGCAAACTCATTAGTCAACAGAGCCAAATATCAACAGTACAACGATTAAAATTTCTTTGGTGAGCCAATTTTTTTAAACTTAAACTTCTTCTAACACCACTTCTTCAAAATAGACTCATCCAGGCCGTGAAAGAGCCACACTCAAGGGGCCAAACAGCTGCATGTGGCTCGCAAGCCTCAGTTTGCCAATCATGGCCCTACTCCATGGCAGATGCACAAAGGATAGTTGCCTTGCTATCATCTCTTTTGATTATTTCCTCCCTATCTTCTCTCCTTCCTTCCTTCTACCTGCCTTTCATCCATCCATTAATTAGTCTTTAGTTATAAAATACAAGTTGTGAGCTAAGCACTCCCTCTAACAAAGGAGCTCACAATTTAGTGAGAAAAACTAAATGATCTAAACAGACGAGTTACAACACAACTATGGAAAGTGCTATTACAGTTTCTAACTGAAACAGAAGTGTTTGGAATTAGAGAGAGCCTTTTTGTGGATGCGATATTTGAGCTATATCTTAGAGAATGAGTAAGAGTTTGCCAGGAGAAAAAGGAGAAGGTATTCTAGGTAATCATAGCAGCATATAAAAGGGTGCAAAGAGGCAGATTAAACCAACAAAAACAACACTGGTATACCATGCAGAGATGACAAGTTAAAGATGAAGTTAGATGCACAGGGGGCTCTGATGAGAAATAATTTATGGCTGGATATTATGTGGCAGAAAAAAACTTATTTTTAATGTTTTAAAAATATAGGTAACATGCAATTAAAGATATTTTAAAATGAGAGATGACATGTTCTCATATATCTATTTAAAGATACTGATGTGAGGAGAAAAAAACTAACAGTGACTGACAGTAACCATGAAGGCAACAGAGATTGGAGTGGATAGAGAATGGAGTGGCCCAACTTGAAAGATACACATGAATAGCACATTACAGGATTTGAAATGTGAGACATTTGATTTTGTTAACTACTAATTCGGTTACTGTAATGAAACTTGAAATATGTATTTTATTTTTATCACTCAACAGATTATACTTTGTTGTTATAAGGGAACTTTCTGGGTGTTTTATTGTTACTAACCTATTCCATTTTTTTAGTTTGTTATCCTATATAAATTGTTGCGTTCTCTATGTTTTTCAAAACTCTAAAACACATCAACTATACTTATGTTCATATTATTTATTTTATAGTAGCCAATTTGTACCTTTTTATCCCTTCATCTGTTTAGTATTTTTTCTTTAGTCACTCCAATATTTACATGTTGAAATTTCTTTACATTTTTCCCATTTACTCCTTTCCTTCTTTCTTAAAATACTTTTAATTCTTGTGGTTACTTTTCTACATTATTTAACATTCTTATTAAATTTTAATACAAATATATTCCTTCTTAAACATCTTGTAATTTATTCTTTCTGTTATGATTTTATCACTTTCCTTAAACTTCTTTCCTTAGTATTATCAAATATAATTGAATTTCTTTATATTTTTATTTGTCACTGTTTTATTTTTAACTTATTGATTAAAATATATATTTATATCCAAAGAGGCTTCAATAAGAAGATAAAATTCCATTTGAAATATTGTATTACTATTTTCTTCTGATACTTATTTTAAAGGAAAATTGTATTTCCATTCCCATTTTCTGTTTTTGGAAACTAACAAGCTGAATCCATATTGAATTTCAAAGAAATCAGAATTGCCAAAATAATATTGAAAAAAGAACAAGGCTATAGGACTCACTCTTCCTTACTTCAAAACTTCCACAAAGGTAACTGTAGCAAATATGTATCAAGATATGAGCTACTGCCAAGTTGGAGTGGCTCAGTTGGTTGGAACATCATTCTGTGCATTGAAAGGTTGCTGGCATGATTCTGGTCAGGGCATATACCTGGGTTGTGAGTTCAATACCTGATCGGGGCACATATGGAAGGCAACCAATTAATATCTCTCTTTCTCTCTCTCTTTTTTTTCTCTCTCTTCCCCTTCCTATCTTCAAGCATGTCCTTGGGTGAGGATTAAAAGAAAAAAAAAAAACAAAAAAAAAGAGATACTGGCAAAATGATATACATATTACATTAGAGAGTACTAAAATACACCCTCACATTTCAGTCAATTGAATTTTTGACAAGGTTGCCAAACAATGCAAATGGTAAGACTAATCTTTTCAACAAATAGTGATGGACTAATTGTATATCTACATCCAAATGAATAAAGTTGGGCCTGTATTTTCACCATATACAACAGACCAAAATCCTAATTCTATAAGAGCTAAAACTGTAAAATTCTTAGAAAACAACACAAATTTTTATGAATTTGGAATATACATTGTTTTTGTTTTGTTTTTTTAGTTATGACACCAAATCACATGCACAAATATGAAAAACATAAATTGGACTTTATAAACATTAAAAACATGGGTGCTTATTGAAGCATGTTATCAATAAAGTAAAAATACTAAGCAAAGAATGGGAGAAAATATTTATAATTTTATATTCATAAGAGACTTGTAGCTGGAATACATAAGAACACTTAGAACTCAGTAATAAATTCACAATTAACCATTTAGAAAATGTTAAATTGAATTAATAGATATTTCTACAAATGGCCAATAAACATACAAAAATTATTTAATACCATTAGCCATTAAGACAATGCAAATAAAAGCCACAAAAAGTACTACTTCATACACATTATGTAAACTATGAACAACAATAACAACAAAACAAACAAAATAATAAATAAGGCAAGGAAGTGGAAAAACTGGAAACCTAATATGCTGCTAATAGGTATATCAATGGTGCAGACATTTTGGTAAACAGTTTGAGTTCCTTAAAAGTTTAAACAAAAAGTTATTACCTCATACCCCAAAAAAATGGAAGTATATGTTCACACAATAGTACATGAATGTTTAAGCACAATTAGTCATAAACATAAAAAAGTAGAAGCAACTCAAATGTTAACTGAAGAATGAATAAATAAAATGTGGTCTATACACACAACAGAAATTATGTACACTAATAAAAGAGAAACATGCAAATTGACCATCACTAGCCAATCAGGAGCATGTATGCTAATTAACCCAACAAAGGTGACAGCAATCATGGAGCTGGAGCGAGCAGGCATCTTGGGTTGCCCCCAGTGATGGAGGAAGCCAAGCTTTTCCACCCACCCTGGCCAGCCCTGGCCTCCGCTCAATGCTACAAAGTTTCAATTATAGGAGATAAATAAACCCCAGATACATGCTTCCAACCTGCCCTGGCCTCCACTCAAGTTGGTGCTGAAAACTAAAAGAGAAAAAAGACAAAAGGAGGGGTGGGAGCTTGGGTTGACAAGGGTATGGCCAGCCTGCAAACAGGCATCAGCCCCTCACTCAGGCTGGCCAGACACCCCTGTGGGGACCCCCACCCTGAAGGGGATATGGCCAGCCTGAAAATAGCCCTCAGCCCCTCAGCCAGGCTGGCCACTCCCCCATGGCCTGATATCTGTAAATGGGCAGTCGAACATCCCTTGAGGGGTCCCAAATAGGAAAGGGTGCAGGCTGGACTGAGGGACACATCCCCTCCCCCAGCCCATGTATGAATTTCCTGCACTGGGCCTCTAGTTTTTTTCAATAAAAGGAACAAACTACACATGGATGACCCTTGAAAACATTTTTAAGTGAAAGAAGTTAGTAAAAAAATTACCATATGTAATATGATTCAACTTATATAAAATGTCCAGGATATGCAAATTAGTGGTTAGACTATAGTTGAAGAAAATGGAGAGAAATAAATAATAGCTGATGCCAAGAGGTAATAGTGTTTCTTTAAGGGTGATGCAAACGTTCTACAATTAATTGAAGTAATGGTTGCACAACTCTGAGTATGCTAACAGTTATTGAATTTTACACTTTAAATAGCCAAATTTTGTGGTATGTGAGTTCTATCTCAATAAAGCTGTTACTCAAAAAAATCTGTTATTTCCTTCAGACACCATATTTTTATGTTCTTTTGAAACCAGAGAATAGAATCTCTTAATGTGCTCTAAATTATAAAAGTTTAATATAAATATAAACAGGAATTTTATCATTTTTCTGTTCTCACAAGTAATTGGAGAAACCAACCAAGCAGGTCTCATAGGGAGCTGAGAAACAGTATCTAAATGGAACTTCCCAGAGACTGGGAAGCTATTCAGAGATTGAGAAACGTATGAGTCTTTCAAAGATTCTTCAGAATACCATATCTTAGGAATCCAGGTTATCTTGTATTTTGTGGTAAGAGATGGCATTACAGTAAAATTAACACAAATATTTATATCATAATAATATCAATAGTCCATATCCATTGAACCAAACCTGTCTTAAGAAACAGATGTTAAGAAAAATTCACTCAGCCCTAACTGGTTTGGCTCAGTGGATAGAGCGTCAGCCTGTGGACTGAAAGGTCTCAGGTTCGATTCTGGTCAAGGTCATGTATCTTGATTGCAGGCACATCCCCAGTAGGGTGTGTGCAGGAGCCAACTGATCAATGTGTATCTCTCATTGATGTTTCTAACTATCCCTCTCCCTTCTTCTGTAAAAAATCAATAAAACATATTTACAGAAAGGAAAACTCGCTCAATAATAATTCAAACTAAACCAGTTGGGTTTGTATTGTTTTGTTTGTTTTATCAGAGAAAACTCTATTATCTAGTATTTTAGCATTTAAAGGATCATGTCTATTCAGTTAAACAGATACTAAGCGCAATAGTGTGAGGAACTAGCTGGAGGTAACATATGAGTAGAATTCAGTCTCCTTCTCAGAGTTTAAGACTAGAGGAAGAAGCACCCATACAAATGTGTGAGGCATTTCTCCAGCTGACATGTGGCGTGAAACCCTTCCCTAGTCCTTGATCTGTCAGGAGCCTTTTCAATCAGTCATTCAAGGTAAGGCCAATGCCATCATTTCTACTGATAAAGCAGTACTTTGCTAGCGTAGCAAATATTCCTAATGTTACTATTCTAGAAGTATAAGTAGAGAGCATTCAAAGTCATTAATGTGGTCATTTGTGTCCCTGGCCCTTATTTTCTGTGTACTGAAATCCAATTTCTGTTTTGAATACAAGCCTAAAATATCCACATTGTGTCATTGAAACAGCAGATGTCAATTTGATAAAAAGCACTTTTGAATCCATCAAAGGGCTGAGCCGAGGATAGTCATAAAGTCAGACATGAGTGCCTTGATTGCTTGGAGATGAGGCTTTTCAGGCCCTTTCACATAAGAGGCCATGCAATACACTACCCTTAAAATGGCCCTCTGCCTTGTAGTTTTATAATTTCTAAGTGAAATTGCTTAGCACCCTTGAAGGGGTGGGGAATACTCATTAAAATAAACATCTGAAATATAATTTATTTTGAAAGGGGGACTGAGACGACAGTGGAAAGAAGTGAAAAGATCAATGTTAACTACCAACTGAAATGGCTTCCAACATATGCTCCTTATGAGCCAGACGTTCTTGAGAGTCACAGCTCCTCCTGTGGAGATGCAGGGATAGCTTTACACCCTCTGGTGAATGCTGTCAGCCTCCCCAACAAGCAGCCCTTTGCAAGACAGCACTCCAACTACTCACAGGAAAGGGAGTCCAATCTCAGTGATTCCTTAGACTGTCACACTGACCAAAACTAACTGGATTTTTATTACCAGGACTTTCACCTTCAGTGCCTGAATTACTTTGAAAATAGATCAAATCAAGTAATATTAAGTAGCTGCCTTAATTTAAAAAGAGAGAAATGAATGGATTATGATCAGTAAGAGTATCTGAGTATTTCTTTACAAGAGCACCAAGACAAAATGTATTTCAATTAACTGAATAGTTAATTTGTTTAAAGCGGTAGCTAGAAAGTACTGACAGAAGTGAGAAATGAAACTGGAAACATACCAGTGGAGGGAAACAACCCCAGAAACTTATCAGAACAAACAAAAGAAATCAATAGCAGAGTTCTCTAGGATCATTAAGAGTATTAGCACGTGGCCAAGAACCCAAAAGCATCAATTATTGCACATTATGTCAACTCGTGTGTTAAAATAATTATGTGTCATTGAAATATTTTCAAAGCTCAATTTAGTGTTTTAGAAGATAAAGAATCGTTCTGTAGTTTGGGTAGAGCTTTTAAGAGCATTTAAATTATTTCTGATAGAAGATAATTTTTAATTTTCTGGAAATTCACATATAAAGAATGATACTTTCTCTAATGCTTCAGAGCTAATGAGATATTACTGTGTGTGCCTCTGAATTTGCAGGCACACATTATTTAGGCAGTTCAATTCTGCTAAGACATGGCCAAGAAATTATGCTCTATTTTTACACATGTTTATTCAGTAAGGTCTAATGTGGAGAGGGGTGGCTTGTATGGTGCCTTGAGATAAATGACCATCAGAATGCTTCTCGGCTCTTTAGCTTTGCCATAGCCTTCATGGAATTCAATAAAAAATTCTGCTTTAAAAAAAGTGTATCGTCCTTTTTACCTAAGAATGCTGACCCTTTTTTCCAAGGCTGTGTATAACTAGGATGAGCTTCACAATATGCAGCCAACTATAAAGCAACACTTGAGGGTAGAGGGAGAGTTTGTAAGGCCACAAAATATCTCCCCTATTGCCAGTGACAAAGTGAGTTTCTTTTAAAATCAATCCTTTGGGTTTTAAAATGGTTTGGTCTAATAAGACATTTTTTATTAGAATGAAAATACCCACGGGACTGGCACATTTCTTAAGCTGTTATTAGTGTCCTCATTAGTGGTATTTAATTGACAGCCAGCAGACATGCCTGAGGGAAGACAGGGCCTGGAATGACGAGCAACCTTGGAGTCACAGCTTGGCCCCAGTACGGCCTTAATAATTCTATACTTAGAATAATGCTAAGCTTCCTCCTCTTTATTTCACTTGACTGTTTTAGGTTAATAGGCCCCCTTTGTTGGCCACTGACTTCTAGGTTTCTTAGAGATCAACCCTGATATATTGGAATATACCAATTTAAACATAAACCTGAAGCAACTGGCTTTGTTTCCACGATTTTATGGTATATTTAGCTCCCTGTAAGCTCAGTTTAGATAGCTACTTGGAGCTGGAAGAAAATTTTAAAATGAAACTGTTGTCATAGATCATTTATTTTTATTTTTGAAATAAATCTCTAGAATTTTAAAAAGTAATATAGTATTACAAAGCAAATGGTGAAAAACAGTGACCCTCGCCTCTACAGTTCTTTCCTAGCCATGATGTAAGAATATATATCAGCTCAATATTTTAACTCTTAAACTGTCTCTTCTTGTATTTTCCTCCATGTTTCAGAACAGTAAGTACTACTCTCAGACCAGGCAAGCACGGATCTAGTTCCAGGAAAGTGGCCTGCCCTCAGATCACTCCTGCTGGATAATTCAAACATTTCTTTCTTGGGGTCTTATAAGAGTTAGCTGCCATGATGATGCTGACTTGCTGATCTGGGGTGAGTCTTTCATTTCTGTCGGACACAGGACAAGTTCAGACCTCGCACTATCATCTCTTTCCTGTTGACACTTGGCCTAGAGTCCCATTTATGGGCCTGTGCAAGGAACTGCAATGAATCAGACCCATCCATGTTCCCATCATCCCACCACATCATGTCTACAGCCACTACATGTGTGTGTTCCTTGTCACTGGTACTGTCCAGTGTCAGGCAGTTCTGCAGAGGTGGCTGTGCAATCTCCCACAAGGTTCTTACAACTGTTACTCCACAATACCAAGAGGCCCTTCTCATCAATTTCCTTGAATTGCCTCCAATGGAGGTGGAGACATATGCTCCAGAGACTTTTGCCTGTACTAGAGAAGAGATAAACAGACCTTCTAAGAGTGAGATTACTCTTCTTCCTCTACCCAACAGCCCTCAGTTACCTTCTGCTGGTGGTGTTGGATAGAAAGCAGAGGTGTGGCCAATGTCAAAGGAGATCACATCCTAGGAAGATGGGCATTTTAGTCCACGGCAGCCAGAAAAGACATAGTTGAAGGATGTTTTTGCACATTTACACTACACAATTCTGAACTGTAAATTTAACAAAACCAGACAACTAATTCATTGTGTACTTTAGAGAAGACCTTCATCTGTGATCATCATCAATGTAACACACTAGGAGATTTTCAGGAGTCATTGAAACCAGTATTCTTAGAAAGTAATGGTGTAACCAGCATTTAAAAAGTGGAATTAGGGAACTGTAGAGCAAGACTTATATTGCTTCAATAAAAAACAGTTTTGGAAGAAACATTGCATAATGAATAATAACAGTATTGCTTTCTTTCTTTTCATGTGGGTGAAAAGACTCAAATTAGTCAGAAATAGCAATAAAAAACACAATGCTATGGTTTTTGGACCTGAACAGGAAGACATGAAAGCTGGTCCCTATCATACCTTCAAACATGTAATTACCTCTTCTCAACATCTGCATAAAATCCTAATGTCTTGCATGGGCCCATGAACTTTGTCACACATTTTAAATCAAATTGTTGATGTAAAAAAGGCCACTACATATTGTCTTGTGCCCTGCATCCCTTGGGGGAGGCCTTATTTGTAATTTAAAGTGCCACTATGCTCCGATTTCCCAGATTTAGATATTATCTATTGAGCTTCTTTTGTAGATCAGAAATAATAATTCCTATAGTTGTTAAATGTCATGCCCTGTCTTCACACAGAAATACTTCTTCTACCTTCATCTTAGCAATTGCATAATTTTGTTAAATATTCATGCTTGCATTTTATAATTATTTAAATATTATTTATAGATAAATCCCATAATGTAGCATGACTGTATTTTATTTTGGAGCATTTGCTTTCTATAGAATTTGCTAATTTCTAAAATAAGGCTAATAAAATTACCAAATTAACAAGATTACTAGGATATTTAATAAGTTAATATATACAAAGCACAATAGTTACCTAATATAAGTTGACACTCAATAAGTGTTTTCTACCACAGTCTGAGTACTCAGCATTATTCTTTCTTCACAGTATCTAAATTTCTCTTAATGCACTCAAGTTATCCAACAGTTACATATTTATTTTTCCCTTTGACTGAATCTCTCTGAAAGCCTTCCATCTTCCTGAACTGGTCTTCCTTGGGGAATTTCTAGCTGCTGCCCAATAATCATCCTCATATATCCCTTTAAGCGTCCTGGAGAGACAGCCATCTTATTGTGTAGATTAAGAATGGGAATCTTGGACAGGATATTTTAAATAGTTCAAAACATCTTTGCTGTTTTATTTCCACCCCTTATCCCTGCCTTCTTTAATTGCTGTCACTACTTCCCGAAACTCTCCATTGTATTTCAGCATAAATAGGTGTTTATTGTTGGCTTCTCACACAATCAGCTGATAGAGTTCAGCTTTCTCTCATGTGCAAAGGAAGCTACTACGCATAATTTTCCAAAATTGGAATGCTATCTCTCAACTGATATTATCCCCTTAACTTTATCCCTAGGTATTTCTAAATTGGTAAATAAAAGTTTCTTTGTACCCCACAACAGTTTTGGATAGAGTATACAAAAAAATAAGGTATTCCATCTTCCATATTTCCTAAGAAATATAATTTCTTTATTTTATACTTGAATTAGTAGGTAGTCATTCTACCTACCACAGAGTTTGAGGCCCATAGTACAAACTCCCTTTCGTCTGTTATAATTATTACTGATGATGGTATTAATGCACATGTTATTACTAGAAATATGTTGTTGTTCTTACGGTTGTTCATCCAGGCAGATAATATCAGGGCTGGACCCCAAAACCAAGCACTCTAAATTCCCTCCTTCATTCTCTTCAGAAATAGGACATAATCAAAAGTTCTGGTTGTTCTCTTTGACTGAAAATTGTCTCCTATTGTAATATCAAATACAGGGCTGGATATAAGGATACATTTTAATCAGGAATCAAAGTTTACTCTGACATTTGAGTGTGGTGCTATCTTTTTTCTTGAAGTATAAGTACGTGGGTTCCTGATCCCAGTTTGAAATGATTACTCCTTATTCAAGCAATTTGGGACACCCAACAAGGAGGTATCCTATTTTTTTAGATGCCAAGACTACAGATATTATTTTTAGTTTTACCCTAAAAAAGTTCACTTTGTAGGACTTAAAAAGATTAATGACAACATAGTCAGATGCCTGAGCTAATGGAGCCAGGAAAAAATAATTAAGAGATCAGAAAAGAGAACAGCCTGGAGGATTAAGTCTTCCCCAAAAAGTATGGTTTGAATTGAATTTGTGTGAGGGTAAACAGTAGGCCTTAGACTCATATTCAAAGCAAAGGAAATTGGGGGAGACAAGGCACAATGTTGTGCTGCACCCAGACTATGAACAGGGGTTATAACTTTTGCAGCCAATTCCCACATATTCCAGTGAACCTGGATGTGTCTTTGGCTCTTGGACTAGAATGTTGCATACTGCAAACCAAGCACACATTTCCTAAGCAATTCAGCTCACAATGTTGCTTGAAAAAAATTACATGTTTGGCAAAATATTGAAACAGGCAAGATATTCCAGAGTAGTAATGGGAAAGTATGAGTATGTGGAAAGGAATATTGGTAAATAAGATGATAGAGCTGGGTGGTCCTTCAATTTTATTCAATTGGCAATAAGAAGTCCTGAAAAGGGAATATTTAAAGCTGATAATTTTAAGAACGTTCAAGTCATAATTGGATTAGCTTTATAAGCTTATTATTAGCTTAATAAGCCCACTGAAAAGACTTGGGAAATTAAAATCAGTTTACTTGACCTCTGAGTATTTTATCCTATCTGTACCAATTAACTTCCTGTTGTTTATATGTCAAGTCTACCCCTGACCTCAGCAAGAATGGCAAACTTATCTTTATACCTGATTATCATTCTCCCCAATTCTGTGACTTATGCCAGAAAGTGGAATAATCTTGCATCCCTCTCTGCCTAACCCTCACTCAAATTACTACTGCCTCAGACTCTCAGCCTACACTCCATAGCATCATTCACTTGACCTGCTGGGCAAAAGCATGTTTAGAAATTGCCATTCTGAAAGGTGAGATGAAATAATGAGCACACCAAGCTAACAGTTTTCAGAACATGCACTCTGCCAGCACAATCTATTTTAGACAAACAATGGGAGACTTAAAATAGCCAGATTGTCATGGTGCTCGTTTTGAAATGAATAAAATGTTTTGGGTAACAATAGGACATGTTTGCTCTCCTTCACAAGGTCACAAGGCAGATGAAATGTGTCTATGATGGGCTATTGTAAAATAGGAAAAAAAATAGCATGACCGTGACTTCATGGGTGTGAAAGTCATATTTGTACTTTCTGAGGGGTTTTGGTTGTTATTTTTTAAACTAATGATAATTTTTTCTTACAACTTAGCAACAGTTCCACATAATTATTTCTGCTTTTAAAAAATGTACTTCTTTTTATAAGGTTATTACTTTGCATGTCTCAGTGTAAAATAAATCTAAATACTATATATGTATAAAACAGTACCCTATTTAGCTATAGCATCATAAAGGATGGCATTTTAAAATTAATAGTGTAGGGCATAGAATTAATTAAATTGTGCTATATAAATTTTCAAAACCTCATTATATTTTATACTCTTACTGTATGAAAATTATCTCTTGCTTGTAGAAACTTAAAATATAAACATGAGAGAGTTGGAAGAAATTGTAAAGACATTTATATTGTCAAGATACTTGCATAAATCAATGGCACACTTAAGGAATATACATGAGCAGAATTTAATAAAGAGGCTTTCCATAGAGTTTGGCTGGACCAAAAGATTCATGATAGATGGAGAAGTACCCAAGGAATATCAATAATGATAAGACATTACCACCATTATCACCATTGACCTGATGGAACAAGAGGCTAAAGCAGAACTAATCAAGAGTAAAAGCCAAGGAAGAGTAGAAGATGACCAACAGGAGTCATGCCCAAAGAGGCTTATAGACATTGTCCAAACTATGACAAAACCACAGAGAAGCATGAGAGAGCAAAGCAGAGTCACACATACTTTGATATCACTTTTCTTTTATATATTTTCAATTACTGTTATTTTTTCCCAAATCAAAGAAAAGAGTGGTTCATACACTTCAATCTATAGCGGTTGGTTAACCTGCCTAGTCACAGAGGTGAAAAAAGTATGCTATAAAACTTGTGGGTACACGTCCGCCTTCATTACTCCACATTCATTTGCCATTCAACAATCATATTATAATTCATCAAGAAATTTACATTCCTCCAATAATGGAAATGTAATGTCTCATTAGCCACCATATAAAAACAGGGTATGACTAAATCAGTAAAAATTGGCCACCAGCAGTACTGCTGTATTTTTTTTAACAGAATAAAAGGAGAGAGTGTAAATAATGAACAGAGCTGCTACAGTTCCCATTTTGTTGGTAGTAGTAAGTCCTATATTAGTAATTCTGGCTTCCTTTTCTCATATCTTCTCTTCCCCTGCCCTCTGCCAATACCTCAGCTCTTTTGTTTATTTATTTGCTTTTCTCTTTAGTAGGAATGACTCAAACTTTTATTCCTATAACATTTACATCTTTATATGTCCTGCCTTCATGAGACTTTTGCAGTTTCTCATTCGCATAACTGAGGATGGGAAAACCGAGTTGCACTCAAGTCAGTCTCTGTATTCCAGACCTTGCCCTACCTGTCACATTGTATAGCCATCATCCAGTTTTCCTGCATTATGGAGATCAGGCATCCCAGCCAATATAATGATTCAGGAGTCTTCTGATTCAATATCCTGAGAATACAGATTTTTCTAGAAGGAATATCAGCTTCTAATTGAAAATAGTTTTGGCTGTTTCCTAGAGGAATTTTTTACCTCTTGAACACTAGTATTTCCATGGCTACTAAGCCCAAGACTGTGGGAATAGAAAGAAAAAATAATTTCAATAAATCAGTTGGTACAGTCACGAGAGGGGCCATCTTCAGCTTCACTTCTTGGTTTATAGAGCCCCCAAAACTAGATGTGAAAAAGATCACCCTATATTGGTCTTTGTTTTAAAGCATTTATTAAACCTGTAAGATGACACACTGTCCTAACTAGGTGACGTTTTGCAGCAGACTCTATGATTAAGACTTTAGTGGGCCTTAATCATAGCAGACTCTGTTGTTAAGACTTTAGTGGGCCCACTACCCACTAAAGTCTTATCATATGATAAGTTCTGTCATATGATACAACCAGTGGTTGTCATCAGTGGAGAACCACTGCTGCATTTTTTCCACTATAAAATTCACTCCTTGGACAGAGATTTTTTAGGTTTCTTAAAGATGAATACAGCATTCTGAGGTTATGCTGGAAAACTGCCACAAGAGGAAAACTCAAATACGTATCCAGATGTATTCATCCAGTCCCATAAGGCCAAGTTATGCCCACCCATGAATAAAGCAACTCAATGCAATTAACCCACTGCCGAGTGGTAGACATGAAAGGGTGCCATACAGTCTGTTGGTCTGTGGCTTTCAACAGCTTCAGTAACAGATCAACCTTAGAGATGAAAGAATATGTGGTTAAGTGCTTACGTAGCTTTTGTCCTGGGTGCTATCTCCAGATTATGCATAAGCACATTGACCAAAGACAGAAACAATGCGGAAAGAGGCTCACTGACATCTATAGAAGGAATAATTTTGTCTATCTGATTATTGATAAGCCTGGTTATTGATAAGGTTCTTTGTCCAGAAAACTTCTCCTAGAAATTTACATAGTACAGATATAGTCACACCTGTGCCCTAAATATTTCTTCTTAAGACCCCCTTATAACTAACCTTCTTGTCTTTTCTCAGTCTTCGGCAAATTGCTCAATTCATTTTTAATCATGTTCCATAAGTATAATATAATTCAGGGCCACTTCCCTTTCTAGATAGAGAAAACAATATGACTTGATGCCCCAAGTTCTTCCCACAGTTTTTATTAAGACCATTACTGAGTTTATAGCACAGGACTCCACATTTCCAGTGGTGCCGAATATCATTCAGATTCATCTGTATGCTAGGCCCAGAGGTAGCTAACTTGGTCTACTGTTACCTGAGCACAGAAAAGTCTACACAAGGTCATAGTTTTAGATTCAGAGAGAAATAGGAAAGTGTTTAGAGCAGGTACCACTGGAATATGAGCCACATCTGCATGCAACTTTCTTGTGCCCTCAAGACGTCCTTGGATGCATTCACAATATACATTTTTCATTTACTAATAGAATGATGTCTCATATGTCCAACTTTCTGATTGAGTGTATCAGATAATGAACATTTCATAATGCACATCTTGGGTTTCAGAATCACTTAGTGCCCCATGATCAGGCATTCTGCCTCTACGTAAGTATAATAGCAAGATAGGAGCTATTTTACTAAAGGTAAAATTTTTGTAGGCACAGTATAGCATGGCCTTATTTCCATATTTGAGTCTTGGACTTGCTGAAGGATTCAGACAAGTACAATTTAGTTCATTGGTTCATATGATCCAGGTGGCAGGGCTGCTTTTACTATAGCCTGCATGTGATGCATGCAATGCCCTTTCTAGCTCTGAGGACTGCTGAAATTGGCAGCACTACAGGCTATCTGGTATGTGGATCAGAAAATCACACCCTCTTCTCCATTCTAAATTCAAAGACTCTCTCACCAAGTTTTCTTCTTTCACCTTAATAAGTGATTCAAAGTACAGTCACTTATTTTTTACCTTAATAGGAATATCTTGGCATGCCAAATAAAAAAAGAACTCCTATAATTTTCAAAGATGTGGCAAACCCCTAACCCTTCTCATAAATTCTGGTACTCTTGTATCTATGATATCTGATCACCAGATCCAATTATCACGATAGCATCACTGTATTAAACAAAGGTGACATTCTGAGGGATGTCAAAGTGAAAAAAAAATTATTTGTAGATTATACCACAACAGAAAACATAAGAGCTGACATAATCCTGAGCTAAGGAAATAATGATATACTGTTCTCCCTGAGAGATAAAGGTGAACTGTTTCTGATATATACTAATTGCATTGAATATAAATAACTTCTTAAATCAATAGCTGCATACCACTATTTTTAACATCAATATGTAAAAGTAGCTATGACAAGTGCCACAATTTGAATAAATTTACAATTATCTAGACAATTGGAAGACTTATTTGACTTTTCCACTGGCCCCAGGAGTGAGTTATAGGGAGATTTAAATATGATCACCACCAAGGAGGCTTTGACATTGATGATGAAAGAATTCATAGATCTGCATTATTATCTTTGATTAAACTTTGGCTGAGGTGAGAGATCATGTATGAGAGGTGACAATCCCAGGGATCGTTTTTACCAGGAATATGTTAGGGAACAACTGAGAATTCTGCATGTTAATAGGTATATCTGTTTCCACTCTACATCCTGGGACAAAATTAACCACAGAATCAGTCCATGGATTAATTTGATTCTCTTTGAGATTGACTTGGACCAAGACTTTATCTATTCCCTTACTAGAAACAACTTTATATATATAAAAATCAGTTGAAGACTAGTCCTGTGTTTGTTAGTGTATCTCTGGGAAATATTACTATAATCTTCCCAATGCCCATTTTTCTTCATTTTTGGTCTTAAATAATCAAGCACTTCAAAAGAAAAATATTGCCTTAATGTTATATCACCTTTCTTACCTTTAGGCTGTTCTTATTATCAAAAGAGTGAACAATGACTATTGTTTTAATAGTACCATGTCTTCCTCATTGAGTAATTCAACATTTATTTATCCAGCACATACCAAGAGCTAAAAATACCACTGATCCTTAAGGATAGAAATACAAAACATGTATCATACCTCACTCCAGTAGAACTTGCATTCTTAGTTGGAAACATAAATATAACTATTTAATTACAGTATGAAAATATAGAGAAAAATAGAACACAGATAGCATATATAAAGGAGATATTACTTGATCTGAGAATCACCAAAAACGTCCTCGGAAACAGGTGTGTAAATTAGAATTTGAAACATACATAAAGTATCAATCAAAAAAGGAAAATGGGATGGAAGTATTAGTGAATTCAAAATTCCAGACAGATGGAGAAATACGATGGCCCAGAAGAAGAGAGATTTAATGGGAGATTCTGAAAAGTGTGCATTAATGATCAGACTCATATAAGTTTCATTTTATCATTGAGGATTCTTTACTTTAAAATGGATGTGTTTATAGATATAAAGCAGATCATAGGTGATAGCAGCAGGTAAAAATTAGTGCCTGAAAAGCTCTCCTATTCTATTTTGACACACCCAAATTTCAGCAGTTAAAACAAATTAGGTTTTCTAAAATCCAAGAAGATGGACTTATTCAATCCGTCTTTGCAATCAAAGCAGAGCTAATAATTATCTTAAGTCCTAATATAATTTAAAAAGTATATATATATATATATATATATATATATATATATATGGAAAATCATCTCTATAGATTCACATAGGTTTGAGAGTACATATAGATTTAAAAGGCATAAAAATATTGTAGTAGTTTTGTGTAAAAATGGAAAAGTATTGAAGCAAGAGAAGAAAGATGTAAAAAGAAAGAATAAAGATATAGTGTATCAGGAGTTCCAGACAAGACAATGTAATAAGTAAAAGCGGTGCTTGCCTTCTCACACAACTGTATCAAAATTACCACTCCATTATGAAACAACTCCATTAATACACACATGGTAAATAAGATTGTTGCTAGAGTGTTGAGTTTGACAGATGAATAGTAGCCAATTTCTCAGAGGAAATCAATGTGGCTAATGGAAATAAATTAATATTCTAGAAAAACTGAGTGTACTGTACAAAAAGCTGTTCCTATAGTATTAAAAATTCTTATTGGCAGAGTGTCTCATTGTAAAATTGCACAACATGTTATGAACCTAAAGCAGTCACAGTGTAGCACAAATAATTAAAATGTAAAAGCTATCAAGACTACACTATAAAATTTCCAAAAGTCTCCTATTATTTAAAGTAAAAAAGGGGGTGACAGTGGAAGAATATCATGTAAGGAAAAATATTCTGAGAATAATTTACATCTTTAAAAAATTTGTACTTTAGAAAATTAACCGTTATTTGAAATGCTAACAGAGAGATACCCATAAAAATACACAAATGGTGTCAAAATAAGCCAGAGGAAAATTATTTGTGGGGGGAAAAAATGAAAAAGAATCCCAAGTCAAATTTAAAGAAAATATTCCTTTATTAACTTTTGGTCGAGAATATGTTTGTATATTTTCAGAAAACAACTCCGAGACCATCTGGAATCTGGTAACAGGGAGAAATAGACAGAAGTGCTCCAGCCATGAAGACAGAAGAGACACAATTCAGAGATGGAAGATGCTGACGACCCCTCACCATACCAGCAAACAGCAGCTGCGTGATGCTGAAGGATGCCCAGGACCAAACCAGAGATGGTCGGACCTGCATTACCACCATTAGTCCACCAACCAGATCTGAAATATCATGGCTGACTTGTACACATAAGGAACTATTGACATTGAAATTGGGACTCAAGAGAACTGTTGGCCCAGAAAGGAACTCACTACAAACTGATTCATTTGCCTCTCAGTATAACCATTAAGGCTTGTCACAGTTTAGGTTCTTACAAGGGTATTTCTTGGATCACATGACCTCACACATCTAGAGGAAATAATGAACAACATAAACTGGTGAACAAAAACAGACCCAGAGAAAGAGAAGCAGCGATCAGACTCTCAAACCTCAGAGGGAAAGTATGGGAGGGTGGGGGAAAGGGGAAGAGATCAACCAAAGGACTTTTGTGCATGCACATGGGCCTAGCCATGGACAACAGGGGGTGGGGGAATATGTAGGGAGGGGTTTGGGATGGGAATGGGGGGATAAGGACAATTATGTGATACCATAATCAATAAAAATAAATTAAAAAACATAATATAAATAAATATTATGCAATCTGCTAACAGAGAGACCTAAGGAGATGAGTTTATTTTCTTAAACTTTTCAGTGGAGTTAATGAAGAAGTTGAAAATCACAAACCCTCCATTGTCATGTTAATTTAAACCATGATAGGATTGCAGTATGCTGCAAGTCCAAGGAATCTCAGGGATCTCACAGTCACCAGCCTGGACATCATGCCCCAAAGAGGATGAGGTGTCCTTCTCTGCCCAACTCGAGGTGGAGCAGGAGAAAGAGTACCCTACATCCTTTACCCACCAGCCAGAACTCCTCTGCATTTATATGTTGTGATTCTGCATTGGATTTATTGGTCTACACAGGCTTTGCTGCCTCCTATGAAAGACTGAAAATTAAAAATTTGATTTCCACTCATGATAAGTATGGCGCCTAATTTTATAAATGTGCCAACTCAGAGCCCCACAAGAAGAGGTGACTTACCTGAGGGTCTCCCCACTAATAAATGACACTTTCCTGAGTTCATATGCTATGTTCCACTGGACAATTTGATCCATCATTATGCTCCTGAGACACCTTTTGTGTGATTTTATAATTATTATTATTTCCAGTTTTATGATATATAATTGACATACTAATGGTTACCACATGATGTTTATTTTTTAAATAAATCTTTATTGTTCATGTTAAAAAAGAAAAAGAAAAAAAGAAACAAAAACTCGAGAGTACTTTGAAGACTAGTTAAGTAGAACTCCTACAACTAAGGATACAAAAAAGAAGCCTTGTTGAGACTGGTAGGAGGGGCAGAGATATATCACAGGCTGTTGCAATTTTATATACCAAAATTAACGATAAGAAAGAGAAATTGGGAAAAAATTACAATTGTATAAAAAAGCAAGTATGCAGAAATAAATTTAACAAAGAGGTAAAATACTTATTTCCTGAAAATTATTATATTGAGTAAAGAAACGGAAGGAGATATAAAAATAGAAGAATATACTGTGTAGAATTAACATTGTTAAAGTATCTATAGGAACCAAAGCAATATATAGATTCAATGCAATTCCTATCAAATTACCAATGTTATTTTTAAAAGAATTAGAACAAATAATCCCAAAATTTATTTGGAACCACAAAAACCTCCAAGGCAGCAAAGCAATCTTGAGAAAGAACAATAAAGTGTAAGGTATCATGCTACCTAATGTAAAACTAAACTACAATGCTATAGTAATCAAAATAGCATGGCACTAGAATAAACACAAATATGTAGATCAATAAAATAGAATAAAGAGCCCAGAAATGAACTCATGCCTCTATGGTCTAGTAATATATAACAAAGGAGGCAAGAATATACAGTGGTGTAAATACAATCTCATCAATAAATAGTATTGGGAAATTGGACAGTTACATGCAAAAAAAAAGAAACTAGACTACTTTCTTATACCCTATTCAAAAATAAACTCAAAATGGATTAAAGATTTAAATTGAAAATTCAAAACCATAAAGGTCCTAGAAGAAAACATGGACAGTAAACTCTGATACTACTATTAGTAATATTTGTATATGTCTCCTCAGGCAAGGGAAACAAAAGAAAAATAGACTAAAGGAACTACATCAGACTAAATAGTTTTGCACAGTGAAGGAAACCATCAACAAAATGAAAAGACAACCTACTAAATGGAAGGAGACATTTACCAATGATATATCTGATAAGGGATCAACAATCAAATATATAAATAACTTATCAACTTAACACAAAAAATAATGCAATTAAAAAATGAACAAAGGACCTGGATAGACATTTGTTCAACAGCAACATACAGGTGGCCAATAGACATATGAAAAGATGCTCAAAATCACTAATCATCAGAGAAATGCAAATGAAAACCACAATATGTTTCTTATCACCATTCATGTGTCAGAATAATTATCATCAATAATACTAACAAATCAACAAATTAACAAGTGTTGGCAAGAATGTGGAGAAAAGGGAACCCTCTGGGTATTTTTCTGAAGAAATACAAAACACTTGTTTCAAAAGATATATGTACTCCTATGTTTATTGCAACATTATTTACAATAGCCAATATATGGAAGTAAAATAAGTTTCCATCTGTAGACAATTAGATAAAAAAGAAGTGGTACATGTATAAAATGGAGTATTACTCAGACATAAAAAAGAATGAAATTTTACCATGTGTGCCAGCATGGGTGCACCTAGAAGAAGGTATTTTACTATGTGAAATAAATCAGACAGATAAAGACAACTACTTTATGATTTTACTTACGTGGGGAATATTAAAATCAAACTAGACGAGCAAACAAAACAGAAACAAACTCATAGATGCACAGAACAAACTAATGGTTGCCAGATAGGAGGGGCTGAGGTGGGTGAAAAAGGTGAAGGGATTAAGAAGTATAAACAGTGAGTTGTGAAATACCCACAGGGATATATAATACAAAATAAGAAATAGAGACAGTAATATGTCACAACAACTCTATATGGTGTCAAGTAGATTCTAGATCTATCCAGGGGATCACTTAATTAATTTATATAAATGTCTAACCATTGTGCTCTACAACTGAAAGTAATGTAATAATATTAACTACAATTTAAAAACAAAAACATGTAAAGATGTATGTCATAATCTAGAGTATGATTAATTGAATCTTTGCACCTGAGGTCCACTAAATGAGAAAATATTTAGAACATTATACTCAATAGGATACATATGGGTATGAAATAATTATGAAACTTATTTGTCACCTTGGATGATTGCCTTTGAGGTGTTCATATCATATTTCACGTTATCCTCTACTATAAAAAAGAAGTATAGCACTTAGAAGAAATCAGGTTAGCTTCAACATAGGTGGCAATGGTCAAGATACTATTGAAGTAGAAGGAACCCAAATCATATCAGTCCTTAACATGTCTGTTAATGACCCCCGAAAAGCTATCGCAGGGGTTTAGGAAAACCACTAGCATTCTGCTATTTACATTTTATCAGATGCCAGAAAAAGTTACAAAGCAGGATTTCAGCAGAGAAACAATTAAAGACTTGAAAACAGTGATGACTGTGGAGACAGTGAGACATAAATGGATTTCAAATATGTTTTCAACGTTTCTAACAACCTTCTCTCTGATCATCGACTTTCTGTAGACAGAATATTTAGGCACTGATGTTAAAGGAACACAGGGATGATATCTTTAACAGCACAAAGCCATCAGACACTTTCTCCAAGAACCGTGGCTAGAGGCACTGAGAACATCAACTTTTTAATGAGGCCTCCAAGCTTCACTAGCATGGTGTAAATTGAACACCTTGGCGTCGCTATATTCCAGTGCCATATTTTCAACAGCTAGGTAGGGAAAGAAGGAGAGAAGTCACTCTGAATGTAAGTGATTATTACTTAATTTACAAAGAAATTAGTGCTAAGAAATCTTTAGAAGTTAATAGAATATCATTACTTGGCTAAGTCACAGAACATAAAACCTGTAATGCAGTAAGCCAGGCATTTTTCATGTAAGTACTTGGTCCCCTTTATGCTAAGAACAGTGGTGAAGCAAAACTCAGAAACCTTGAAGCAACCACTTTATAAGCTTAAATAACTCTAATGAATTTCTATAACAGGCAATTTCTTCCACACATTAAATTGTAGAAAATTATGTAAACCAGTACCATGAAATTATCTGGTTCTTCTCGCTGAGAAATGACTCAAAACCTGTTACATAAACCTTTGAGGGCTTCCTAGCTGGTCCCATTCTCCTCCTTTACTTTAAAATGCAGTTGTTCACTCTGATTCAGTTATTACAAAATACAGATGACCTCATACACCAGACAGGCAAGATATAGCATTTAAAAAATGACAGTCTCAACCTTTCCCAGTGAACAATTCTTTTATCTAATGTTGGCAATGAAAATATCCACATAAGAAAATAAGGATTAACAATACTCGTTGCCAAGATTCAACTTGGGAATCAGTATCATCAGTCAACTCGGTTAAGTATAGTCTTCAGTTATTCAACAAAACACTCATCTAGATGTAAATGTGAAAAGTATGTTGTAGATGTGATTAAAGTCCATAACCCATCAACTTTATGTAAGGGAAACTGTTTGGGTATCTGGATAGACCTGGTTGAGTCCATTGGAAGACCTTACTCTTAGCACAGTACTTAGGCTACCCTCAGAAAGAAATGCCATTCAGAGCAGTTTTATCTCATGCTGAGAGCAGAGCACCAGCCTGTCCTATCTGCTTGTCTGCCCTAGAGAGTTCAGACTTGCTTTGCCAACTCTCACAAGTATATAAGACACTTTCTGCTGTGAATAGTAGCATATGGATCCCCTACTGTCTGTGTCTCTTATTGCACCCTAGTTGGCATAGGTATATTCTGAAAGTAAGAGCTACTATACTAGTTTAATAAGGAAAACAGGTGTGTGAGCCTCAACACTGTGTGCATCTTAGAAAACATGGTCTTCCCTTTGTTTACCAGTCCAAGGAAGAAAGTTTCCAGGAGGTCGGAGTGGTGGAAAGAGAATATCAGAATACTGTAATGTTTTTCAAATTAAGATAATTAGCTTGTTCCAATAACATATGCCCTAACTCCTCCCAGATATCATATATAGCTATTTTAATACTAGAATATTAATTTACCTTTCATGTATAATCCCTAGGAGAGAGAGGGGGGAATGAGCCATAGGGGGGTAAAGGAAGAAAGGTAAAGACATCATATGTAAAATAAAAATATAGCTATAATAAAGAATCAGAATCAACATGGGAAAACATATAGATACATAGAAAATGTCCTCTAGTTTGCAGGAGGAATAGTTCATTTATCTAGAACAGGTGGTCTCCGACATGGTAGATAATCTATTGAGTTACCAATTTGCCTTGTCTCACGAATAGGTTTTTTTTCTCTTGCCTTCTAATATATTCTATGCAATCTTGTTTCTTCAACGACCAAACACAAGACGCGGTGAGAGACAGTACTTCCCTCTCGGAATTCTTTAAGACCTGCCCTCACAGTTTTAGGTTTTGCCTGAAGCAGTGCATTTTTACTGAATGAATGGCACATGGAATACCCAGCCCGTAATTGAGGCTTTTCCCAGACAACCTTATATCAGTAAAACATAGCAAAGGCAATGATTATTCAAGTATAGAAGGTGGCTGTTGGGAAGCCTGGATTAATGTAGCTATACTATAACGGTATACCATAACAGAGAACACCACTGTGTGTTAGAAAATACCTCTGTTTGTTTTCTCCACTTCTAACAATTACATTTCCTGTTGCCTTCCAGCTTCCCCAGTTCTTATTATAAGGCCCTTGTGACATAGCAACTCAGCTATCAACTATAACATTTGCCACACCTTTTGATTTGATAGCAATGCAAATACACATGAAAAGTCCTTTTTTAAAACCAGTAATAATGTATGTTTCTTTTAATTCAACAAGTACTGATTAATTAGCTTATCACTGAATACATTCTTGAATAATGAGAGGATGCAAAATTTAGTGAGAATGGTTTTACCTTCATGGAATTTGCCACCTAATCATTCTAGAGAAATGATATACATAATCATTCTGGAATTCGGCTTTCTTGCCCATTAAATGAAGCCTTTTATTTTGGAAATGCAAACCATTTAAGTCACTCTCTTTTTCCATACTACTGGGAGTAAAGTCGCAGAAGCATGATTTAAAAAGGAGTTATAATTTTTTGCTTTCATAAAAATTTAGAAATTATAAAATCTGGAGACTAAGTAATGCCAAAATCCAGGTGGGGAGGTAAAATCCATGAAGTCAAATATGGAAGAGTAAAATTGCTGCTAAAATCGAAAGTGGGTTTTGAAGACCAGGGGATGGATCCAAACTCTAAGATGGAGGAAAGCCAGAATCACAAAAGTGGAGTAGAAATGGAGACTAGTCCAGAACAACTTCTTAAACAGGTGTTGTCTACTTGGCATTATGTAGGGTATGAATAAACTAGCCACATTTAAAGAGCTTGAGATATACAATTAAAAACTTCTATATAAAACAAAAATCTGAAAGATATTTTTCCACCTCTAAAATTTTTGCACTCAGATATTTTGAAATACAGATGCGAATAAAATACTTGATTAAATAAAAATAAGTATCATTATTATTACTTGGTTAATTAATAATAGTTATTATTATAACTTGGTTAAATAATTATCATTACTTCCTTTTAAATGTAGCAGAGAATCAGCTTAAACCTTTGTTGTGTTTAGCTGGCAAATGGCCAAAAGCTTATTTTCATGCAATATGAATGGGCTTTCTGAGAACAAATTCAAACCTAAGGGAAGAAGGAGCAAATCTCAAACCATGACCAAGGAGTAAAGGTTATGTACTCAAGATAAAGCTAAAAACAGCCTGGTGGGTTTCAGAAGCATCTGTGTCTTGTTCCAAGACCTACTGACTCATGTTTACTCTTGCAGAGAACTATCTGACAAAAGGCAAGGACATGCAATCACAGAAACAGAAATAGAATGAAAACAAAAAAGGACACAACCATTTTCTAAAAGTGAAAAGTTCATTGTGATGCAAGCAGTGCTTCTGATTATCTCTAAAATGAATATAAAGGAGTTTATGAGAGCAGTATCTTCACCTACCTTGTAATAGAGCTGAGTTACTTGAACATTTTGAAGATTCCATGATCTATGTTGTGACAATGAACTAAGGTGATAAGAGGACAGAGAGATTCCCAGTGGGTCCTCAGAGGAAGATCTCGAAGCAGCAGCTGGATCCTGAAAGACATAATATGACTCTATGTGGATGTAAGGCAAGCTTGACACTCTGCATGAGCAGATGGGGGAAAAGCCAAGGGGATTTGGATTCTTTTTGTTATTGTAGTTTCATGTGTACCCTGGGGGTTCTTTACATGACCTCTATAACTATTTGAATCCAAAATATCTGAGAACAAAAGCATGGACATATTTATAAGTGAGTGTATTTTCAAACAAGCAATGGCTTAAGAGAAATTGGCAGGAGGCTGTTCAATGTGTGCCACTATTTTCTATAGTTCTGATGCCTAAAACACACATGATTCTGTAATCTATATACACATGATGTCATCAGCATTAAATTTCTAAATTTTCTTAAAACCAAGTCTGTAATACTTTCAACAATAAAGATAAATTTGAAAAATGAAATTTCTCAAAGATTCTAGATTCAAAAGAGATTTTTAGAGGATTCTAAAAATAAATATTGAATGACCTTTATTCAACAATTGTCAGCAGCTTCCTTCACAGGTAACCATTAAACTGAAAGAACAATTCATTCTGGGTCATATTTTAAAGAATCCTCATCAATGCTTGGTAGGAATGTCTTTGCCTTCTCTTGCCCTTATTCTGCCATTTAATTTCTATTCTTTCTTTGATATTAAACTATTCTTGCTGTTACTCTACTCCTCATACTATTGACTTCTTTCTCTATCAAATGTTAACTCGTCTTTTCTGTTTTTCCCCCCTTTTGACTTTATTCTCCTTCATGTGTATTTTTAAACTGTCTTACTCTTCCTTCCCCTTTTTCTACCATATTTTTTTTTACCATTCATAAATATATCTAGGTCCTTTGCAAATAACTATGCCAAAAATGATCACATTTTCTAACCTACAGGATTTACTCATAAAACTGGGTATAATGATAGGGAAAGCTGATACTGTCGTATTCTATCGCCTATACTGTACATGATAGAAATCATAAATAAATAATTAAATGGAATGTTTTATGAATTATTTTTCTTATTATAGCATCATATAAATACTTATTTTTTAAAATGTATTTTATTGATTTTTAACAGAGAGGAAGGGAGAGGAATAGAGAGCTAGAAAGATTGATGAGAGAGAAACATAGATCAGCAGCCTCCTGCAAACCCCCTGCTGGGGATGTATCCACAACAAAAGTACATGCCCTTGACCAGAATTGAACCTGGGACTTTTTAGTCCACAGGCCAACACTCTATCCACTGAGTCAAACCAAACCAGTGTTGGCTATAAATACTTCTTGAATTAAAAATTGAAATGGAAATTCTTTAAACTCTAAGTAGGCGTTTGCCTCTGTCCTATTAGTTATTAAACTGTATTAAAACCTTTCAAAGTGATCTTTTTGTCATGACGGTTTTCTCTTTCTCTGAGAAAGCAAAGGCTTTGACATTTTCTATGAATGTGTATTGTGGCTCATCATACCAGTTTGTCAGGAATGTTAAATGCAGACAATTATTGTGCCCAGTCCTGTGAGTGGCTCCAGGAATTAAAATAAATAGTATTGTTAAATCCATATATTATTCTGGAACAGTCAGGGTGAAGGACACAAGATAACTTTTCTAATACTGACCAAAGTATAAACATTATTTTATTCTGTGAAAACCGAGGCTTATAGTGGTTAGAGACAGAGAGTCATGGCCAATTATTAAGAGCAGAAATGGGATGTAAACTGGATATATCCAACCCTACAGCTAGTATTCTTAAGCAATATAGACCTGTTCTGGTATTCCCCTTCCTGAGATGCCTTAGGGTCTTACTTGCCCTGCTAATGGAAGGACACCTCTCAGGTGAGGTGGAAGAACAGTGAGAGAAAAGATCACTTAATAGAGATCACTGTTGTATTGCAGTTCCATCTTTAATTCATTTATTGCTCCCAACTAAATATTCAACCTGCACAATGTTAGACAAAAATATGTACCTGAGTACTTCATTTTTTTCTCACTTTTGTGAGTGGAACTGGGGTGGGGAGGAGCATGACTAGAGCTCTCCCTAGGGGTTAGAGTACATTGCTTCAATTTGGCATTTGGGGAGTATCTAAAAGTTTATTCATTTTAAATGAAGAACAATTACATGCATAAAATATTATGAGTAGAATATTCAAAAAAATCTGTTGGGTAAGACCATGGTGGATCTTGTATAAATCCCAAATCATCTGAACTATATGAAGTGAGCAAAAGGAAGCAAAAACAATTTCTGGTAGGAGAAAAACACAATTTCTTTTGGCACAAGCAAACTTGTTAAATAAAAAACAGAATTGAGATGCTTCTAAATGGTTTTCAATCTATACTCTGCCTCCTATAAAACTTCTCTCTGCCAAGAGACACAATGTTAGTGAAATATATATGCAATGCAAAAAGGCAAAAACCCAACCCAGTATGGTATTTGTAAAAACTAAGGTGAGAACTCATCTAGGGGAAGTGATCTCAATATGCTTCAGAGTAGTTTGAATAGGATATTTCTTCTTGACAATATCCTTATGAAAAATTTATATTGATTTTGAGAATCAGAGAATATGTTACTTCTCTAGCACATCTGATGCCTTAAATTTCATTGAAACAGACTAACTATAATCATTTTATCACAAATAAAAATGCTTTCTGTCTAGAAGGATAAAATGGTTATATAGCAGAAATGTTCAATGCTGAGTTTTATGATCCTTATTTATCTACCTACCCACTTACTGAATTTTTACCAGCTGATGAGAATAGGCAGGCAGGGTTCTACAGTGATAGTAAATGTTTTCAGATAATATGTTTTATACTTATTAAGCAGGTCTGTACTTAAAGGAGAGGAAAATGTAAATCTGGCCAAGATAGCCAGTGTGGCAGCTATTGAAGTACTCAATGATCTTCTTTATTTTTTTGTGCACAGATGGGCTGCACATTGAATATAGCAAGGAGCAGAGCTTGAAAACTATGGCATAGAACATGAGTTTCTCACTTATAATTCTCTCCAGGTTTATCCATACTGTTGCAAAGGTAAACTACTGATGTTATATTTCATTTACTATAGTGTTTGGTATGTCTTATGAGTTTAAAGACTATTTTTTTGTGTCTTGAGTCTAGAAGTAATACTGAATGGACAGTCAAAATGCTCAAGCCTGAACTTCATAAGCAGTTTGCTTAAAAAAGAGTAGACAAGTTATGTAATCACATTTGCTTCACAAATTCATAATAAATATTCTATGAAATAACACATGAAAAGTACTTTAACAGTAAAATAACATTTTCATATTAATTTTAAACTGAATGGAGAAGATATTTATCTGAATTCATATATTTTACTAGTTGTTATCATTGACTGTAGAAATTGAGGGGGCAGTCTGATAAGTTGAAAAATATTTGAGAATAATCCATAAAATAAGACAGTGGGAATAGATGCTTTATACACCAGATATAAAAGTAGAAGAAATAATGAACTCATAAGCTAAGAGTAGAGGAATGTAGTTCTCAGAGAACTCTTTGGAAAACTGAGAATATAAACAAGAGTAGAAAAATGTATTTGTTGAAAGTGCTAAATATGTAAGGTTTTGAAGGCTTCAAAGAGAGAAAGGGGCCGTGGCCAGTGTTTCTTGGTGGTCAGAGGGTCAGCCCATGCACCAAAAGGTTCAATGTCTGGTCAATGGTACCTCCCTGCAGGTTCAATCCCTGGCTCTGGTTGGGGCTCATGAGGGAGGCAATCAATAAGGGGCAATCAATTGATGTGTCTAATTCACATGGGTGTTTCTCTCTCTATCTCTCTACCTCTCCCTCACTTCCATTCTCTTAATATACATATATACATATACATATACATATACATATACATATACATATACATATACATATACATGAATTAATGGAATAAATATTCTCTGGTTAGGATTAATGAGATCAGGGAAGGTCAGGAGAAATTCATAACGTTGATATATTTAGTTAAGTTCTATTCAAGAACTCCCATTTTACATTGAAATGGCATTTACTATTAGCTCCTTCTGCTACTTAAGCAATTTGCCAGGATTTTTTACTGGATTGATTTGAACTAGAGTCCCTAAGAAACAAGAATCATTACATAATACCTTGTAAATTTGACATTTACTTATAGCATTTTATGATTTTTATGCCTATTGGACTTTGTCATTTTCCATCTCATTTCTTAGGTTTGGTTATAAGATGATTATATTTTAAGCTCAGTTACAAAATTATATACACTTCCAGTCCTTTTTCCCCCAATCTATTTTGAGAATGTGAGAAAAAGTCACAGCTAACCAATTAATTCACGTACTTATTAAACTTTATTTCCCCTTCAGCCTCTGATGGCATGCCCCACGCTGTTCATCTAAGTGTCTGTCTCAAGCCTTCCCTCCCACCTACTTGCACAGAGCCTTGATTATTTGGGCAGCATGCCAAGATTTCCACAGCTTTTACAAATACATTAAAAATACATTACAACCCCTTCTGCAAATCTATCCATGTGCACTACTGTGTCACAGTTGCATCTCTACTTTGCTTAACTCCTTAGCCATACCTTTAATGCCTCTCAAATGAATTACTCAACTCCCTTCTGCATTAGCCTCTCGGGGTTCCTATTGCCACGTTCTATGATGTTCCATGCCAAGCTGATCACAGAGGGCAGCAACATCACCCCTACACACACACACACACACACACACACACACACACACACACACACATCATTCCCTCTTCCTTTAGCCATCCCATTGGCCATCTCTTCACTGTATTTGTTCCTAACATGTCTTTTCTGGTTTTCAAAGATATGATGGAATTCTTACAGTTTTTCCTGTGGAAATCTATAATCTGCAAACCCCTGCCACCCAAATAAATTACTTGGATATTGTTAGATGGAATTTCTTCCCCTGTAACTCCTGTTGCCTGCAAGTCTTATTATTCTCCATCTCATTAGCTTTCCATTTCCAAGCTCAGCTGAAAGGTAGAGTGTTTTCTCTTGCCTGACTCTCATTTTCTCATTCTCCCCTTCCCTTTAATACAATTACAAGGCTAAACATCATTGATCGACTGTAGACTGTCTTATAATGGGAATCTCAAAGGACTAATAGCGCATGCATCATAGATCAAAGTGGTAAGTACTGTCTGTCTGTGTGTTAGACTGGCTCCAAAAGATCATTGTTTGCAAGGGGATTGTTATTATTAGTGCAGCAATATTTGATGTGCATAAATCTTAGAGAATTTACTTTAAAAATTTTCCATCTCTTTCTATATCTCTATATCTAGTTTCTATGTCTTTGAGGCAGGATAAGCATAGCTGAACTGATATCAGGCAACCCTAAGCCTTAAAACAATGTACATTCATTGTGAGCATCAGTTTACATAGGTATAGAGTAAGTGCAGGCCAATGTTATATTTGGGGGGCGGAGAGAAGTTAAGACTGTGTTGATCCTTTTACGCATTCAACTTATAGAAGGACAAAAGACAGATATGTTGTGTAGATTTACATATGCAAATATTTATATATGCTATAATTGACCAGTGGTGAGCCATAGAGGAAAATTAATGGATACAATTATAATATTACTAGTGGCCCAGTGCACTTGGGGGAGTGGGGTCCCTCAGCCCGGCCTGTGCCCTTTAGCAGCCCGGAAGTCCTCAGGGAATGTCCAACTGTGGCTTAGGCCCATGGGGAAGAGGCCAAAGCCATAGTCTGAAATCCTTAGCTCTGCTGTGGAGGCAGGAGAGGCTCCCACCACTGCCACTTCGCCACCTGTCAGCCCGGCTTGCGGCTGAGAGACTCTCCTCCTGTGGAAGCGCACTGACCACCAGGGGGCAGCTCCTTCATTGAGCATCTGCCCTCTGGTGGTCAGTGCACATCATAGCGACTGATCATCCCTCTGTTCAGTCAACTTGCATATCATACTTTTATTATATAGGATTGGACATGCTGCAACATACCATGCATACAACATTTTAAAACACCTTATTTCTGCCAGAACTGGTTTGGGTCAGTGGACCGAGCATTGGCCTGCAGATTGAAGGGTCCCGGTTTCGATTCCGGTCTAGGGCATGTACCTTGGTTGTGGGCACATCCCCAGTAGAGGATGTGCAAGAGGCAGCTGATCGATGGTTCTCTCTCATCGACGTTTCTCTCTATCCCTCTCTCTTCCTCTCTGTAAAAAATCAATAAAATATATTTAAAAATAAATAAAAATAAAACACCTTATTTCTCATAAGACAGGTTCTATTGTCACCCTGATTTTCCTAAAAGAAAAACAGGTTTTGAGCGTGTAAGCATCTTATCCAAATTTCCATTGCTTATTGGAGACAAGGCTGAAAGTCAAACCTATGTCTTCTGACACTAGAGACCAAATTCTTATTTCAGACTCACCTAATTAAACATCACAAGAAAATTATATCTTAATTGAGTTTTAAGTAATAAAATACAATCATGACACACAGTGATGGTAAAAATAATTCCTTCTAAAGTTAAGAAGCAAAATGCGTGTCTCTTTCAAGGTGAACGCACGTTCCAAACACGCACCATAAATGTTTAAAGAGAGGCTCCGTTCCATTTCTCAGAATTAGTGTAATTGGATAAAGCCGGAGTTAGGGAATATGATGATAAACATCCATACACCGGGGAAATATGTAGCCCATTGTTTTTATTGAGGATATCGAACTAAGAAATCTTTCACACTGATGTGTGGCACACTGTCCTCAACAAACGTGGAGCACAACATAAGCACACAGAGTAAACAGCGCCCAGGCAACCCGCGGGCAGGTGAACAGACTGGCCACGGGGAAGGAAAGGAGGCTGCTGTTTTGCCAGCGGAAATATTGGGAAGGAGCAGGAGCACACAACTCACAACAACTGCAAATGGAGTCACTTTCAATCTAGCATTTTATGGTTTATAAATCTCATCAATGGGGAGGAATACAGGGCCCTTGTTAGAAGTATCCCCGTTTCTGGAGGGGAAACGAGAGCTGAGACAGGACTTGCTGCACTGAGGCAGTGGCGGGCTGGGATGCATGATCCAGGCATCCGATGCCAAGAGCAGAACAGCAGCAGCACCATGGAACACGTGTGAATGCCTGCCTCTCAGAGACACGCACCATTGTTTCTGGACAGCCAATCCTTCCTCCACGGTGGTGGTGGTGGTCTAGGCCAGTAGTCGGCAAACTCATTAGTCAACAGAGTCAACTATCAACAGTACAATGATTGAAATTTCTTTTGAGAGCCAATTTTTTTAAACTTAAACTTCTTCTAACGCCACTTCTTCAAAATAGTCTCACCCAGGCCGTGGCATTTTGTGGAAGAGCCACACTCAAGGAGCCAAAGAGCCACATGTGTCTCATGAGCCGCAGTTTGCCTACTATGGGTCTAGGCAGATCGGGCCACAGCACTCTATGCTGAGCTGACCCTTCAGAACAGGGGCTCACCAAGACAGTGTCCAGAAATATGCTGATGATGTCCTCTTTGCCCTTTTTCCTTAACCAGTCGCCCCACTGAGGATGCGAGCGATCACCTGGCTATGTAGGCAGGGCTGGCTCACATTTTCACACAGCCTGAGCGACAGAGCCCATTCATAGACAGGGTGACTTGGGGATCTCAATGAGGAGAGGTGTCCCACTGAACCCTCCTCTTAACATGCATGTGTGGGGTTTTGTTTGTTTGTTTGTTTGCTTGTTTTATTGACAGAATATGGCTTGCCAGATACTATGGGTTATAAGGTTAATAGCTGTAAAGGAAAAATTAGAAAGAAAATGAGACAACACACTTTTGGCAAAGCAAACTGAGAAGGGAGCTCTAACTGAGACTCCCGGATGTCACTTCCTGGCCCATTTTATTGTGTGTTGCCCTTTGCGGTTAACTTCCTGCTCACTGATCTCCGGATATTCTGTATTCATGCAGGACATAGCAATTACCCTTTATGAGACCCACAATTCAGCCATTCAATGCCTAATACCCTGGATACCGTGAAGGGATCTTTTTTTTATTACAGGCATACAATTCTCCAGCAAGAGAATAAAGCAGTTTCTCTATCTAAAACCCTGTGTGCGAAAGGTTTCGACTTCAGAGATTTGCAAACAGTGGCTTAAATAATACTCACTATGGCGAGGCTCTCAGAGGTGTCTGAACCCCCTGCCCACCTAGGGGGAGGGCTTCTTTGTATAGAACTCTTCTTTTATCCGTTCCATTTCAATGGAACATTTCGCCTCTACATCAATGCCTTTTCCTACCACTTTGGTACCGAGGGTTCCTCCTTTTTTATTTAGACCTGGAGGCTCCAAATCTATTAATCATTTTAATTTTCTAACCAGGATAAAGTACAGGGTGAGTGGTGTGAGAGCTTCTGATGTGCAGCGATTACCGCATGCAGGCTGGGAGAAAGCACTTTCAAACATTATTTTTTTCAAACATTATTCCATTGCACTGTAGACTGTGCTACAGGGAACAATCCTCTGGGGCAGGGAATGAATGAGACGGCCGTAATGGAGCTCTCACACATCTAATGTCTGTGACTCTTTAATTCCGCTATCCTTCAGGCAGGGAAGAGCTTTCCATCATTACTCCCAACTGCCTAACTCTCATTGTTCCTTCAAAAAAAATAAAAAATAAAAAGCCTCTCATGTTCCACTTTCCTGTCTTGCTTGAACCTCTGCCTCATGTCACTGACTGCCACTGTGGATACAGCTCCTCCACCCTGCCCACATCGCGTTCCTGGTGTTCCCCCCAATTGTTACTGAGAAACCTGATAAAAATGTCCCTTTGCATGACAGATGTGGAAGCTTCCCTCCTCTGTTTTATGACAGGTACATTCCTAGCAACACTCATTGCTGCATATTTATCTAGGTTAATATTCTAGAGATAGAAACCAAGTAGTTTATATGTATAATTTATACCTAATTTTTCTGCTGCTCCTGTTATTTGAAATTCAAGTTCGCTGTCTTATGAATGTGTATAATCTTGAACAAGCAGAGCTCTAGGCAAAACATTCCCTGATGCTGTCTACCCTGAATCAACAGTGGAGATCTGCCAGACAAGTGACTGGATAAAACGAGACAGATTCAAGGAAACAAGGAAAGAATAAACACAGGCACACAGTATTCCACCAACCAGTGGAGTGCAGGTGGCATTACATGTCTAAGACTTGATGTGTAGTGTTTGCAAACTGTACACATGCAGTTATGTATGTTGCTAATATGTTGCCCGTGATCCTTTCCATGACAGTTGGTTCCAGGTGTAACTCCACGTGAGAATGAACTTTAAATGAAATTGTTTGCAGCCGAAACCGGTTTGGCTCAGTGGATAGAGCATCGGCCTGAGGACTGGAGGGTCCCAGGTTCGATTCTGGTCAAGGGCATGTGTGTTGTTTGCGGGCACATCCCTGGTAGGGGGTGTGCAAGAGGCAGCTGATCGATGCTTCTCTCTCATCGATGTTTCTAGCTCTCTATCCCTCTCTCTTCCTCTCTGTGAAAAATCAATAAAATATATATTTTTTAAAAGAAATTGTTTGCAAATAGAAGGGAAGATGCATATATTATTAAACTTGAATTCTTAATGCTGAGCAGGTCAGCTCACTGAACATTTTTGAGAATGTGTTTCTTTCAGGGACATGCAATCAGCAAATGGTAAGTTTCTTTCCAATTCTTATTTGATCAAAGTGATGCCTGCCTGAATAGAAGATATGGCCACGAGTCCAGTAGGAACTGTGCAGCTGGATTCAGTCACCATTGATGTGCCTTCGAGAACTGAATAATTTTATTAATCCCCTGTCTTAGCTATCCTACCCAAGGGCTCCAGATCACTCTCTAGTGACTAATGTGCCCCAAACAGAAATGTTAGCTTCCTCTTACATACCACACAATGCAGGGAATATACGTATTCAAAGTATGAAGCATTATTGCAAAGTGTAAAGTGTGAGAACACAAATATAGATGTTGTTATAGGTTCAGATATAGATGCAGGCACAGGCAGAGAGGGTTCTAAATTAGATTTATTGGTTTTGAGTGCCTCTTCTCCCTTTTACAAATTCTGCTAACTCTAGGCAATTAATCTTGATAAGTTTCTGTTCTCTGGTGGTAAAATGGGAATTATCCTAGGCCAGCCTCATAGGATTCTCCTTAGCAATAAATAAGATCATGAGAGTGGAATTATGGGCAAAGAGTAGAATACATGATAATTGTTAATCATTGTTACATAGCACATAAGGTTTAAGAGTTTTACTTTGGAATTAAACTGCATTTCTCTTCTTCTGGGCATTTTAGTCCAGATGCAGGCTCCCTTCCTCAGCCCACCACCCCTAAAAAACTCATATTTGAATTTCAATTACCAATCAATGTGCCTATCTTCAAACTGTCTGCCAAGTGGCTGAATGCAAGGATAAGTATAAGTATATATTTATGCATACAAGTATTTCCAGGGGAATTCAGTGAATGATTGAATGAGTGAAACAGATAAGGTTCCATGTGTTAACCAATAAATGTATTACAAAGTATTATTATATGTGCAATGGTCAGAAATCCAAAGAATACTCATATATTTTTAGTTTAATAGGGCTTTGAATAAATGAACTGTGTTTTAAAGGTATCTCAATATTTTTTGAGATAACCCCATGCATTTATAACCTCTAACAGAGCATTAATTTACACTAAAAATAAAAATTCAAGCCGTATACCTAAAAGGCAATGCCTATTTTTTATGGTTAATGTGATCTTTGATAACATTTAAAAATCATAAATATTAAATTTAAATTATAGGGTATTCCAAAAAATGTACAGAAACACACTATAAATAATTATAAAGGAAGTGTTTGTTAAAATACATTTATTTTCAAAATTGAGCTATCAGTTTTTAAATTGTGCATACATTTTTTGGGATACCTTTTATAATAATGAATTTCAGATATAAAAGTGTCTTTTAAAAATATATATATTTTATTGATTTTTTACAGAGAGGAAGAGAGAGGGATAGAGAGTTAGAAACATCGATGAGAGAGAATCATCGATCAGCTGCCTCTTGCACACACCCTACTGAGGATGTGCCCACAACCAAGGTACATGCCGCCAACTGGAATCGAACCTGGGACCTTTCAGTCTGCAGGCCAATGCTCTATCCACTGAGCCAAACCGGCCTCAGCTAAAAGTGTCTTAATATAATGTGTGTCCTGACAATAAAATTGTGCATTAGAGAAAAAAACAACAATAAGCTTAGTCATATACTATCTTGGGGATACATAGTTTTACTTTCAAAACCCTAATAATATAGAAAAGTATTATATCTAGAATTTCACAAAATAAAATTTCCTTTTTTAAAAGTACTTTTTAACAAATACATTTTCATTGATTTCAGAGAAGAGGGGGCTGGGGGAGAAAAACATCAATGATGACAGAAAATCATTGATTGGCCACAGCCTGCATGCCCTCCACTAGGGATTGATCCTGTTACCCAGACATGCGCCCTGACCTGGAAATGAACCATCACCTCTTGATTCATAGGTTGACGCTCAACCACTGAGCAACACTGGCTGGACGACACAATAAAATTTTCAGATAGCATGTCTGAATTACCTCGAATATTAAATTTATTGGGATTTAAATAATACAATTTTACCACTTGATCATAAATTAAGCAAACGATATTTTTAGTAAGATGCCACTTTTGTTTTAAATTTAATGGGTTATTTATGAATGATGTCTGCACTTTTTGGATGATGTTAACATTAAAGTACTTGATAATTGACAAGGTAGTTCTAAGTTTATACTTTTTTTCATAGTATAACTTTTCAATTTGCTTATGGTTTGTCAAAACCCCCTCATGAGGACAAAGGCACATATTCTTTGGTGTCATTTATATTTTACTTCTGTTTTTTGTGTTATAAGATCATCTTAAACTAAGTCAGATATGATTGCTAATTACTGTTCCCCAAGCACAGAGCTCCCCGCACACATCATCTCCTCATTGCCTACTTAAATATTGTAAAGGATTTGATAATCAATAGTATACATTAGGTTTACTTATGCAAGTTTCTAGACCCTAATAATTTTTACCATATGCATAAAATAGGAGGAAAGTGGATTCATGACATCAGAGACGGAAATTAAGACCTCCCTGTCTGTGCTCTTCCCCATCCTCCTGCGAAAACCATTTGTTACACGGAGCTTTAGAATTTCCCTCCACGCTCAGTTCCAGACAGCCACTGCCAATTAGAGTTAGTATATGCGTGGAAGCTAATTTAACATTTCTAATGAGAATACAAGATGCTGGGATATAACTGAATTATAGATCAAAAGATCACAGGCCTCTGGGTAAAATAGATAATTTAAAAGAAGAAATTAGGATGGTGGGTTAGAGAGAAATTGGGAGAACTAGTAAGTGTACTATTTCTCAAAGAAGCAGCTGCGATCTAAATGCCATGGAGCCTAAGAAGGCTGTGGAAACTAGGAATGCATCTTACTGCTGCTACACATAGCTAGAAGAGATGGCATCACCTGCAACTGTTCTTATACTAGTATGTTCAGAACTATTACCATCACCTGCCTTTCCTGGATAAGCAACCTGAGGCCCGAGACAGTTCATAAATCACCCAGGTTAAAGTGGGTAATAAAAGGTAGAACTAAAATGTGAACCAGATAGCCTAACTTCAGAGCCAGTGTTTTAACTATAAACTCCATTCCTTCTTCAGCCTATCCAGATCAGTGAAATAAATTGAATAAGAACTTGTGGGTGAAAATTAATTCTAAACCACTGGAAGATATAAGGAGTTCATAATTGTAATGGACCCCAGAAATGTGTAGGGGTGATTGATTGATGGCTGGGCTTGCAAAAAAAAAGGCCCATTTTTATTTTGTAATATATTTTTTATTGATTTTAGAGAGGGAGGAAAAAGGAGAGACAGAAATATCAATGATAAAAGAGATTCATTGATCACTGCTTCCTGCAAGTCCCCTATTGGAGATCAAGCCTGCAACCTGGGCATGTGCCCTGACTGGGAATGGAACCATGATCTACTGATTCATAGGTTGATACTCAACCACTGAGCCACATAGGACAGGCAAGATAGCCCATTGTGATATGTGGAAATGCTATGACCATTGTATTAATCAGTGCTGTATTATAAGACATTGCTACACTTAATATTTTCATATTAACATTTTATTAGTGTAGTCTAGCCTCAAGAAACTGACCTGGGAATTAATGCAAAATCCCAAATTACTTTCAACTTGACTTTACCACAGATCTTCCTCTATTTAGTCTGCCTTACCAGAAGGTCCTTGGAAATAGAAACAGTAACCCATGTAACTTTCTATCCCCTGAAGGACTACCTCACGGCTTTGAAGATAGAATAGGTATTCTTAGATATTTGTGAAATGAGTTCATTATACTTCTACTTACAGTGGGCTTTTACAAAAACAAATTTCAGTATCATTTCTGGAGGGCATAGATTAAACTTGCTTAACCCTTGCTGGGAACATGTTTATATAAACACAAGTCTCCTGAGGTCCCAGCTCCCCTCCACTAGCACATACACACCCTTATGTGGTAGTAGCTGGCACTACAATCCTTAGGGTGGGGGAAGCGGAGGGGGGGTGACCTCAAATGTTCCTTAATACCTACATCTCTGCTGAGTAGAAGGGAATTTGGTTATGATAGTTGCCAGATCTCTCTCTCTCTCTCTCTCTCTCTCTCTCTCTCTCTCTCTCACACACACACACACACACACACACACACATACATACACACACACCTAAAAAGCTGACAATGGGATAAACAATATCAGATTTTAAGGAAACAAGTTCCCATGTCAGTGAAGAAAGCTGTGTAGAACTGCAAGGCCTTTTTCTAGAAAATCAAAACTCATCTCTACATTTTTTCTGTTTTGCTTCCTTCTATAATATGTGTTTCAAAAAATTCATAGCATCGCTTTATCTAGGCTTACAATAGTAGAAAAGTCACTGTTTTCCAATGAGAATTGACAATTTCTTTTTTTAAAATATATTTTATTGATTTTTTTTTTACAGAGAGGGAGTAGAGAGGGATAGAGAGTTAGAAACATCGATGTGAGACATTGATCAGCTGCCTCCTGCACCCCCCCCCCCTGGGGATGTGCCCACAACCAAGGTACATGCCCTTGACCAGAATCGAACCTGGAACCTTTCAGTTCGCAGGCCGACGCTCTATCCACTGAGCCAAACCAGTTTTGGCAACAATTTCTGATAAGGCACAAACAAAGTCAGACACTCTTTTGGCAAGTTTGCCATTATTGGTAACTTTTCAACTCCTTCAATGTCAAGACCAATTGAATTAAAACTGTTATTTATTAAAATTCCATGTACCTGAAGGTATACAATTCCATTGGGCAAACAGAAGGTAAAATAGCTTCAAATAGGAGATCAGATTAAAATTAAAACACAAATGGATACTATAATTACTAAATTATAAACACAGAATCATAATTAAAAGTAATTATTGAGATAATCCTAGTGACAGGAGCAAGTGATGTGTTTTGTTTATGACCTAACACACCCCAATACCCAAGAGCAGTACCTTCTGTACTCCTGAGAAAGGTTTTAATCTTGCATGTGTCAACTGTATCTTACTTTGATATTTTTACTGTGTGTGTGTGTTTCTTTAAAAAAATGACTTGAGTATAAACTAGCACTTTGAGATGTTACTCTAAATCAATCTCCAGACATGGATTTATAGGTTGGACTGAAGTATATTTTTAGCTCACGGTTTGGTTATTTTAATGCTATTTTAGATGTTTATAAAATTTTTAAGTGTCAAACCACATAAATTTCAAGTGTCCCTTAAAGCCAGTTAGACATTTTTCTCATTACTGATGATGAGGAAAAATCATTTTTGGAGGCAACAGTGTATGGGCTTCACCATCTCATTTACTCTAGATATGAGTTTGTTTCATTCCCAGTTTTTATAGGCAATAATGCAGCTGTGCAAGGCATTTGCCAATTGTTACTCTTTTTGTGTGCACAGGAAGTGATGATGATTTAACATGCAACGCCCACGCAGACCATCCCTCTTACCCACAGATCCCCACCGAGAACAGACACCAGATCTTTCTGAATATTTATGAATGCCAGTATTCTATGGGACATTCCTAGTTGTCCAAATGTTTTCTGAGTTCACAATAGTAGGGGGGGGGAAACCAACAACAACACCCTGAAACATAGATCTTCAAGCTCTATCACATAATCCCCCAACACACAGCATGATATTCATGTGCTTAACACACCACAAATATAAAATAGGCTTTGTATAATTCCTCTAACCACCCACACAAGAGAAGAATTAGCAGATGAAGATGAGTACAATTATTTAAAAAATAGCTCAGTTATAAGCTAGTATCTTTTAATGTAAACTCTAAGGTGTGCTACATTTTGGAAATATGATCCCTGGGGGCTCTGCAGTGCTGGAGAGAGCTGATGCAGGAAATAGGCAGAGTTGGCAGGTGGGGTGAAGTTGGGGTAGGATATAGAGGCAAAGATCCCCTCTCAGCAGCAGCTACCAGCAGGACACTTAGTGACATCAACACATAGGCCAGAAATATCCCAAACAATTTGGTTCCCACCAAGATGAGGTGGAGCTCCAAAGTCAGCTCCCAGTAAACTACTTGAGAAGAGAAGAGAAGAGAAGAGAAGAGAAGAGAAGAGAAGAGAAGAGAAGAGAAGAGAAGAGAAGAGAAGAGAAGAGAAGAGGGGAGAAGAGAAGAAGGGAGAGGAGGGGAGAGAAGGGGAGAGGAGAAGGGAGGAGAAGGGAGAGGGGAGAAGGGAGGAGAAGGGAGAAGAAAAAAGAAACACATGTCAGCTATCATATCTCAGTGCTTGATTGTCAATCTATGAAAAAGAAAGTCAGGGTTCCATTCCTGGTCATGTCTAGATTTTGGGCTGATCCCCCGTGGGGGTTATGCAGGAGATAGCTGATCAATGCTTCTCTCATCATTGATGTTTTTATCATTCTGTCCCTCTTTCTTCCTCTCTAAAATCAATAAAAATATATTTAAAAAATAAAACAGAACAAGATGAATTCCAGAAAGTAAGTTAAGAAAATAAAAACAAACAAACACACTAAAAATGAAACAAAAACCCACAGCAGGTCTCCAAGGAGATGAAAATGATGTTGGAAGTAACTGTTATGGGCATTGCAGGGCATGGGAGGAAAGTGGTTACAGGTTGGGCAGGGAGTGAATGAGATGGCAGTAAGAGGATTACTTTCAGAAAAGTTTTTAAAATTTTTCATATCATTCTCCCCAGGCACCCCCTTGATACACTCTTCTTCCCTTCTTTGCAGGAATGCCCTGTGCCAGGCAGAGTCTCCCAGTCTTGGGAGTAAAGGTGAATAAAACCATGCAGGATGAAGGAGCTTGTGAAAGCAGATGAGGACTGACCAGCTCTCCTTGAGTGTGACTCCTCTGCACTCCCCTTCTCCTCACAAACCAGTGAAGCTTTTGCTGCGCAGTTCAAGATTTAAAACCTTGTGAGATTCTCATTCTCATGGATAATAACAAATAGAAGTGCTTAACATTGCCTTTGTAGTTAATGAAGCTCTCTGCTCCATCCTTTAACTCAGCAGGACTGATGGAACTGGGTCTGGCTTTGGATCCTTCAGCAATACACATACCCAGGCAGAGGAGCTGCTATTTTTAAGAGAAAAAGAGGTTTACAAGCTCGAACACCACCACCCTAGACTGCCAAGGAGTCCCACACTTCAAAGAAACAATCATATTGGGCACTTCAGACTACTTAAATCAGAATTATTGGCACATAGAAACCAATCATGTAGACTGTCAATAAGTATTCAGCAGGAGAGAAGGGAGGATATTGACATTATGACACAGAAAAATAAGCCATATATAAATGATAGCATTGGGTATAAAATATACTAATGAAAATGAGAAATGAGGGCATTAATTACAGTCAATAATACAAATGAAAAGTAGAAGAAGGAATCCAGCTTGGGGGAAAAGTAAAATTAAAACACAATAACACTGAGTTAAAAAAAAAAAGTAGATTGAAACTCTAACTCCAAAGACACAAGAAAAAACAAGAGACTACAAAATATGTAGCATAAGAGCTAAAAAAAAAAATATATGGAAAAAAATAATTTAAGCTGTCAGAATACATGTGAGGCATCCTAAAAGGAGAGAAAATAAAAAATGGATATGAGGAAAAAATTAAAAATAGATAAAAAGCCAGTATTAAAGATAAAAGAGACCTGAGGTTAAACTGTCAAACAGAAGAAAAAAGGAAAAATACAAATTTAGACATATTATGAGACATTTTTAAAATATCAAAGAGAAGAAGAAAATTCTAAATGCTTTTAAGAGAAAAAGCAGGTTACCTGTAAAAGAAAAGGAATCAGAGTGGCATCAAAATTGTCACTAGTGACTGAAGATATAAGAGAAATATGGAGATTTTTTGTGTGTGTTGAAGGAAAATAATTTTGAATCAAATTTTTTTATCATGTGTAAAACACTAATTAAAACATTTTCAATCATAAAATGCCTAAATCATTTTCTTTATGAAGTAAAACACTTTTAAGTCCTGGTCTGTTTGGCTCAGTGGATTGAGTGTCTTCATGCAGACTGAAGGGTCCTGGGTTCAGTTCCAGTCAAAGGCCTGTACCTTGGCTGCAGGCTCAATCCCAACCCTGTTTAGGGTGCATGTGGGAGGCAACCAATCCAATGTCTCTCTCTCACATTGCTGTTTTTTGCTCTTTGTCTCTTCCTCTACTTTCCACAGTCTCTAAAAAGTCAATGGAAAAATATCCTCATGTGAGGAGTAATTAAAAAAACAAAGAAACAAAAAACATTTTTATGAGTAAATACCAAAAACAAGAGATACAGGAAATATTAATAGTAATATGTGAATTAAGAGTGTTTTATGATGTGTGTCAGTGTTTATAATAAAAACAAAAAATAATAACAAAGGAAAATATGAATATATATATATATATATATATATATATATATATATTTATGTGAAGTTGAATTCATATAAAAGACAGAGAGCTTTTGATGAGAGAAACCAATGGGGAAAAAGAAAGACATAACAGAAGATAAAATTACTTAAGCTGGAAGAGGAGAGGTAGATGATTATGTATTTAATAAAGTAGTGGCAGTAAATGAATAAGAATAGGGCTCTTCAATAAATAGCAACAACCTTTGAAATAAAAATATAATGACTAACCTTATATTTACTGAAGCAAATGTCATCTATCAAAAAGAAAGGGAGAGACAGGGAAACAAAAGATTATAATAAATAGAATATATAAATAAAATGTCAAATTAATCCCAATAATTTTATAGTAAAAAGTGTTAAATCACTTATTAAGAAAATACATTCTGTCATGATTTTTAAAAATATAGTTCAAAGAATGAGTCAAGCATTAAAATTATCAACCAAAGGAATTGTATGCATGAATATATATTATAGAATTGTACACTGAAACTTATAAAATGTTATTAAACAACTAGAGGCCTGGTGCACAAAATTCTTGCACTGGGAGGAGGGTCCCTCAGCCCAATCTGTGCCCTCTCGCAGGTGGGAAGCCCTCTGGGGATGTCTAACTGATGGCTTAGGCCCACTCTGAGGGGAGGAGGCCTAAGCCATCTGTCAGACATCCTTATTGCTGCTGAGGAGGTGGGAGAGGCTCTGGTTGAGCTTACAGCCATGACACCAGCTTCTGGCTGAGCAGAACCACCAGCGGGGGGGAGGGGGCAGTGCACTAACTACGGGGGTGGGGGACAGCTCCTGCATTGAGTATCTGCCTCTTGGTGGTCAGTGTGTGTCATAGCAACCGGTTGTTCCATGGTTCAGTTGATTTGCATATTAGCCTTTCATTATATAGGATGTCACCCCAATAAAATTAAGTATAAAAAAACACAAGAGGTATAGACTTCTGGGTAAATAAGTCAGCTTCCCCTCTGGCTCTGGCAGCCCACTTTCCCTTTCCACTGAAGGTTGTGTTTCCCAGGCTGAGCTGAAACACTGATGATATCTCATGGAAACAGAGCAGACCAGTGAGGATTCAAAGCCAGAGAGGGTCCTGGCCCCAGGACCCCTGACTCCATGGCCCCTCATAGCCATGCTGTTTTCCCAGACTTCCTGTATGACAATTGAGCTTTTTGATACTGAATAAAATTTTCTTTTTCACTGCAACCCCCAGAAAAACAACAACAACAAAGATTCACAAACACATACAGACACACACACACACACACACACACACACACTAAAACAAGATTCACAGATGATTCATAGCACTTTAGAATTTGAATAATACTGGTACATACAGTTGAGTTTGACAATGTGGGAATTAGGAACTCCAACAACCACAATCCCTGAAGTCAAAATTTTATGTATAATTATTGACTCTCCAAAAGCTTACCTACTCATAGTCTGCCTACTATTGACTGGAACATATGTTATGGCTGATGACAAAAGTTTTCAATAAGCACAATTTATTAATATTTTGTACCAGTATATTATATGTATCATATACTATATTCTTACAATAATGTAGATAAAAATATTAAGAAAATCATAAGGAAGAGAAAATACATATACAGCAGTGCATTTATCCATTTCATACATTTATATCATCTGTTTTAGGCAACTATTTTTTTCTGTGCATTTTTTCAAATTGTTCATTGAAAAGAATGTATCTATAAATGGACCTTAGCAGTCTAAAACTCTATTGTTCAAGGTTCAAGTGTACTGAGTTCTGATATTAGAAGAAAGCAGATCATGAAAGCTGTGGGAGTAACCATTGAATAATGATTGTGGTCAGATCAAGGGTAGTGATGGGAAAGGGTAGATAGATTTGAAAATATTTGGTACTTATAATTATGGACTTTTGTAACTATTGAGAGTTAGAAAAAGTACTACAAGGAACGATAATAAAAATATGAATAAAAAATAGTTTCTCTTCCCAGAACATCTCGTGGTTTTCCTCTCCCTCTCCCCAAAAAGAAAGACAACTATTAGGTTTATAGCAGATGGTGATTTGAGGACATGGTCCTTAGTTTTGATGAGCAAACAAGTTACCTGATGAGTTTCCATCCTTTTTATTTTGTCTCTAATCAGTCAAGTTTCTTTGAAATCATTTACCTTCATGTGATAAGAGGAAGAAAATGTGTCTGAAGATGCCTTATCCTTCAGAATCTAGCCCTCCACCTTAGAGAAGCTGAATGTTGGGTTACAATTACTCTGGTTTACTCAGTAGGACAAACATTACCCTCCCATTCATTATTTCTATTGTCACCTGCCTCCTCTTATGACAGAGATGGCAAAATATCAAAGATTAAGCTGATGGTATGGGACTAGGTAAAAATAGATTGTCACCAATCACTTAATGCTGTTGCACTTAGTTCCAAGCAGTGAGATCTGCCTCTTCCTAGGCAAAATGAAGTCATGGATGCCAGGGATTCCACAAAAGGGTTTATTATAAAACCGCACTCTGATGGCACCTAAGTGATTTCCCCCAAACTATCTCCTGTACATATATACGCCCCTGTATCATCTGTGTTAAAAGTAAGAGGAGCTTTCTACATCTGACCACTACTGTATCAGTGGTACTAGACCAGCCCTGTACTGTAAACAAATAGAACATGGGCATGATGCAGGAAACAACAGCTTTCAGATACCAAGCAGACAATGCTGGACTGTGACTCTCAGGGAAGAAAAAATAACAAAGGAAACCCTTTGACAATCAAGGAGGTATAATACCTGAAGACACTTCCCACTCTAGATGGAAGGAGAGGAAATTCAAGCACAGCACAGTATTCTCATGATCAGATTTCACACTTATAATATCACTAGAGGCCCAGTGCATGAAAATTCATGCACTCATGGGATCCCTCAGCCTGGCTTGCACCCTCTCCCAGTCCAAGAGCCCTTGGGACATGTCCACCTGCCAGCCTAAACCACAGCTGGATATCCTTAGTGCTGCCAAAGAGGCAGGAGAGGCTCCCACCACCACTGCTATTCTCACAGCCATTAGCCTGGCTTATGGCTGAGCAGAGCGCCCCCTGTGGGGGCACACTGACCACCAGGGGGAAGTTCCTGCATTGAGCATCTGCCCCCTGGTGTTCAGTGCATGTCACAGTAACTGATCGTTCTTGGTCATTCCACCATTAAGGTCAATTTGCATATAGCCTTTTTATTATATAGCAGTGTTTCCCAAAGTGCGGTACATGTACCCCCAGGGGTAAGGGAAGAGTTTGGTGTGGATATGCACTGCACCGTACTTAGCTGTGGCTAATTCTATGTTCTCATGAGTCAAGTCAAGACAGTCTTGTGAGGCGTGAGATGGTCGGGTGTGCAAATAAATGTTATTTATAATATAACTTTTATTTATATTTTATTATGAATAATTTTATTTTTCATTTATTATTATTTTGTGTATGTACCAAAAAAAGAAAAAATAAATATATTTTGATTGTTATTAAAATACAACCTTTTTTTTTTGATGAGGGGTACTCAGAATTACAAAAATTATAGAAGGGGTACACACACCTATGTCAAAAGTTTGGGAAACACTGTTATATAGGATATTTATTGTAAAAAGACAGAACACTTTTCTCCTAAGTTCTGGATTTAGGCATGGATGTTCACTATTTAGACTCCAATCTATACTGTGCTGGGGATCCTAGCCAGTTCAATTAAAGAAACTGTTGTTACTTTTCTAATAATAGTAATAATAATAACTATTATTATTATTATTATTTATGTGGAAAATACTAAAGACACTAAAAAACTCCTGCTAAAATTAAAATTTTATCATTATCATAGGATAAAGCTTCAATCATGTGTCAACATACCATCAGCAAATAATTAGAATTTTAAGTTAAAATATAATTTTTAAAAAATCATTAAAAATCATGACAACCATATATTTTACATGTACAATTTCTTTAAACTAAAAATTATGAAACTTCCCTAAGGGAAATTAAAGAAGACCAAAGTAAATGGAGAAATGTAATATGTACAAGGATGTGTACATAACTTGCTATTGTTAAGAAGAAATTTCTCCCTAAACTAGGTGATAGGTTCATACATATTCCACTCAAAGCCAATTTTACATATTGACAAGCTGATACTAAAATGTATATGGAGATACAAAAAACAAAAACACAGCCCAAAAAATTTTGAAATACAGCAAAAAATTAGAGGACTTATACCACTTTGTTGAATATTTACAGAACTGTAGAAATCAAGATAGTATGGTATTGGTGTAAGAATAGGAATATAGATTGATGGAAAAGAACAGAGAATCCTGGAGACCCAGATGTCTATGGTTAGTTGAATCTTCAACAAGGTATAAAAGTAATTCCATGGAAATAAAGGATGCTGGATTTTCATTACTCAACAAACAATGCTAGATTTCCTTTATTAAAAAACAAAATACAAATTTTGGCCCTAGCTGGTTTGGCTCAGTGGATAGAGAATCAGCCTGCAGACTGAAGGGTCCCAGATTCAATCTGTCAAGGGCACATGCCTGGTTGTGGACTCAATCCCCAGTGGGGGCCATGCAGGATGCAGCCAGTCAATGATTATCTATCATCATTCGTGTTTCTATCTCCCTCTCCCTCTATATTCTTCTGATATTAATTTGTTATCCTAATAAAAGAGTAATATGCAAATTGACCATCACTCCAACAAACTAACTGGCCATGCCCATGTGGACACAAGATGGCTTGCAGGGAGGGCAATTGGGGGAGACCAGGCCTGCAGGGGAGGGGAGTTGAGGAGGACCAGTCCTACAGAGGAAGGCAGATGAGGGGAACCAGGCCTGCAGGGTAGGACAGTTGGGGGCAATAAGGCCAGCAGGGGAGATATATAGGGTCGACCAGGCCAGCAGTGGAGGGCGATTACGTGTGACCCGGCTGGCAGGGGAGCGCAGTTGGGGGCGGTCAGGCCTCAGAGGAGCAGTTGGGCATTGATCAGGCTGGCAGGAGAGTGGTTAGGGAGTGATCAGTCTGACAGACAGAAGCTGTTAGGGGCAATCAGGCAGACAGGTACGCAGGCAGGTAAGCAGTTGGTAGCCAATAGTCCTATAGTCCTGGATTGTAATAGGGATGTCCAACTGTCCGTTTAGGCCCAATCCCAGGGATCAGGCCTAAATGAACAGTTGTACATCCCTCAAGGGATCCCAGATTGAAGAGGATGCAGGCTGGGCTTGTGTGTGTGTGTGTGTGTGTGTGTGTGTGTGTGTGTGTGTGTGTGAGTGTGGCGCGCGCGCGTGCACGCACACACACACACACACATAATGCATGAATTTTATTTTGTGTACCAGCCCTCTAGTATATATATAACAAATGGTGGATGTGTAATTGGAGAAAAAGGTGACTCTTAATCCCTAATATACTAATAAAAGCTAAATATATAAAACTTTAGTTTTATAACTTAGTTTTATTATAACTAAAACTAAACTTCTAGTTGTAAAACTTTAGTTTTAAACTAGTAAAACTTTAATTATATAAAAACTAAAGATATAAAACTCAGGAGAATATAGAGTAAAAAACATATAAACTTGAAGTATAAAAAGGATTTCTTGAACAAAATACAAAAAGGACTAACCATAAAAGTTATAATTTTTATTAATCAAATTTAAAATTTACCTGCTCTTCAAAAGTCATCAGTAAGAAAAGTCAAGCCTCAAACTGGGTACAAATATTTTCAATCTGGCAAAGAACATGTATCTAGAATATATAAATAACTCTTAAAATAAAATAACAAAAAAATCAATAACTCAATTTAAAAGTGAACAAAAATTTGAACTGATGCATCACAAAATAAGACACAGCTCTAAATGGTTTGGCTCAATGGATGGAGCTTCAGTCTGTGGACTCAAGGGTCCCTGGTTCAATTCTGGTTAAGGACATGTACCTTGGTTGTGGGCATATGCCCAGTGGGGAGTGTGCAGGAGGCAGCTGATCAGAGTGTTTCTCTCTCATTGATGTTTCTAGTTCTCTAGCCCTCTCCTTTCCTCTCTGTAAAAAACAGAGAGAGGGAGAGAGAGAGAGAGAGAGAGAGAGAAAGAGAGAGAGAGAGAGAGAGAGAGAGAGAGAGAGAGAGAGAGAGAAGTGCCAATAAACCCATGAGAATTTAAAATACAATGAGATTCTGCCTTGTACTCATTAAATAGCCAATATTAAAAGATTGACCCTACCAAATCTTGGCAAGTATGTGGAACAAGGAGAGAGTACCCATGCATTGTTTCTGACTGTGTAAAGAAGTACAACTACTTTGGAAACAGTTTTGGTCTTTTGATTAATCACACTTGTATGTGGCAGATACAAATGGATCAATCAGATTTCCCTCCAAGAAAGCTCCTAGGGCACAGTTGTAAGTAGTGTGTTTCTAGCTCTTTGCTCTGCAATGAACTGCCCTAGCTTTCAAATTGAGATCAGGCTGTCCTCAGTGTGGCTCCCAAACAATGTGAGCAAGAAGGTAACAGAAGGACCAAGCAATTTCTGTACTGCATGAGATTTATTTAACTGGTGATTTTTTTTTAATCTGGAGTATCTTGATGGGTGATCACGGACATTTTCATGTCTATATTGCTGTCTGATATATTTCCCTAACAATCCTAATTCACTCCTTTACTTTTCACAGGTGTTATCCCCTACCCCACACCAATACACACACACACACACACACACACACACACACACACACACACACACCAATGAAACTTTTGCATCCCTCTCACTCAGTGACTGCTTCATTAAAAATCCAACCTATGACATTTGGCACTTAAGAATGGTGTGAGAAAAAGCTTAGAATTGTGTTGAGGGATTAGATTACCTATATACTAGCTGATAATGAAGGCTCCATCTGGTGATGCATGGTGTGAAGTCAGATCTTAGCAAGATGGTAACTCAGTTGTTAAAACTTTCATCTGTTGCCCTAGCTGGTTTTGCTCAGTGGATAGAGTAGAGCATCAGCCTACAGAATGAAGGGTTCCAGGTTTGATTCTGGTCAAGGACACATGCTTGAGTTGCGGGCTTGATCCCCACTAGGGGATGTGCAGGAGGCAGCCAATCAATGATTCTCTCTCATCATTAATGTTTATACCCCTCTTTCCCTTTTTCTTCCTCTCTGAAATAAATAAATATATATTTAAAAAACCTTTCATTTGATGAGATCTGGGTGATGCTAAAGGAGAAAAGGACTTTATACCAAAGATGCTGTCTTTCTCAGAAGATCCAACCTTGATATCATATGAAAGAGTCATTCCCTCCCCAAAGACAATACCAGAATTCTCAATCCATGTGATGATAAATGAAGGATGATGCAATTGAATGGTTATCATTAAGTTGCCTTGATCTCTTTCAGGCAGATAATTAAAAGTTGATGACAATTAACATACTGATAACTAAGTAGGAGAGTCACAGAGTTCTTTTGATAGCAGACAAATGAGTCTTCATGATATGGAGTGAATAAGCATAAAACAACTTCAGATAAAGCCAAGGCACATATATGTTATCCCAAAACCATGGCCCTAATATGGAACACCAAGGATTCTGACACATGGGGTGGGAATATTTGAGTGGATTACCCCAAAGGTTTACTTCCCAGGTTTCTTTAAATATTCTGAGCCTATATAAGTAGCCCATCTGCCTAGTAAAGCTAAAACCCTAGGTCTGCAGAAACATTACATTACTATTTCACCCAAAAGGCAAAAATTATCACCTCAAAACCTGCCCACATGTCCTCCCTTACTGCTATACCCATTACCCTATGACCAGAGTCAATCACAGTGTAACCTATCATAGGCAAGCTGAGCCTCATAAAAGAGAAAGGAGACTTTGTGCAAAAGATGCTGTCTTTCTCAGAAGATCCAATCTTTGATATCATATGAAAGAATCATTCTCTCCCTAAATACCAGAGTTCTCTGAGAAGCAAACATCAAGATGGTCGTATATGTACAAGAGATTTATTGAAAGAAACACATGTAAAAAGGTAAGGGGGTGGGGGTTTGATGTGGTGAGAAGCTTCAGAGCATAACACAGGTCAGTCACCTGTGAATAAAAGAGGACAAAGAATGAATTCAATAGGAATAACGCCACACAATCATTTTGAGGCAGTCTCTGCCTGATTGATGGGATGTACCTGCTAGAGAAGGCATGCACTGGGTAAAAATGGCTCAGCTGAGGTCTTAGTGATGGGCTAGGAATAGCCTTAGGGAAGAATGATGACATGAGGATGACTGCAGCAGATGAAAGGTATGACAGCTGGAGATTTTCAGGCAACTGTGCTCCCCTGAGCAAGCTCTTGTCAGGATATCTGGGCAGCACAATTTCATGGCCATAAAAATAACATGTGACTACACAGTGACTGGACATGAATGTTCAAAGCAGCAAAACAATCAAAATGCCCATTAATAGGCAAATGGTTAAATATAGATATCATTACAATGAAATATTATTAAGAAATAAAATGAGACGAATCACTCATGTGCAGCCACATGGGTGAATATCCAAAATTTTGTGCTGAGTGAAGTCAGAGAGAGGAGGTGGTGTACTGGGAAATCCTATATATATCAAGCTTTGGAACAAACAAAAGCTTGTATAATGATAGCCATTTGATTGGTGGTTACCTGGGGCAGGGCTTTTAGGGGAATTGATGACAATGAGTCAGGAGAAAACTTTTGGTGGTGATAAATGCTCAATATCACAAACTAGAGGCCCGATGCACAAAGATTCATGCAAGAATGGGCCTTGCATTCCCCAGCTGCCAGCATCACCTTTCCTCCAGCTTGGAGTTGCCTTTCCACCTTCCCATGCTGCCCAAAGGCCCAGAGCTGCTGGGGCGGTGCAGAACACCTGCATCATTGCCATGGCGATGATGCAAGTATCCAGCATACCCCTGGCCACTCAATGTCTGTATATTCAAATTAACCCACCATATTTGTTGGGTTGACTTGCATACTGATTCCTGATTGGATGGTGGGCACTGTGAAGGTATGGTCAATTTGCATATTTATCTTTTATTAGTGTAGATGAGGCCATGATTACACGGATGTGTATGCTTGGTGAACTTATCAAGCTGCACTATGAAAATGGTTACATTTATTGTGTATTTATTTAATGGTTTACATATAATGTAAAATACATATCTATAAAATACACTTAAAAATAAGTTGCTATTTGAATAATCCTATATTAGAAATAGCCATTCTTTTTCTGTATCAACTAATATAAAAAATCAATTTGATAAATATCTAGGAAGGGCTACCAGCTCATACTTCCCATATGACAAGACTTAAAAAAAAATACAGTTTTTAAAGTTCAGATTATCCTTATTCCTAAAATGAAGTGGTGGATGCTCAACAACAATAGATCTCACTTGAAATCACACAGCCCCTGTGGAGGCAAGCCCATAGATGGCAACTTTAAGCTCTTCTACTCTGCTTTATTATCTCATATTTTAATAGCATATAATAAAGTCAGAAGCCTTTTCCATCAGCAGTTTACATACTGACTTAAGAATGTTTCAGAAAATAACATCTGATAATACCCTAGAATGCTTATAATTATTTTGCCGTTCAACTCTGCCATTTCAGTGACCCATTACATAATAAAATTATAATACTCTTCCATGAATTGATGAAATTATATTCTCCTTCTGAGTTGTTCATTAATAAAGTCATCATATAGCTCTTTTGGAATTATGTTTCATCAGCTACTTCCAGTATTCCTTAATATTACACTAAAGAGAGTTACAAAGTTAATAGAAATAAAATAGATTTTCGGAGGAGACTTGAAGATAGTTAAAGCCATTGATACAGAAAGACAATCGGGAGTTAAAATGCTCCAGAGAGGGTTAAAAATGGTTGCCTTTGTATACACACATCAAAAAGGCAAACACCCAAAAGACAAATGATAGTAAGAGGAAAATACAGATCAATACACCTGGAATGAAACCAAAAAAATCAAGAAGGCAATTTAAAAATGGATGTCAAAGTAAATAGAAATCAAGTGATTTATATAAACGAGAATAATGTGTATGTATTTGTTCTTGGTTCCAGTGAGGAAGCAACTAAGTAATAATAGAAGTCTTACAGCTCACATATAAAATGAAACAAAACCAAAAGGAAAGAAAAGCATCCTCAGTACAGATAGCTTTAGTAAGTAAGGCTATTAATACTTGCCTGCTCTTCAATGCACAGATACTGCTTTATTTTTCAGTTACCACTCCATGAAAGGGCTAAGATTCAATTATCCATTATAATTGTGAATCCCTTGTTTTCTCTGGGATTTCAAGCTCATATAAAAATTTCCATTTCCATTGAGGTGACACTGAATTTATATTTAATTCCCCCTGTATATATCCTAGTCTGAACATTTCTGTCCCCAGAGATTTATATATTGAAACTAATCCCCAATGTAGCATTTGGAGGTCAGGCCTTTGGGGGGTGATTATCTCATAAGGGTGATGAATCCCTCTTGAATGGAATTAGTGGGCTAATAAAAGAGGACCCAGAAGTTCCCTCATTCCTTCTGTTAGGTGAGTTCATAACAAAAAGATAGCTATCCATAAAGCAGAAGTGGGTCCTCCCAAGACACTGGATATACCAACATTTTGTGCACGCGTGCATCTGTGTGTATGTTTATCTCCACAGTCTTTTTTAAAAAATTTCTTTATTGATTAAGGTATTACATATGTGTCCTCCTCCTCCCATTATCTCCCCCATATACCAACATCTTGAGCTTGGACTTTGTAGCATCCAGAATCGTGAGAAATAAATATCTATTGTTTATAATCCATACAGTCTATGCAATTTTGTTACAGCAGCCTAAATGGACTAAAGCAATGTGTTTCTAGATATGGAACACTAATGCCCAACATTGAACAACATTTAACGCCAGTGAGTCTTGATCCGGCATCTAAAAGAGTTCTGGAATCTGGAGAAGGCTGTGTGTAGATTAAGTAAGAGTCCAGAGACAAAAGATAATTTTGAAAGGCATTAGGGGTCAGAGGAGCTTTAGCTGAAGGAGCTAAGTTCTCCTTATCTCAGGACCCCTTGCTTTTTATTAACGCAAACTGCCCTAATGCAATGTGGAGATACATTTCAAAGGGTAGAGTTTCATACAGAAGCATTGTCAGATTGGGGGATAGCCTTGTTCAGGTGTTTTGCCAGTAGGAGCCAATAACATGTAGATTAAGATGCCCTAAGCTGTCTGGTAGCAAATCATTATCTTAATCAGGTTTGGGGAAATTCTTTCAGCCATTCCAATAGATGATAACATATGTGACTCAGCTCTTGTTGAGTCCCCAAGGTCTATCAACCTTTTGATGAAACTCTTGCAATTATGATATGCTGTGATTGGCTTCTGGCAGAACACTATTAGTCTAATCAGAAGTTGTAGTTCTTCCTGTTTTTCTTAGAACAGTGCAATTTTCTTTTTTCTTGTCCTCAAAAATGATTTGTTTGGTGTATGTCACTTAATGATATATATTTGATGAACATTCTATTACTTATATGTAAAAATATATCAGATTGCATCATCTCTTTATTGTTATAGAAAATATTTTGTCACATATAATAGGGGTTGTTTGACCTCTAAGGAAAAGAAAAGTCCTTTGGTTTTTCCTCATCTTTTATTCTATCCAAAAGAAGAGGAATGCTAATATTATTATTTGGATTCTAAAACACTATTTGGAAAATTTTTTTTCAGGTACAAAAATGTCATAGAAATAACGTGGCCTACACTGTGTAACCCTATCTTCTTTCTCCTTTTCTGTTGGCCCTAAGTAGTTGCCTTTTCACTCAATAGACATTATAAAGGCAGAGACCCAAGTTTGGATATTGGGCTACTTTTTGTTATTGTTCTGTTATTGTAGTTCTCTACTTTGATGTAGTTCCCTACAACTTCCAAAAATGATAGTCATATATAGCTCCCCCCCCCCCCATCTCATATGACTTTATCTTCAGTGACCTTACCAAGAAAGGGGATTATTAGAGTCAAAGTTTTAGGTGTTTCTGAATTCCATGTCCCAGTTTTGTGAGAAAATAACACTTTAATTCAACATAATAATTATTCTTGTTTTTCAACATCCTCAACAAAGTACTAAGGGAACTAAGGCCAAAGAAAGACATGATTATGTTTCTACTTAATATAAAGTAGGATCAAGAACATCCTTGATTTCTTATGAATAAGATCTTAGAAAGGAGTATTTAGGCCTAAATGAGTGAGCAATAGTAATATAATAGAATCACTGACCAGTATGGCTCAATTGGTTGGAGTGTCATCCCATGAACTCAAGGGCTGTGGGCTCAATTACCAGTGAGGGCAAATATCTAGGTTGCAGGTTTGATCACCAATTGGGGCATGTGCAGAAGGTAGCCAATTAATATTTATCTCTTGCATAAATATTTCTCTCACTCTTAAAATCATGGCCAATAGGCACATGAAAAAACACTCAAAGTCACTAATCATCAGAGAGATGCAAATTAAAATGACAATGACGTATCACATCATACCTGTCAGAATGGTTAACATCAATAAATCAACAAACAAGTGCTGGTAAGGATGTGGAGAAAGTAGAACCCTAATATACTAATGATGAGAATGCAGACTGGTACAAACACTGTGGAAAACAGTATGGAGATTTCTCAAAATATTAAGAATGGATCTGCCATTTGACCCAGCAATCCCATCTGGGGGAGTATATATTAAGAATCCTTAAACACCAATCAGAAAGAATATATGCATCTCTCTATTCATAGCAGCATTATTTATGATAGCTAAGATCTGGAAACAGACCAGATGCCCATCAGTAGATGAATAAATAAGTATAGCTGTGGTACATTTGCACAATAGAATACAATGCAGCTATAAAAGAGTAGGATCTCTTATCCTTTGAGATAGCATGGATGGACATGAGATTATTATGCTAAGCAAAATAAGCCAGTCAGAGAAATACAAATATCAAATGATTTCACTATAGGTGGAATCTAAAGAACAACATAAACTGATGAGCAAGATAGGTCCAGAGGAATGATGTATGGGACAGAAGACTCTGAGTGGGGTATACTGAAGGGAAAAGCAGCATCAAGAGAATTTGCTGATTTTATGTGAACCTTGAGAAAGAGAGAGGAGTCAATAAAGACTCCTAGGTTTTAACTTCAATTACTGGAAGATTGGAATTGGCATTTATTGACATAGAGAAGGTAGGATGAGCAGGTTTGGGAGCAGGGAGAAGAGTTCATAATAAATTTGGGATGTATATTAGAAATTCAAATAGAATTGTCAAATAGGCAGCTGGGTAGTTAAATCTGGAATTCAGAATCTCACTCAACAGTTTTCCTTTTTGGACATCTATAAAAGTCATTTCTTTAATAATTAACTTTAAATCTGCAAAAGCATTTCTTCGGGAAGCTAAACATAATAATTCAATAATGCTACTTTTGGTGATACAACTAATTCAAAATATGTAAAAACGTATAATTTTGGCAGATTCAATTCACGTCAAGGGTCTTACACACTTTCTAAGCATTTTATTGAGATAAAACATAAAGTAGTGCTTCTAATAAGATAGTGTAAACTCAAAGGCGTTTATTCCTTTAAAATGACTTATATTAAGAAATGTATTCCCCAAGTTTGTAAGGATGTTTTCTTTGTATGTGGAAAGATGTGCATAAAGTATTTTTTTATTAAAATATGTAATACAATATTATTTTAGCATGACATGTTTTGTTAAATGTTTATTAGGAAATTGAATGAATCTATTCCTATTATCTTAAAATTCTGTCAATTCTAAAGAATTATCTCAAGCCTTGGAGAATAAATGGTATTTAGCTGACATTTCAAAGAAAGCAACTGAACAAAGTGATTATACACATGCCTAGAGTACTGGCTATAAGGCTGAAAAATTGACTATATACGTGAGATTTAGAAAGTTGAGAATTACCATGACCTTCCAATGAGAAAGGAGGAGAACCGGGAGGGATGTACTCATAGAGAACAAAGAACTCTGCCAGGAAGAGGGACTGGTAGGTTATTATCTGGTTGAAGTCCACTTTTGACTTTGAACTTGCTGATGTGTCCTCTGAAAAAGAACGTTAAGCAGCCATCCGACCTGGTGCATAACTTAAGTTTTGGTGTTGCTAGCAGCTAGCCTGACACTGATAGTTAGGCATTCATGCTCTCTGTAAATCTGTCTCACAGAACATCCATATCACACAAAAATACTGTAATGGTGTTAGATCAAGAAAAGAGTAAGATGACTTCATGGTGATATTTGAACACAGACAAAATAAACACTGTCTAAGCCAAAAAAACAGACACCCAAACATGTCCATACCTTAGCTATTAGGAGAGACAGTTTCATCTTTACCAATTATAGTGTTAGCCTCATTTTAGTCTTCCCTTTTACTGATAAGATTTATTAAACACCCAGTCTTAGAATTACCTCTACTTACTGAAAGCATATGTATAGAGAAAACCCTGCTTCTTTAAGCCCTCCACAAAATCATCTACCACAGGCCCAAATACAATAAGCCTTTTATAACACATTCTTACTTAGATTCCCACCTTTCCCCCATGGTATACATTCTCCATTGCTGCCATGAATAATATCACAACTTGTACCTCTGCTGGTCTTTACCTGGAAGACATGGATACTTCCAAGTATATATGTTTATCTTCTGTCTCCAGATTTTTTTCTTATTAAAGAAATAGCAATCAGACCATTTTCTTACTCCTCTGATTTAGTAAGGATGCTTCAGCTTCCAAGAGGAAATGGAAAGACAGACTGGTTCTATATGCCTTGCCAGTCTCCAACCCAAATGGGCTTATTGTAGAACCAATGTATTCCAGAAGTTAGAAAAAGTAAATTAAAAAGGATGTCAATGTACTGTATCTCTAAACTCAGAAAACTAGGAAATTGCCTGAAAAACTGACATAAGAGCCCTATAGAAGACCTAACACCTTAACACCTGGGCACAGAGGGCATTGGAAATAAATGCAAAAAGTTATACAAAGAGTAAATAGAATACTTTTCATTCATTTGTCCAATGCCTTCTCCCAGTCCATACCATTCTAGAGGAGAAACACTGATCCAAAGGAAGCAGAAAAGTGAGGTGGTGTAAGTATAATAAAAGACTAGCTCTACCCTCTGTCCTAGCATTGATTCCTTGTGTCAAAAGTCAACCATAAGCTTACAGGACAAGAAAAGCAAACTTTTCAAATTGTTCACAGACCAAGTCAGCAATTTGGGAAAAGTAGACTGGATTTCACTTAAATGACTACTAAGCAGAGAGATCTGCCCAAAATATCACCAAAGCCTGTAAAGGCATATTCAATAGAGTAATTAAAGGCAGGGTTGGAGAAAAACAATTATGCTTCTACATCACTCAGTTCAGACTGTACAATAAATACGGAGAAGAAAAATATCTCAAAGCTTGTACAACCAAGGGCACAATGGTTTTGCGTTCATTTTCCTTTTGACCCACCTGTACTTTTTTCAAGAATAAACAATTACTTATATTTTGAAAAATAACAAAATTAAGTAATTCTTAAAGGTAAATCTTTCTAGCAGATAATGAGTGTACAACAGTGTGGTGAATAAACATTTTTTTTCTTTTTTCTGCAGATGGTTGGTACACCAGCATTAATATAGGAGATAGTGGATGGAGTGTGCTTTGCTATTGGACTGCCTCAGTCAGACCATGCCTCTTCCATTTATTGATTCTAAAAACTTTGTCAAATGACCTAACCTATCTATGCCTGAGTTTTATTTTCTATAAAATGAGTTTGATAATAAAGTGATAATGAGAAATATGAGTCAGATGTTTCTAGTATTCAACCCAGTGTTGGCACAGAGAGAGTGTTCAATACCCTTCTGAACTGTTTTTCAAAAACATTAATAGGGAAAGTAGTGTTTCAAAACTGTAGGATGATTAATTCCAGATAACTCTGTATCATGGAGGCTGCTGAAATTCCCCTAGATGATATAGGCAACATAAAAATGCTTCAGGAGAGAAACCAAGATGGCGGCATAGGTAAACAACTGGTCTGCTGCCTCGCACAATTTAAAAATTAAAACTAACATAAAGGACATCTATCACTCAAAACCACAAGAAGGCTGGCTGAAAGAGAAAGGAGCGCAAGCGCTGAAAAGCTGAGGAGCCTAGGAGCCTTGGTACGGAGGCACACGAATCGGGCTGGTGGAGAACGACTGGGCATGCGGCTTTTTTCAACCTGAAGGGAAACAAACTCCCTATCACTTTGAAATCCAGTTTCTGGGGTCACATGGGGGACCCAGACGCCTATGAGGAGAAGCTGGTCTATCAACCATCAAGTTCGAAAGTGAGGGTGACTCTCTTGAAGAGGTGTGCGCAGTAATCATTGTTTACTGCAGAGAACTTGGAAACTCAGGGCAGGACCTCAGGCTGGGGCGGGGCCTCAAGGTGGGGCAGGGTCTAAGGACATCACTAGTTTAGGGCATGCCTAACAGCGATGGCTAACACACAAAGCCACTCCATCAACACAAGAAGGCAGCCAAAATGAGGAAACACAGAAGCATGACACAAATGGGAGAGATGGAGGAAAGTAAACTACTGGACAGACGACACACAATTCAGAATCACATTTATAAGATTACTCAAGAATCTTCTAAAAACCTTTAGAAACTTGATGAGACCTCCAAGAAGCTTGGTGAGACCTTAAGGACCTTAATGAGAATACCAAAAAATGGAAAAGGACCAGACAGAAATTAAGTATACAATATCTGAAATAAAGAATATACAGAAACTCAACTATAGATCAACGTACCTTAAGAATCAAACCAAAGATCTGGAATATAAGGAAGAAAAAATCACCCAACCAGAGAGGCAGAAAGAAAGAAGAATCCAAAAGTGTGAGGATAGTGTAAGGAGCCTCCAGGACGGCTTAAAGCAAACCAACATTCGGATTTTTGGGGTGCCAGAAGAGAGAGAGAAGGATATTGAAGGCCTACTGAAAGAAATAATGACAGAAAACTTTCCCTACCTGGTAAAAGAAATAGACTTACAAGTTCAGAAAGTGAACAGAACCCTAAACAAGAGGAATCCAAAGAGGAACACACCAAGACACATCATAATTAAAATGCCAAGAGCAAAAGATGAAGAGAAAATCTTACAAGCAGCAAGAGAAAAACAGCTAGTTACCTACAAGCGAGTACCCATACGACTGTCAGCTGATTTCTCAACAGAAACTATGCAGGCTAGAAAGGAGTGGCAAGAAATATTCAAAATGATGAACAAGAACCTACAACCAAGATTACTCTACCCAGCAAAGCTATCATTCAGAATTGAAGGTCAGATAAAGAGCTTCACAGACAAGAAAAAGTTAAAGGAATTCATCAACACCAAACCAGGATTACATGAAATGCTGAAGGGTATTCTTTACAAAGAGGAAGAAGGAAAAGGTAAAGGTAAAAAATATGAATAACAAAAAGATATCAAATACATACCTACCAATAAGTGAAACTAAAAATCAAGTGTATAAAAAATCTGAAGGACAAAATGGACTGGTGAATATAATAGAATCAGGGACATAGAAAGGTATTGGACTAACTATTCTCAGGGGGAAAAGGGTCTGAGGGGTGCGGGAAGAGATTGGACAAAACCCTTACAACTGTGGATGAAGACAGGGGCAGGGGTAAGAGCATGGGGTGGAGTTGGGAATCAGGTGGAGGGGAGCTATGGGGGGATAGGGAGGAAAGAGGAACACCTGTAATAATCTGAACAATAAAGATTTATTATTTAAAAATAAAATAAAATAAAAACATTAATAAAGAGGAACACAGAGACTAAGGGGTCAAGAAAAGAAAAGCTGATGTCCTGGCTGGTTTGGCTCAGTGGATAGAGCATCAGCCTGTAGACTGGTTCAATAATTGGAAAAAAATCCATTCAGATGACATGAAAAGTAAGTGCTTCCTTCCGAAGGATACTTTCAAAGTAATGAAGACATGAGCCACAGGTGAGTATAAAATATTTGCAAAAGACATGCAAAATATACTAAGATTAAAAAGCCCTCATCCAAAATACAATAAAGACTCAAAATTCAACAATAAGAAAACAAACAACCCAATAAAGATAGAGGTAAAAGATCTGAACAGACATGTTATTAGAGTGCATACAGATGACAACGTATGAAGAGAGGCTCCATATTATACACCATGAGGGAAATGGAGGTTATAGCAAGATGCTATTACACATCTATTAGAACCTCCAATATCCAGAACACTGACAACACCAAACACTGAAGTGGGTGCGGAGCCACAGGAACTCTGACTCATTGCTGCTGGAAATACTAAATGGTACAGCTACTTTGGAAGGCAGTTTGGCAGTTTTTTGTTTGTTTTGTTTTTGTTTTTATTTTTTTATAAAATTGAAGGTGTACTTACTATGTGATCCAGCAACTGATACTCACCCAAATGAATCAAAACATGTCCCTATAAAAACCTGCATGGAGATGTTTTAGAGAAGCTTTATTCATCATTGCCAAAACTTAGTCATCCTTCTAGTAGGAACAATGATAAAATGAGGTACATCCAGACAATTTAGCACAAAAGGAAATGAGCTGTAAAGAAATGCAAAGACATAGAGGGACGGGAATGCATGTTACTAAGTGAAAGAAGTCAATCTGAAAAGGCTACAGACTGCGTGATTCCAACATGTCATTCTGGAGAAGAATGAGCTATAGAGAGAGTAAAAAGATCAGTGATGTGAATAGCTCACAGTTATGGATCCTGAGAACAGATTGGTGGTGGGCAGAGGCTGTGAGAAGTGGATAAATGGGTCAAAAGGTAAAAAGAAAAAGAAAAATGCTGACAGACACCACGAGACTGAAGAGACAAGAGAGGATTCTCTCCTGGGACCACCAGACGCAGTACAGCATGTGGACACCTCGATTTTAGGCTTCTGGTCTCCAGACTGGGAGACAATAAAGGCCCGTTGCTTTAAGCTTCCAGTCTGTGGTACTTTTGGCAAGCCTTACAAATGTTACAGCATTTGTGAGAACTAATACAGGTCACAGTGATAGTTCAATAGCAGTAAGCACATAGTGGGCATCCTCAACCTCATCCTATTTTGTACCAAAGGTGAGCACCTTTTGGAGGTTGATACTTCTCACACAGGAATGTGGAGAAGCACAGAGTGGCTGTTGGAGACCCAAGACTGGATGTGAAGACACAAACTCACACCCAGGGAAGGGACTTTGGAGGTCGAATCCACGAGACCTTGGGATAAAATTGTGTCAATGAAACTGCCCTCCCTTCTAATTTGAGCACCTGGGATCCTCCCAACTGAGCTGACAATCTATGAGGACAAGGGGTGTAATTGGGTACAAGTTGGGTTTGATACTCTTTTGTGAACGTTCAAATTAGAGATTGAGATTTAGAGAGCAATTGGCACTTTTAGGTAAACTTGAAACCCAGTGGCAGGACGTGGACACTCACATAGAGGATGCATACCAAGAAGTAAAAATATACCAATGGACTCCAACATTTTCCAGATAAGAAGGAGGAGACTAGACAGTGGGGGGAAAATAAAACAACACACAAACAAACAAGAGAGGGTGATAAGAAAGGGAGGAGATTCTAAAAGAGTGCCCTTGAGAATCCTGGAGAGGAGGTTCTCTCCTTCTGTCTCCCCAAAGAAAGAAAAATAGATAAAATATTAGTGTCTTCTAAGGATTAAGGGAGAGGAAGGAATAGTCAGATAGAGCACAGAGTATTTTAGGGCAGTAAATCTATTTTATATGATGTCATAATGGGTGTACATGTAATTATACATCTGTCAAAACCCCCAGATTATGTAACACCAAGAATGAACTCTAATGTAAAGTATGGACTTTGAGTAATAATGATATGTCCATGTAGGTTCATAGATTGTAACAAAGATGCTGAATGGCAAGGAGCCTGCATTCAGGGCTATGTAGGACATTTCTGTGCTCCTTGCCCAATTTTTTTAATTTTTTTATTAAGGTATTATATGTGCACATATCTTACCATTCCCCCCAACCCCTCTCGCATACATGCCCTCACCTCCTCCCCCAATGTTTTGCACTGTTGGTTATTCTTATCAGTATGCATATAAGTCCTTAGGTTGATCTCTTATCTCCCCCACCTCTCCCTAACCTTCCTGCTGTAATTTGACAGTCTATTTGATGTTTTACTGCCTATGAATCTATCTTTTTGTTCATCAGTTTATGTTTTTTTTATTATTCATAAATGAGTGAGATCATGTGGTATGTTTTCTTTCATTGACTGGCTTATTTCACTTAGCATAATGTTCTCCAGTTCCATATCACCCTGAATGAGCCCAATCTTGTCTAAACTAAGAAGCTAACCAGGGTCGGGCCTGGTTAATACTTGGATGGGAGTCTCTGCTCAATTTTTATATAAAGCTAAAAGACCTCTAAAAAGTAAATCTTATTTTCAAAATAGTGTTTCCATAATTACTTATGGAGAATTGTAGAATACATGCAAGTATCATTACCCTGTTTATTTTGTATTTGTGTTAAGTTTCAAGTCCCTTGATAATGAGATATTTTTCTTTATTCATTCTGAAATCTAAAGTAAACAGCCCGATAAATTTTCTGAAATGAGACATACCAACACACCTGTGTAATCAAGACCCAACTCAGTACCATAAAACCAATCCCTATCTCATCCTCCAGTTGTCAACATCCCCAGAATAACTATTATAACTTCTAGCATGAAACTATTTTGACTTTTTTAGTACTTTATATGGAGAAATACAATATGTATATATTTGTGTTTGGCTTTTTATATTTGTGAGATTCACTCATATTATTGCATGTAGTTAGTTGTGTTCCAATTACTCTCATATTGCTGTTTGGTATTTTATTGATCCATTCTACTGTTTATGAACACTGAGTATATTTAAGCTTTTTGGCAATTAGAAAAGTTTAACAGATATTATCTGGATGTATTATTCATATCTTATTTTTATCTTCCTTCTGTCTATACTATCTGTAGAGATGTACTATTTCACATTTTACATAATAGTGAGTCCACTCATTTTTTATCAGTCTTGCAAGAGGTTTATTACCTTTATTAATTCTTAGAACCAACTTCAGAATATGTTGATTAGTTTTATTTCATATTCTTGTGAACTTATTATTTCTATCATTCTGTTTGTTTTATTTATGGCTCTTTTTCCAAGCTTCTTGATATGGAAGTTTAAGTTACTATTTTTCAGACCTTTTTCTCTTCTAATTTATAAATTTCCTTCTAAGAATTTCTTCCCATTAGTATGTTTTTTTATATCTTGTAATTCAGTTCAAAATATTTTATACATCAGACTTTATAAAGACACAGAAATATTAAAAAAATAAACATGTCTTTAATTGTGAAGGGCTTGATATTTAAGGAAACAAATTTGCCTTCCGATTCATGGATGCTGGCAGAAGACACAAAAATTGAGTCTAGCTGAAACTGGTTTAGCTCAGTGGATAGGGTCCCAGGTTCGATGCCAGTCAAGGGCATGTACATTGGTTGTGGGCACTTCCCCAGGGGGGTGGGGGTGTATGTGTGCAGGAGGCATCTGATCAGTGTTTCTCTCTCATCTATGTTTCTAGCTCTCTATCTCTCTCCCTTCCTCTCTGTTAAAAAAAAAAACAACAAAAAAAAACAATATATATATATAAGTTTTTTAAAAATAATTAGGTCTAAGAATTTTATTCCTCATGGCAAAGCAAGCAGCATGAGCATCATGTGTGCCCTGCTCCCATTGGTGCCCCTGTCCCACAGGGAGGCCCGGGAATCCTGCAAGTGCAATAGGCTCACCTTATAGCTGAGGAATACAGAGTGTGGAAACGGCATAGATAGTAAGCGTGCCTAAGCTTCGCCCCAGAGGAGGGAGACATTATTTTTACCATTCTGGACAGTAAAAGGACAGCAAACTGATGATTGCCAGGGGGAGAGGAAGGGGAGTTTTGGGTAGAAAACATAAAGAAGAATAGATACAATTCACTTTATACTATGACAGATCATTACTAGACTTAGTATGGTGAGCATGTGGCAAGACATACAAATGCAGAATCACTGTGTTGTACGCCCAAACTAATATAATATTATATGCCAACTATACTTTAATTTTTACACAAAAAGTGAAATAGAAACAAATTTAATTTTAATTGTATATTTTATCTAATCCAGGACATGAAAAGGATTACTATTTCAACTTATAATTAATGTAAGAAGAATTAAGATATTTTATATTCCTTTTTTTCTTATACTAAGTCTTTAAAAAATGTATTTTTCTTACAGCATATCTCAATTTAGCCACATTTCAAGTATTAGCTAGTCAACATGTGGCTGGTGACTACTGCCCAAATCTAGCAACTTTTGGTTTAATCTCTAGGGAGTCTTACAGCTCAAAATTTAGCAAAGGTCTTGGGAGACTGGCCATATCTGAAATCCCTCCCTGGTCTACTATGTCACTCCAACCATGAACACAAAACATTCCAGAGCACTACTGGATTCGGTTTTCCCATTGCAAACCAGATCAATAGCCTTTATTAGCACTGAACAATGAAAAATGGTCCCAAGAGAAAATGTCTGCCAATTTTCAGCCTACCTCTGAAAGCTTGTCTCCGCTCCAGAATTTCAGATGCATCCTTATTGCCCTTTACTGCTTTGATGCCTTTTGTCAGCTTTTCAGAATTTAGTTTGGTTTTGATTAGTCATACCATTGGCTTCATCCTACCTGAATGCAGTTAGTTACAGCAACTAAGTGTAGAGTTTCCTATGAACATTAAAGGATTTTTTTTCAGGCTTAGGGAAGATATATTCCTCACAAAAACACTTTTAATTGCAACGTTTATATTTGTTTCATCTGAAATGTTTCCGAGCTGCTACTTGACTAACCTGTCCAGGGATGTCCATTTTCCTAGCAATCTCTATCAGTCCAACGTAGCTAATATCTCCAATTCACAGGTATATGTCATCAAAGCTAATAGTCTAGTATCAGATTATTTTAACAGAGTAATAAAAATTGTTTTAGGTAAGGATAATAATATAAAGGAAGATTCTTTTTTAATTTTTCAATTAGAATTGAGACTCAATATTATATTAGTTCAGGTGTACAGCATACCAATTAGACATTTATGTAACTTACAAAGTGATCCTCCCCCATAAGTCTACTACCCACCTGGGGCCATACACAGTTATTATAATATTATAGACCACACTAGAAGCCTGATGCATGAATATTTGTGACAGAACGGGCCTTCCTTTCCCTGGCTACTGGCACTGCCTTCACTCTGGCCAAAGCCACCTTTCCATCTTCCTATTCTGCACAGTGGCCCTGAGTGGCTAGGGATGGGGCACTTGGCACTCACATATGCAAATCAACCCACCATCTTTGTTGGATTAATTTGCATAGTCACTCTTGATTGGCTGATGGGCATCTGAAGGTATAGTCAATTAGTATGTTACTCTTTTATTAGGTAGATTCCCTAAGCCAGGGGTGGGCAAACTTTTTGACTCAAGGGCCACAATGAGTTCTTAAACTGGATCAGAGGGCTGGAACAAAAGCAACCTGACCATGCTGGCACTCTCATCTTGGGCTGCTGGTGAAGGAGCGGAGGGGAGAGCAAGAGAACCCACCACTCTTTTGGCTCTGAGGGCCAGATAGAACAGCTGAATGGGTCGGATCTGGCCCACGGGCCGTAGTTTGCCCACGGCTGCCCTAAGCTGTACTTGACATACCTGTGACTATTTTGTAACTAACAATCTGTTCCTCTTAATCCCTTTACCTTTTTCGCCAACCTCTCAATCTTTCCTCTCATCTGGCAACCATCAGTTTTTTTTCTCTTTATCTATGGTTTTTGTTTGTTCCTTTATTTTCTTTACTAGAGGCCAGTCCACGAAATTTGTGCACTCATGGGGGAGGGGAGTAAGGGGAGGTGGACATCCTTCAGCCCTGCCTCACTCCTCTTTTAGTCCAGGAACCCTCAGTTGGACATCCTTAGCATTGCTGCAGAGGCAGGAGAGGCTCCTGCTACCGCTGAGCTCACCAGCAGTGAGCCTGGCTCAGGGCTTCTGGCTGAGCAGCCCTCCCCCTGTGGGAGCACACTGATCACCAGGGGCAGTTCCTGCAATGAGCATCTGCCTCCTGGTAGTCAGTGCGTGTCATAACAACCGGTCATTCTCTGTTGGTCTATTTGCATATTGGCCTTTTATTATATAGGGTTAGATTCTACATATAAAGAAATCATATGGTATTTGTCTTTCTCTGACTTATTCACCTAGCATAACACCTTCAATCCATGTTGTAGCAAATGTTAAAATTTCATTCTTTTTATGGCCAATTAATATTCCATTGTATATATGTACCACTTCTTTATCCAATCATCTACCAGTGGGCACTTAGATTGCCTTCATGTCTTGGCTATTGCAATGAACACAGGGATATATCTATCTTTTTGAATTAGTGTTTTGAATTTATTTGGATATATAGAAATATACCCAAAAAAGAAATTGCTGGATCATAAGATAGATCTTTAATTTTTTTAAAAACCTTCATACTATTTCCCATAGTGGCTATTCCAATTTATAATCCCACCAATAGTGCCAAAAAGTCTTTCTTCCCCAAAAGAGATAATAGAACAGAAACAGCCACTTCTAGAACAATGCTCTGTTAGGAAATTTTAAAACTTTGACTGTTCAAAGAATTATGCTTGCCCTCACCAGTTTTGCTCAGTGGATAGAGCATTTGCCTGCAGACTGAAGGGTCCCAGGTTCAATTCTGGCCAAGGGCACATGCCGTGTTACAGAGTCAATCCCCAGTATTGAGCGTGCAGAAGGCAGCCAATCAATGATCCTCTCTCATCATTGATGTTTCTCTCTCTACCTCTTCCTTCCTCTCTGAAATCAATAAAGAAATTTTATAAAAAGAGCTATGCTTAAGATGAAATACACTTTCTGACGCTCTGTTTTTCTCAGTTCCTGTAAAGAATTTTATAATAAGTTTTGGGTGAATAATTAATAATTTATTAGAATTAAACCTGCAGAGGTACATTTACCAATTATGATTTAACACTTTTCTAATCTATATGTTCTGAAAGCTAAGAAAATTATTTTTATTGAATTCTATAGGTTAAATGCCCAGGATTCTATCATTACCAATATTTGAAGAGGAATCATTGGCTGTTTTCTTCAGGGGAGATCATTAATATAAATCCCTAAATCCCAATAACTTGACAAAAGCAGGTCATACATTCAATAATTCACTAAGCTAACATTTACTGAGTACTTGTTACATTTCTTTACTGTGTAAGAAAATCCAAAGAATACTATAAGATTCTACTCTCTAGAGACAATAGATTTGTTTATGGAAAAGAATTGTGAAAATTCACAGTATCATGTCCTATCAGAATACGGTAGTACTCTTTTTATAATATTAGAACTCAAAGGAATAAACTAATTCTGAAGGATTAAAGAATCTAAGTGGGATTTTAATTTAAAGATAAATTTTTAGGATGAGTAGAAAATAAAAATGTTATAAGAGGTGAAGACATTTCCAAATGATAAAATAACATTTATAAACTTATGGATGGGTAAACATTTGGAATGGCCAGGGAAAAAATATTCTTAAAAGTAGGTATATTATAGCTTATGAGGTGGTTAATGGTTCCTGAGTGGCTTTCTTTGGGACAAGTGGGCCCAATAGTTTGTGAAGAGGGAACAAATTTGGAATATACTAATCAGGGTTTGAAATACAAACTAACTAGTCCCAGTATTCTTTAAAAGGGAAATAACTAATCTCATTAAACATTTAAAACAATGTTAATTTAATTGTGTAAAGAACAATATAATACAGTATGATATGAACATGTAGAAAATTTATTAATCTATATAGCTGTAAATGTTAATATAAATATTGAATATAGACTTTCCCAATCAACAAATCCAGCAGGTTGAAATTTCTAGGAGAGCCAAATAGATTAATGTCTCATATGTTTATACTATTTATCAATTGAATGCCCCTTATGCCCCATAAATCTAAATTACAGTTCAGGATAGAATGTGCAGTCAAAACTACTGATTTTATGTTTTGAAGATGGAGATTTAAAGTAAGAATAGAAAAATGTGGAGTCTTTGTTTTGTGATATTTATCCCTAACAATGAACATTGAAATGCAGTGATAAGCATTTGTAAAGTATATACTAGAATACATGCTACAATTTTGACTTTGGTCTGACTTTGAATCTCAGAGACCCATTTTCTATTTCACTCTTACCCTTACCGCAGCTGAACATGAAATAGCAGAAATCAGGAGAGTGTTCTATACCTAACTATGGTCCCTGAATTGAAATCAGGAAACTTTACCTCCATCTCTAGAAAAGCTAAGTGTTACTATTATTTCAGACTGTATTTAATTGTTATGAAAATAATGGAACACCATTATTTGAAAAGATAGCATGTCAAATAGAAGTATGTTTATTTGAGAATCAATCAAATAAATTTGGCAGTAAAAATGGGAAGAAAATGAATTTCCTAAGACAATCAGTGTATAAAATATTTCCCCTTGACATATGGTCTTTGGGTAAAGAAAAGTACTGTTCCCGTTTTTATTTCAGAAATAAAATGTGTACAGTTTAACATCTGCCAAGTTAACAATCTTTTAAAAAGGAAGGCTGACGAAGGGTGCCATTTCCATCATCTAAAACTCAGCCTTGTTAAAAATTGGAAAAAGGGTTAGACCTTGAATTTTATTTGGCTCAATGTGGTTTTTACTGATTAATTGGTTATAGAAGAAAGAGCAAATATTACCATTCTCGCACCCATCAGTGCTAGATTTCTTTCTTTTTTTTTAAGTCTAAATAGGTTCCTTTTTTTCTGCCCCTATGAAATGTCAGTAGGTGAATTATCTGGCAGCACACGAACCAGTCAAGACTATGAAGTTTCTCATTTTCTCAAGTGAAGTGAAAACCATGGTGATTTGAAATAAAACAAAAACCAATGTTACATATGCCTGGATTAGGAAGAGCAGCTGCAGCCCAAAACGAATTATTTGGCTTTTAATCTTGCAATTAGTCAATGTGAAAATAAGAACATGCATACCTTTATAAAAAGAACTTTATACTTGGTTATTAGGCTGACTGCCAGCATCCCATATTCCAGGGTATGGATTCTAAAGGAGATTCATCTTGCATGCCAAATCGGATACAATGGTAGGAGTTGCCTGGGGGGCACTATATTTAGCAAAATTCTGAGGCTGCATTTGGGTAATTTTAGGAAAACTGTCAGGATTGATGAATTATTCATAGGGCTGGAAAGAAACAGAATGCATACCAGGTGGTTCAAATGAGATTTAATGAAGGTACCAGTTAGAAAGCCATGGGCAGTACAAAGGGGACTTGTAAAAGGTTCAGAGACAAGCCACAGAGAAAATGCTAGGACTAAACAGTCAGGGATGAAATAATGTTTCCATATCCTTTGTGAGAGATGAATCTGTGGGGGTGGGCCTGCCTGGTAGGAGTTGTGTGGAACTGAGAAGATGCTTTCCAAAATTGGGGCACTGAAGCAAGGGAGGCAGGAGAGAAGCATCAGAATCTTTTTTCATGCATTTTGATGTTCTGCCTGTCCTTCCCGTTGGCCAAATCAGGGATAGGCTGATAAATGAAACACTTAAACAATGTACCTTGCCAACAACCATCATACCCACCACGGCCAATTTCATGCACAATGTGATGTCATTGAACTGGAGTTGTGACAACAATCAAATCTTACAAGCTCGTGTGAACTGGCTCCATCACACTACTAGTTTAAACCTAAACAAAAGCCAACCACCAAAGAATTCATGGGAATAAATTTGACATGTTCTATTGAGGAATCTAAACTTTTTAAAATTTTTATTTATTTTTAAAATTTATTGATTTTTTTTACAGAGAAGAAGGGAGAGGGTTAGAGAGTTAGAAACATCGATGGATGAGAGAGAAACATTGATCAACTGTCTCCCGCACACCCCCTCCTGGGGATGTGCCTGCAACCAAGGTACATGCCCTTGACTGGAATCAAACCTGGGACCCTTCAGTCAGAAGGCTGATGCTCTGTCCACTGAGCCAAACTGGTTAGGGCTAAACTTTTTTAAATGGTTCTATCAGCCTGAGTCAAAGGGAGAGAGCTGGAATTGAAATAGGATCCAGCGTTATGTTCACCAACAGTGGGGCAACAAATGCATGAATTTTGCTCTTGAGTCAGAGAGGACATTGAATAAAATTGACTGGAAGCCCTCTTAGCACCTGCCCAATGCAAGATTATAGGTGTGATGTGACATTGACAGAGATGAGAGACTGCCAGATACCCAAACATTCAGAGAAGAAATATAAGTGGCCAGATAGAAAACAATAAAAATAAAAACAAAAACATCATCTGAATCTTGGGAGGACAGTTCAAGGCCACAAAGTCACCATCAAGAGAGAATGCACCGAATACCCACAAAATCTAGAAAGCTCCAATGTTAAATCAGAATAAAACCTGACAAGTAAAATCATCATACTTTCTTAATTATCTCTAAGTTATTCCACCTTCTAACTCATCAGATACTGGGTGATTAGAAGTCAGGGCTGGTTAACATGAAATAGATAAAAACATGGGAGAAGAGAACAGAAAATCCAGACATCCCCTTTCCCACTACAACCTTTTCAAGCATAAAGTGGGCTCAAAAGGAGAGAGAAAGTTTGAAGTTCTTATTGTTACTTGAGAAAAAATTAATCTCTAAAGGAACACTATTTTGGTAAGAGAAGTGTATGTCAATCTTTTAAGTATCAGAATAACCAAAGAAATTGCAGAGGTATTGAAAGCTCAAATCAGAAGAGAGAGAGATAAGTATATCACTCCTAAGAAAATTAGAAATTATGTTTGTAAGACATATCACTCATTGTTTGAATATAAATATATATATATGGAAAAAATGTAATAAGCTAAATAGAGAAAATAATGGGCAAATGCCACTAATAGGCATTTTCCAGAAGAGGAAATACAAAAACACAGCAAATATTTCAAAGCTGTTTGATCTATCTGAAACCCATGGAAATACAAATCAAAGTCTGAGTAAAATATAGCATAAATCTATAATAATAAAAGCATAATATGCTAATTAGACCAGACAGCCGAATGACCTTCCAGACATCATTTAAAACATCCTTCTGGATGAAGCTGCTGCAATGGGGGCAGAGGCAAAAATGGTTAGGGGCAATAAGGCAGGCAGATAGAGTGGTTAGGGATGATCAAGGCAGGCAGACAGAGTGATTAGGGGTGATCAGGCAGGCAGGCAAGTGATTAGGAGTGATCAGGCATGCAGGCAGGTGAGTGGTTAGGAGCTAGAGGTCCTGGATTGTGAAAGGGTGCAGGCTGGGTTGAGGGACTCTCCTACCCCTGTACATGAATATCATGCACTGGGACTCTAGTATATAATAAAAACCTACTAAATAAAGTGCTAAAAAGAATGCAAAAGAAGACAAACATGCATGCTGATAGTAATATATAAATTGGAACAATTATTTGGAATATCTAGTAAAGTTAATGCAATGTTATATTCTTTCAAAAAGTAATCCGTGAATGTGAATGGCAGAATCCCCTTCAATGTATTGTTTTCCTGTTAGAGTTTGTCACATGAAAATTTTACTTGTTGTATGGTTAGTCTGTAAGGGAAAAACTAAATGGTGACAGGTTTCCAGTTTGTTCTCTTACTTCGCTCCTCATCCAGCCCAGCTTATAAATTTACTTCTGCAAACTCAAAGGCAATTCCCATGAAAACCCAACATATGCCTATAGACTACTATATCAAACTCCTTCACAAATCCATTGTGGTGGCTAAATATACCTAGTTTCCCACAAGCTTCAACTTTTCAACTACCATCAGTCAGAAGTAATTTGTTTAGTTTATCTGATCCTTTTCATGTGTTTACTTCACCAGAACTTCCCAAAATTTTGTAATATTCCTTGTTCCATACTTGCAGCACTTCTGCCATCTTGATAAAAAACTGACCCATGTGTAATTTCTGAATGTGCAAATCTATTCCTAAGTACATATTCTGGAGTGTGTCTTGACCCTGCACACCAGAGAACACAAAAAGAACCTTCTGTGTTTTGGAATTTTACTGCAATATATTTGTAATAGTAAGATTGGATTAAACCCAAATACCCAACAAATATAAAATGAATAAGTAATGCCTTGATATAGTTTCTTACAAAGAAAATGAACAAATTATAACCTCCAGATCAATATGGCCAAACATTAACACAAAACGTTGTACAATCATATAATGGTTCAATTGATAACATTATTTTTCAAGCACAAACATTTTTTGGGGGGTTTTGCAAATGCATTTATTTTTAATTTAACTTCTTTGTTTAACTAGAGACCCAGTGCATGAAATTTGTGGACAGGCATAGAACGCTTGCCTCATCACCAAGGCAACAACACAAGCACACACCCCCCCCCCCCCCCTGATCTGTGCCTGCTGCCCAGAAGTCCTCCAGCGGGATTGAGAGGGCCAAGTGCCACCATCTTGGGCACCACAATTTTTGTGATGGAGTGATGGTCTTTTGCATAGTCTATCTTTATTAGATAGGATGTATTACATAAGTGTCCTTTTTTCCCATTGACCTCTCCCCAGCCACCCCAACTCTCAGCAAATGCCCTCACTCCCACATCTGTATCCATTATTATGCTCATATGCATACATACAAATCCTTTGGTTGATTTATTACACCCCCACCCCTGACTTCCCTCATAGCATGGATGGAACTGGAGAGCATTATGCTAATTTAAATAAGCCAATCAGAGAAAAATAAATATCACATGATCTCACTCATTTATGGAATATAATGAACAACATAAATTGATCAATAAAAACAGAACCAGACTCATAGAAGCATCGAATAGACTGTCCACAAACAATGTTTTTTGCCATACTTACATATCTAGTAAAATAATCTTAAAAAGGGATGGGAATGAAAATCACTAAATTCAGGATAATACTTTATTTTTAAAAATATATTTTTATTGATTTCAGAGAGGAAAGGAGAGGGAAACAGATAGAAACTTCAGTGATGAGAAATAATCACCAATCAGCTGTCTCCTGCATGCCCCACAACCCAGGCAGATGCCCTGACTAGGAATGGAACCTTGACCTCCTGTCCATAGGTGGACACTCAACCATTGAGCCATGCTGTTCAGGTGTGAATAACAGTTACTTTTAGAGAAGTACTAGGTAAGACTAGAATGAAAAGTGGAAGAAACTGAAAGGTCAGTGTTATTGATTGAATTGGGCCCCCTGCCAGATTCATATGTTGAAGTTCTAACCCTCAGTATCTCAGGTTGTGCCTTTTTGTGGAGATAGGGCTTTTACAGAGATAATCAAGTTAAAGTGAGGTCATTAGGGTGAGCCCTAACTCAGAATGACTACCATCCTTAAAAAAAAAAAAACAAAAAAAAAAAAACTTGGCCACAGAGACATGTGCAGAGGGAAGGATGTGAAGATAGGGAGAAGAAGGCCATCTACAAGCTACAGAAAAAAAGACTTGCAATACATTCTTCCCTCACAGCCCTCAGAAAGAACCTGCCTTGCCAACCTCTCCATCAAACACTCCCAGCCTCCCGAACTGTGAGACAATACGTTTCTATTGCTTAAGTCACTCCCTTTGGTTCTGTTTCTCTGGAGAACACTGACTAATACAAGGAGAGTCTTGAGGCTCCACTGGCATCCGGGCAGTGAAGAAAAGCCAGCCCCATGAGCTTGTCTGCACAGGCAGTGGTGGGAAAGTCTGAAGTGGCTCTGGGAGTGCAGCCCATCATGTTTCATATGTCAGATCGTTGATCACACAGCATTATCTCATTCATCGCAGTGGGTGTTTTCAGATGGGCATGATTAGTCCCATTTTAATGATATAGAAACGTCTTGGAGTTTCTAATTGATCTACACTAAGTCACATAGCTGATAAATGCCAACTCTAGAATGCACACTTTATGTGAGTCTGATGAGTATGCTTACAAAAACAAGTTGAACTTAACAAGTTGCACTACTATAGCAAGCTCCCCTCTCCCACTTTTCTTCCTTCATAAGGCCCACATTTCTGTCTTTGCTTAGTTCCTCTTATCCCTTTTTAGCACCTTGGAATGAGTCCAGCCGAGGATAGATCATGATGAACTTGGCCAGCAGATATTGCCAAACTTAGCTAATCACCAAAAGCCCTCGAGGAATACTTTTAAGTAAAGATAAGGAACTCCTAGGTTTGCAAGATGCAATGGCCAATTTCTGAAATCCTGTCCATATTTTTCCAGATTTATTGAGATATAATTGGCATATAACATAGTGTCAGGTACACAGCATGTTGATTTGATTCATATATATGTACAGTATAAAATTATCACCACCACAGCACTACCAAACACCTCCATCCTGCACATAATTATCATTGCTTTTGTGGTGAGAATTCTATCCATGTTCTAAAACTCTATCTTGACTTGAGAGCAATAGATGCAGCACAGCTTCTCTCAAACCCAATGGGATTTATGCAACCAGTTTTATACCTATCAAATTCTATCTTGCATTATAGTTGTCTATCTAATGTTTCCCTCAGATCCTGTTAATATTTCTTAAAATTAGGCTAACTATATAGGTAAAACATATATTTACCCCAAAGAACAAACATAGGTATTTTGTATACACAATGTTCACAAGAGTAAATTCAGGTAAAAATAAATAAGAGGCAACAGCTTGGTGAAGTTAAAAGCAGATAAATCTTACAATGCAGATGTAAAGGGGGAAAGTATAATAAAAGTATGTAAAGACTTAAAGGAGTGTGATAATTTGTGAAAAGGGTAGGACATTATATAACCCCAGGGAATCATGACTAGGATCTGAATGATTTTTAAATGTTGAGTAAATATACTCATTTTCATAAATCATTGATGTTCACCTGAAATCAGTAGGGCCTATCATTTATTGAGTGCATTCTAGGAGCAATAGACCCTGGTCTGTGTTTGCATTACTTTAATCCCTCAGCTTTGCAAGACCATTTTTAAACTGACATTTTATAGTCGAAGAAACTGAAGACTAGAACAATACTCGAATCCCACATAACAAGTTCATAGATCTGTCTATGTCCTTAGTACAGTCACAGCAGGACCACTGCCCTAAGCCAGGATATAGAATTTTTTTAAGCAAACCTCAAATCAGTTTTGTCCAACAACCCCTATTAGTCACTAAAATCCAGAGGACTAGACTTCAACTAAGTAGCAGACTGGAGTTTAATTCACTATTTCAAAAATGTGTTCACCATTGAGGTATTTTTGAGTAACCTTGTCTATACAACATACTGTGCTAATCTGTCCATAGAAATAACAATGGTGCATATATGAGCACCAACTTCCTCTTTGCATGCATTACTTTGAGGAACTGATTTACTCATTAATAATTTTGTACATTCATCTGTGAAATAGAAAACATTTAACTCCTCTCATATGATTATTGTGATAAATAGCTTATAAAAACAATTTAAAAGCACTTAAGGAAAAAAAGTAGAAGGGGAAAAATTAATAAAATATTCCTTATGGTACTTGGTCCCTACTAAAACTAGGAACATCTGCTTACAAGGCATTTTTTCATAATTACATCTTTGTCTTTTAATTTAAAGTAAACCTGTTAGCTTAAAATAAATCTTGTATTAAAAGTTTTCATATCAAAATGAATGTACTGTTCCCCAAGGAAAGTTTTATAAAAGCCACTTAGTTGTATAATCTTAAACTGAAATTTGCAATGATAGGTGTTTAAATAAGCAAATTACAATTACTATTAACATAAGCAATTCATTGTTCCAAATATAATCAATGTAGCTATTAAAGTACTGCAAGCAGAATCATTATCAATGTGAATTACATTACTATACCATGCACAGTCTATCAGATACACTATTTTATGGTGGTTTTTAATATTTTTTGCTCTTTGTATACTATATACACAAAACATGTACATGTAAATATGCTATATGTGAACACTGACTTTTGTCATTTTTTTTTTCTTTCAGGTTTATAAATAAAATCCAGAAGGTCCTTACAGATTTGGGAAAAAATACATACCAACAATAGCCTCCCCTTATTTTACACTAAAACCCATTGGCTAAATATAGCTGGTGATGGCTTTGGGGTCGAACTTTAAGTTCTTTGTAATTTCTATGACTTTTTTTCTCCTATTTAAAAAAAAGAGGTATAACTTCATGTTCTCACTCATGTGGCTAAAAATATCATTATGTTAAGTATGGGCTAAACTATAAAGTTAGATATGTCAGGTATTCTGAATCTTCCGGTTTCATACAAGATGCTAGTGGTGATGGTTATGTCTGTGTGTGTGTAGGGATGGGTCCAGGGAGGGGGAAAAAAGTTAAATGTGTCTTAGAGGAACAATGGCAGCATTGGTCAGATCAAGGGCTCTCTCAGTCACACCCAGAAGACTCAAACATGGGTTTAAGGGGCTCTGGGATTGATTAACCAGCCAGCCAATCATTTTGAAAGAGCATATGTTATTTCTTTACAAAATGAGACGATAGCAAAATATTGAAGATTTACTAGGTACTCCATTGGCTGTGAAAGTTAAGGAGGAAAAATTTCATCTAAATGCTGAGTGGATCTTATGGAAACAAATGACGTGAAATTAATTTCCAGTAAGTGACAGGGTGGCCAACATGATTCTAGACCACAGCTATTTTTGTGAAGTGTTGATGATTAAAAAGGAAAAGAAACTGCTTAATTAATTTTGCCAACATTTTTCAGTCCCTTTGTGAGGACAATCTGTCATGTTTACATAAACTGGTTTTGTTATACGATGACAAAGCAAACTTCTACTCTGAAAAGAAATGCTTTACACTGAAGAAAAGTTAAGCTTGTCATCCCAATAAAATTTGCTATTGTTATCAGTAGAATTGCTTTCCAGTATATTATCTTCCTTTTAGGAAAACAACCCTCTACCCCCCCCCCCTTCTCTCTTCCACTGCCATCACTACCCAGAGGCTGGGACTTGTACTCCATTCCCTTGAAGTAATAAGACTACATACTGGCCCCTACAACACAGAAATTAACAAAAAGAAGAAAGGTTACTCAGGAAAAATCCCTCTGAAGGACCTTGGACTGGAATAATTATCACAGCTATGTTTGCTGTTACAATTTCCTTCAGTTTTGCCCAACTCTTCAAGTGAATTCTCTTAAATAGCCAATCTTGGTATTAGCAATTCCAGTTTGTAAAAATATAGAAAGTTCCCACCCACACCTTATAAGGCCCAAAGTAGCATAGAATAAGTTGCCTCAAGTTGATAGTTAGCAAAGAGAGACCCACAAGAAAAACAGGGCAGTGATCTAGAGCCAGCCTACTTACAAGTAACAAACAGAATGCATTTGCAAAATATAGAAGCATTCCTCTTGGATTCTGGGAGAAACCATTAGAAAATATTCTATTATAGCCAAGCATGAGACTTGCATCTTAAGGATTTGTTGTGTCTTATTTTAGGACTAGAGGCCTGGTGCACAAATTCATGCACAGGTGGGGTCCCTTGGGGTGGCCTCAGCAGATCAGGCCCCAGCTCATGTCCCCATCCTCACACCCCCACAGTACCACCTGGCACCCTGCCATGGCCTGGCATCGCCCCCTCACCTGCTCCACCATCCTGCCTATGGGGCACTCAAGCGGGCCAGGGCCCCCACCCAGCTTCCTCAGTGCCTGGGAGCTAGGCAGTGGCTGGTCGCTGTCTGTGGGGCGGTCGGGCCCCACTCACACCTGCCTTGACCTGGTGCTGCCTGCTCACCTCCTCCACTATTCCACTGTGGTCCTCCTCTCATCGGGGCCCAATGTACTACCAGTGCCTCCACTGCCGCCCACTGCCAACTCGGCATCACCAACACCCACCATGTTCCCTGCCACCCCCTGGTGGTCAGTGGTGCATTCATAGTGAGCAGTCAAACTCCTGGTGGAAAGACTGCCTGAGGGGACAATTTGCATATTAGGCTATTATATAGGATCATCACCAGGAGATAATTGTTACATCCAGGTTTGTGACCCTGCACATCACATGGTGCAAGATGCAGCTTTAACATTTCCTTATCCTGAAACATAAATAGTACCAGGGTTGCTATAGGCTGGAATTTGAAGAAATTATTAATAAAATTTCTCTTGAATTAGGATATAGCTGGGCTCCTATCATTAATGTCCTAAGATTGACATTGTGATCATTTTATAGATATAACTAGAGGCCCAAGGAGCATGAAATTGTGCATGGTTAGGGTCCCTAGGCCTAGCCTGGCCTCTGTCTCATGGCCTCTGCCGCCCTGCAACACTATGTGAAGCTCCACATCCCGGGATGCTCCAGGATGCTCTGCGATGCTCACAGCCCCTCAACTGCTCCAAAGGCTCCACCCCACCCTGTCACTGCTCCGAGAGGTTCCTCTAGCCCCACCATGCTCTGAGAAATCACCCTCGCCCCGCCACTACTCCAGGACCAAGGACTGACTTCTGCTGTGGATGGCTGGGACCCAGGACAGCAGTTCAGCCTGCTCACCAGTCCCCACCCACCAGAGCCTACTGCGCACACAGCCTGACGTTTGGTTGTCCTTTTGATCGTTTTGGATGTTACAGGCCTTGGCTCTTTATATATAAATGACTTAGTGAAGAAGCCAACATGTTTGGTCTACCTAGTTTGGAACCTAATTTTGAGATCACCAAGATTTAGCATAAAGTAATCATCACATACCTCTAAGACTTATCCCTTCTAATGTGCTTGATGGCTTGTTGGTATTCATGATATTTTGAAATTATTTTGAATGATCATACTCACTAATTTGAATTACATTGGGTTTTGACTGTTGCAGCTGAGCCTTCCTATCTCTATTAAGTTTCATTTATTTTTTATTAAAATTTTAGTGTGAGGGAATAACCAAATAAAACCAATTTGGTACTAGCCTTACTGAAAGCAGGTTTGCTAAGTAAGGATCATCATCTGGCCCTACAAAGTGGGGGGGAAAGGATTAAGTGGAATTCACCACTATCCAATTTCCATTTGCTGTCATCCCAAATTGACTGCTAGAACATCTTTAAGACTAAGTAATAATTACAAGGAGGGTTCTGGTACCAAGATTTAGACGAATTTCAGTTTCCCTCCGCACTGTAGCTCAAAGGAGTATAAATAAATGTGTTCACAGGAACTGAAGTAGCTTGAAAACTGGGTTAATTTTCAATTGTGCTTATACATGCTCTGCACAGCAGTGACAGTCTGTCACGGGGCTCAACAAAATTAGAGGGAGGACATCAACTTCAAAAATGTGAGATTGCATTCTCTTGCCAATGACACAGGATGTGAACTGCCACACACACACACAATAAAAGCACAAAATAACTTAGGTAATAAAATGAAAATAAGTAAGTTCTTTATAGACATCTATTAATTTTTAAAACTACATTTGAATGTATTATTCTCCCTGTTGTGTGAAAGGGAAATCAGCTCACTGAAATCAGGAAACTGGATTATAACACTGTTCTATTATATGCAGAAGGTGGGATTTAACATAATTCTTATTATTTCAAGACACATTCATTTCCCCTGTTCCATGGTCTCTCAAGTTTTAGGGTGTGTATCTCCTCCAAATACCCCCAGCCCAGTCTTAGAGCCATCGCCTTGTTATAGCCTTTAGTTTTCTTGAATTTTGTTCTGTTTTCTTCTGAAATTCAGTGAAAACAGAATTTAATACTATATCCTTGCTGTGTTCAGATTAGATCACACATGGAAAAGGAATTCCAGGTAATAGCTATGTTTTTTTTATCATAAATTGAAATCATTAGTAGTAAGAGATGCAGTTAGAGGACTCACCCACTTATTAATTCAGTTAATATAACTCAAGAAGAGAGGATCAAGCTTGTTTTATTTGATGGCACACCTGGCTTCCTGCTTCATAAAAAAAATAAAAAAATAAAAAGCATTCCTATGAAGCCAGAGAAGAAATTCTATCTCTCAAAGAGAGCAGATTTTCCCTTAAGAGAAGCAATTATATTACATTTCCTGCTCTATCCCTCTGTTTTGTTGTTCACCAGGACTGAAATAATAGATTCATCTGCCCTAAAGGTAGACATTATTAGTTGTTCACTTGTGTCAACAAAAGTTTCCCTCATTAACAGAAGGCTCCCCCATGCTGTGGTTAGTCATGGTTATGCATTAAGCAGCAGATTTCATTAAATCAGAACTTCAGAGTTCTCTTTTTATCTGTACATTTGAAATTTATGAAATAGTTTATTGAACTCCCTCACATTGGAATATTTTTTGCAATTGATTAATTGGGTAAATGCCATCCAACCCACTTGTATATTTTTTCTTTGTAGATACACCCAAGTCTGTAGCAAGAATCACAGTCCTAAAAATGATAGGATTATATAACAGTGCTATTGTCATGGGTATAGAAGTTGTATCTTGATCATTGCTGCACTTTACAAGAGAAAATGAGGCCTTCTGAGTACAATCATATGCCACTTAACAGCTGTGATACCTTCTGAGAAAAGTGTCATTAGGCAATTTCATGTTCTGAGAACACACAAAGTTACACTTACACAAACCTAGATGGTGTAGCCTGCCTGGCATAATCTATTGCTCCCAGGCTACAAATGTATACAGTATGTTACTGTACTGTATACTGTAATCAGTTATAATACAATAGTGTTTGTTACCTAATCATATCGAAATATAGAAGGGTACAGTAAAAATATGGTATTAAATATGGTATATTCTATAGGGCAATTACCATGAATGGAGGTTCCTCTGGGTGAATCAGTGATGGGGGTGCTGAGTGAATGTGAAGGCCTAGGACACTACTGTATACTACATTTTTTTTTTCATTTTCAAAGATTTTTCATTGATTTTTAGAGAGAGGCAGGGAGAAGGAGAGAGAGATAGATAGAAACATCAATGTGAGAGTATAGCATCTATGGGCTGCCTCCTGCATGACCTCCTGCTCAGGAATGAGCCAGCAGCCCTGGGCATGTGCCCTGACAGGAACAGAACCAGCAACCCTACAATGCATGGGACAACACCCAATCAGCTGGCCAGGGCTACTGTAGACTATTATCAACACTGTCCACTTAAGAAACACTGAATTTATAAAGCATCCTGAGAGTAAGTAGCTCAAGCACAAGAGAAAATAATACAATGAAGAAACCTGGTAAACATGAGATCTATGGGGCTTCTGTTCACATAACATGGCATACTGTTTTATAGCAAACTATTTTTTTAAAAACAGAAAATGTACATCTAAAATAACTTAATTATACTGTCTGGATGATTACACAACCCTGAAAATATGCTAAAAACCAATGAAGTGTGCACTTTAAAAGGTGAATTTTATGGCATTAGAATTATATCTCAATAAAGCTGTATGGTGTATGTTTGTAAACAAAAAAATAAAAATATGAAAGAATATAAAATATTCATAAAAATATAGCATAGTAATTACATAAACCAGTAACATAGTCATTTATTATCATTACCAAATATTATGTATTGTGCATAATTATAATTATATATGCTATAATTTAAATTATTATCACTCAATTTCAACACATTAAGGTCTTGTTTCCCTTTCCCTTTCCAGTTATCTAAAATAAAGCTACTATTTAAATGCATCTTTTATGGTACATTGTTTTATAAGTGAAGAATATTTTGAGATATAAACAGTGTTGTAAGCTTGGATTATTGATGTTTCTTAACCAAGGTCAGGCTGCCCATTTTTCTTGTTTCTTTTCTGTCCTGTGCTCTACTTTTATAAAGCTGGCAGTGCAGGTCTATTTACTTTAACATAACCACAAACACGTAAATGATGCATTGGCCCACACATCATTATGCAATGAGTGGCTATAGTTCAAGTTTCTCAAACATTCATGTCCCAGGGTCAATGCATGCCTTAAGAAATGTTTACTCAAACTTTTGTTCTGTTTTCTAAAAGTTAACCTTTCTCTCTCTCTCTCTCTCTCTCTCTCTCTCTCTCTCTCTCTCTCTCTCTCTTTCACACACACACACACACACACACACACACACACAATACTGATTTCAAAGGGAGAGACAGTAAAAAAAAAAATCAATGATGAGAGAGAATCACTGATTGGCTGCCTCCTGCATGCCTCCCACTGGGGAAAGAGCCTGTAGCCATAGTGTGCCCTGACTGGTAATCAAACTGTGGCCTTCTCATTCATAAGTCAATGCACTGAGCCACACCAGCCAGACAAAGAGTTAAGCTTCAAATATAATAAAGATGTAATATGCAAAGTAACCTTCATGCTCTCACAAGATGGTTGCCTACAATCAGGCCAGCAGGTGCGTGAGAGATGACCAAATAACTGAACAGCAGGCTGTGTTCAGGCCAAATGACTGTACAGGCCAGTGGGGGAGGAGGGTGCAGATCTGTGAGGGGTGACCAGGCTGGCAGGGAGTAAGGTTGGTGGTGACCAGGCCAGCAAGAGGACAGACAGAGGTGGCCAGGCCAGCGAGGAGTGGGAGTGAAGTTGGGGGCCACCAGGCCAGCAGGGTGGAAAGTTAGAGGCAATCAGGCAGGCATGCAGGGGCCATTAGGAGCAATCAGGCTAGCAGGGGGAGCAATTAGGGGTGACCAGGCAGGCAGGCAGGCAAGTGAGCAATTAGGAGCCAGCAGTCTAGCAGCAGTTGGATATCCCATGAAGGGTCCCGGCGTGGAAAGGGTGCAGGCTGGACTGAGAGGACCACCTCATGCACAAATTTCATGCACTGGTCCTCTAGTTTAACAATAAAAAATAAAATAACATTGAAGATAATTTAGAAATAATTTAAGAATGAAATTCACCGTGCCCTAAACTAGATATTTATTTGACTTTGAATAAGTCTCCTGATCTAACAAACTATGATTGTTTAGCTTTTTGGCATAGTTCTTTAAAGAATACACAATACTTATTCCAATAGGAGTTAGAATCACAGCTCTCTTACTTTAATCTTGCAAATATTCTGATTTGTTCAATAAAAAAGCCAATATTCTGGAAATGATTTCAAAGATTAATTCACTGTATAATGTAAGCCTTCAAGTTAGTCTTTCACTAAATCTTTTTGCTTAAGTGATATTATTTTACAAAACCTTTCTTGCTTTGATTTTGAGATATTATAGAATAGAAACTACATAAATGGAAGTTAATTTGTATATAGTGAGTTATAGAGTGTGCTTGTAGCAAACATTTCAGCACAAAGACCAAAGGTAATATAACGCTTCTTAATGTGTTTGTAATAACCTTGGAAAGTACTTTTAGAGATGTCTGTCAGAAAACATTAAATGGTTATAATTATTACAAGAGGCCTGGTACATGACATTTGTGCATGGAGGGGGGTGTTGTTCCTTAGCCCAGCCTGCACCCTCTCCAATCTGGCACCCCTTGAGGGATGGCTGACCACTGGTATCCGGCCTAAAAAGGTGGTCAGACATCCCTTTCACAATGCCAAACTGCTGATTCCAAACCGCTCACCTGCCTCTGCCTTATTGCACCTAACTGCTTCTGCCTGCCAGCCTGATCACCCCAACCACTACCTTGCCACCCTGATCAATGCCTAACTGCTCCCCAGCCAGCCTGATTGCCCCTAACCACCCTCCCCTACCAGCTTGGTCACCCCTAACTGCCCTCCTCTGCCAGTCTGGTTGATCCTAACTGTCCTCTCTGGCAGACCTTGTCTCCTCCAACTGCCCTCCTCTGCTGGCTTAGTAACCCCTAATGGCCCTGCCTTCTGGCATGATCACTCACAACTACCCTCCACTGCAGGCCTTGTCCCCCACACCTGCCCTCCCCTACAGCCTGGGTCCACCATAACTGTCCTCCCTGCTGGCCTTCCCCCCAGCCAACTGTCCTCCCCTACAGGCCTGCCCCCCCCCCACTTGCCCCCCCCCACCTTTGCTGGCCTGATCACCCCCAACTGCTCTTCTCTGCTGGCCTGAACACCCCTAACTTCCCACAACTGCCCTCTCCTGCAGGCCATCTTTTGGTGGCCATCTTATGTCCACATGGGAGCAGCAATCTTTGACCACATGTTGGCAGCCATCTTGTGTCTTGGAGTGACAGTCAATTTGCATATTACTCTTTTATTGGATAGGATCTCAATGAAAACACAGGATAAGAAGTCAGAAAAATTGTGCACAAGTTCTGACTGTGATTCTTGCTGACTATAGCATCTTGAGCAATTTAAGTGTCCATTCTGGAATTCAGTTTCTTTATCTTTATAAAAATATTATAATTTTGTACCCCTTAAAGAATATTATAAGATTAAATGAAATAAATGATGTGTTATTATTACAAAGTATAAAGCACTATGCAAATATTAGCTGCTTTTGTTATAAATATATTTTATGTTTTTGCTGTCATCTCCATGAAACATAAAATTTTGAACTTATTTTTATTCATTTTACTCCTAAATATCTGCTTTCCAAATAACTTTTTTTTTAAAAAAAAAAAAAAGCATGTTGGTCTCCATTCCCTCTTTGCTTGTCAGACCCAGAATATGTGTGTATTGCCTATTAAAAAACATGATTAATGGCCAATCTTTTTTTTAATATATATTTTATTGATATTTTACAGAGAGGAAGGGATAGAGATAGAGAACTAGAAACGTCAATGAGAGAGAAACATCGACCAGCTGCCTCTTGCACACCCCCCAATGGGGATGTGCCCACAACCAGTGTACATGCCCTTGACCAGAATCGACCCAGGACCTTTCAGTCCACAGACCACTGAGCCAAACCGGTTTTGGCTATGGCCAATCTTTACTTTAGATTGGACTATCACTTTTTAGAAAGTTACTTTATTTCTCTGTTTACACCTGAAATATCTATATATAAAACCCTAATATGCAAATAGATCAAATGGTAGAACAACCCAACAACCAGTCGCTATGATATGTGCTGACCACCAGGGGATTCACGTGGAACATTTGGGTGTCAGATGCAGCGGGATGGTGGAGCAGGTGAGCAGGGGTGCCAGACCAAGGTGAGGCACCAGTCACTGTCATCAGGGCCAGCCTCTGCTGGTTACTGAAAATTCTTTGCTCCCACATGCCACAATCCCTCTTGGTGCTCGCACCTGCTGCTGGTGCCCAGTGCTGGACACTTGGTGCTATCACTTGGTGTAAGCATGGTTACTGGTCCTAATCACTCCTGAGGGCTTCTCTACCTCTCTCTCCTCCTAGGGGGTGATCAGGGCAGCAGCCACTGCTCACACCCGCTGATGGTGCTGCCCCACTTATACAAGCTGCTGGTGTCAGCCTCAATTATTCCATGCCATCAGCACGTGGGAGCAGTGGCGACAGGACTGGGGCTGCTGGCAATATGGGGACCAGGGACCATGGCAAGAAGGGCAGGGCAGGGGTGCTGAGGATGGACCAAGACACTGCAGCCTCATGGCCCACAGTTCCTTTCAAGGTTCAGGAATTCATGCACTGGGCCCCTAGTAATTTATAACACTGTAACTCCAGTCTCCAAAGTTAAGCTTCTCTTCAGGCCTTCCCCAAAATGCTCTCCAAAAGATGAAATACCGTGTTTCCCCAAAAATAAGACATCCTCCGAAAATAAGACCTACTTATAGGTTTCCTTCTGGGTGAAATATAAGGCATCCATCGAAATTAAGGCCCCCAGGCTCTGTCTCAGAATGAAAATTAATTTACCGTAAACTGGTCGCTAGGGCCGCCCCCACTGGCATCTAGCAACTAGTGACATTATGCGGAGTCCTGACGTCACTACTGTGTGAATGGAGAGAAATCAGCGTGGAAACTTTGTGAAACCTAAACTGCAAGAAGTTGTGACTTGGGTGAAGAATTCATGGGAGAAAATCACTGACAGCTGCACTGCAAATGCACTGCGAGCAGGCTACCTTGACAAGAAGTACTCATTTAAAGACAGTGTTAATGCTAAACATGAGACATTTGGTCCACTGATTCCGAAAGAAATGGAGTCACAAGAAATTCACCAGGAAATTCAGGAATTGGATTGTTATGATGATGTTCCAGAAGATGATGACATGATTGTCATTGAATAAATGAGTAAATTCTTGATACTGTAAGATTCACAGTTTGTCTGGTTTGTGTTGACAACTACCGTACTACCGTACCGTATACAGGTAATAAATTTTCTTTATTTTAATTTAACAATAAATGTGTACCATATTCTTCTTCATGGAAAAATAAGACATCCCCTGAAAATAAAACCTAGCGCATCTTTGGGAGCAAAGATTAATATAAGACACTGTCTTATTTTCAGGAAAACAGGGTAGATTCATAGAGCCCAATAATATTTCTATTGAGCTCTGTTAATTTCCCAGAGAAGCCAATGTCCTTGTAATATGAGTGTGTGTAGGCGTGGGATAGGAGGGGGGTTATACATATGTGTATGTGTGTAAGAACATATTAATAAATTAGAAAGAAACACAAGGATTTTATTTAAAAGCCAATGCTAGGGAGCAGCATGTTGTTGAAAGCAGTGACAACAGAGCTTGTAATACACACATCTATAGGGGATCCACAAACTAGTGCAGCCCTGTGTGCTGCTGCTCACCTTCTGAGGTGCTTGCCTTTCAGAAAAAAGAAACTGCATCTGGAAAATTACTATTTGAACAATAAAGGTCAAGTGGAAGAATACTCAATTTGTTTCCTCCTGTTTGTTTTCATTTATGAACTGCTGGGAAGTCGCATTGATTGAGAAATCTCAAGTCAGAGATAACTCGCCACTGACGTGCATGTATTTCCTTCAGGAGCCTGGAGAAACACTAAAACATCCTTCCCCAGTCTGGGCCTGTGTCCATCAGCCTTGGTCCTCTTTCTTCAATTAAATTAGTAGAAGCAACAAAATGAAGAGAATTTGGAAAGAAATGTTCTGAGAACAATCCACATTCTCCAGGAGGAAGTGCTATAAATATTCTACTATTGATGAAAGACAAGAAAGACTTCAATCATTACAGGATAGAGAAAACAGGCAATGCCTATAAAACACTGACCACCCTTAAATGTCTATGTCCAGCCTGTATAACTCCCGTGAACTCCAGAATCATATATTCCAGCTGCTCACTTAATATTTGTGTATTGCCTATTAAAAGTGTAAGAGCTACTAAGATTTCCAACAAGCACACATTCAAAGTTAACATGTATACAAATTGAACTCTTGATTTCCACTCACCACTTACTCCCCCAGTTGCTTGAAACCCACGCTGCTCAGTCTTTCCATGTCTGTAAAAACTAATCTCCTAGTTACCTAAAAAATGTTTTTTTTCACATTCCAAATCCAATACTCTTATCTCCTCTAATGTTACCTATTAAAGGCCACTGGCATTTTTCATCTGATAAATTTTAACATCCTCTGAACAGCATATAGTTGCCCCCGTTGCATACTGAAAAAAAAAAGAAAAAAGAAAGTCAAAGGTCTTATAATCAATACTAGAGGCCTGATGCACGAAGATTTGTACAAGAATGGGCCTACCTTCCCCTTGCTGCTAGCACCACCTTTGCTCCAAGTGAGCTGCCTTTCCGCCTTCCCATGCTGCCTAGAGGGCCAGAGCAGCTGGAGTGGAACACTTGATTTGTCATCATGGCAATGACACAAGTGCTCCCCCCCCCGCCACTTGGCACCTGTGTATGCAAATTATATTGCCATCTTCTATGGGTTAATTTGCATACTCACTCCTGATTGGCTGGTTGGTGTAAAAAAAGTATACTCAATTTGCATCTTTCTCTTTTATTAGTGTAGATGAGCCTACCAAAACTGGCCCCTGCTGCCCCTTTGACCTCATCTCCAACCTTTCATCCCTTTCTTATTATATTCCAGCTACTCTGCCTGACACACTCAAGTCACATTTCTGCCCCTAGGGCCTTTGCAGTTGCTGTTCTTACTGCCTGGATTACTCTTCTTCCTAATATTTGTATAGCTTGTTCTCTTACCTCTTGCTGGTATTTATTCCAATATTCCTTTTTTTAGTGTAATCTATACTGACTACACAATAAAACATAAGCCCTCCAAAAAATGCTCCTCCTTCATAACACTTATCACTACCTAATTTATGAAATATTTTATTTTATTTTTTTTTTTATTGCTAAGCTCCTGTTACTAGAATGTGAGCTTAAGGAAAACAGGAATATTTTGTTTTGTGTAGTGTCCCAGAGTCTAGACTTTTACCTAATGAAAGAAGTTGCCAATTTTAATAGCATGTTTACAGAATACTCAAAAACAGGTTTCATCTGATAGTCTTTTCATAGGATCCTTAACATGCTGGGACAAGGGGGGAGGGGGGCCATGGGAAGAGAAGAACTTTAAAATGGACTAAAGAAATACTGTTTAGGTAAGGAGGTAGAGTGATCTGAGTCATATATGGAGATGTCTTGTTTGTTTGTTTGCTCATCTATAAGGATAAAAGCATAATATGCTAATTAGACCAGACATTCTTCCAGATGACCTTCCGGATGAAGTCAGGACAGTGAGGGAAGCCCAGGTCCTGGGTGTCAGAAAGAAGCCAGTGCTGGCAGCCAGGGAAGGCATGCCTACTCTTGCACAAATTTCATGCATTGGGCCTCTAGTAAGGTTATAAGGGAGATAAAAACTAGAGAAAGAATATATATTTTATCACTTGGAATTAAAATACACTTTCATCCTAATTTTCTCTATAAATTCTTGAGACCCATACAGACCTCTATTTCTTAGAGTTACTGGGGGAAAAATCAGTTGCTTTACCCTGGATAGTTACATACCATGTGATTTCATGTAGTATTACAAAATCAGAAAAATGGGGTATATCTAGACTATATGAGTTATTACATCTATTTTACATAAAGAATTCGGTTATAGTAAAACACTGAAAGAAAAATCCAAAGCAGATAATATATAGCTTAGTAGCTCTTACATTTTTCTAGCACTTTTATAGCATGATTCTGCATGCCTTCTCGCAGACTGAAAATGGAAATGAACGACAACCCTTAATTCAAATTTGCTACCAGTGTCAATTTTTAAAATGAGTTTCTTAAAATAAGTTGACTATTTGTTTTGAAAAAAACAAAAAACAAAAAACAGTAATTGGAATGGCTTTTGATGGAAAACTGTAAGTGCACATATATTCCAAAAGTCAAAATACTTTCTCTCTGATTAATTGAGTTTAGATCACAGAAATCTCAGAATCTATTAGAAAATGTATATCCTTAGATATACAAGTTTAGCTTAAATGTAATTTTTCTATAACTTAAAAATATAATTTATTTCCCTATGACCTTTTACCTCTCCTCTACAGAGCTTAGTCTATGAATATCTATGTATATGAATTTTATCTATGGAAATAAATTTTCTCCAATTTTGCTCCAGATTTAATCTATAACCAAGTATTAATCATTTAGTCAATTTGGTATCTACTTTGTAAGAAATCTTTTCTATTCTATATTAGTTTTACAAGTTAAGAATTTATTGTATTTCAGCTTTTAATTAATCTGGAGCTATATATTCAAGTCTTCATTTTTATGGTAGCAAATAATATTTATAAATAAGCCAACATATGGTATGGTGGTTAGAGTAATGTATATTACAAATTGTAACTTGGTAATAAAGATAGGCTGAGCTCTGAGAAAGTTTGGAATCTGTTAACAAGGAATAAATGTAATGTACTTAACACATCTTTGTGAATAGAAAACATGGTTTAAATGTTAGCTAATTTAATACAATGACTTCTACATTTTGGCCATGGAGGTCAAGGTGTTTCACTTCTTCAATGAACATCTAGATACAACTGTAGATTAATTTCCAATATTTGCACAATAAAAGTTATGCCCTAAATGCTAATGATACACAAACTTAAATTAAACCCCTCTGTTTAAAGCAGCACAATTCACCATAGCTAAGATTTGGAAACAGACTAAGTGCCCATCAGCAGATGAGTGGATTAAAAAACAGTGGTACATCTACACATTGGAAGACTACTGAGGTAAAAAAAGGAGTTCTTACCATTTGCAACAGCATGGATGGAACTGGAGCGCATTATGCTAAGCAAAATAAGCCAGTTGGAGAAAGATAAATATCACATGATCTCACTCATATGTGGGATATAATGATCAACACAATTTGATGAACAAGAATAGATCCAAAGACAAATGGCAGGGGAGGTGGAGGTGGGTTACAGACCAACCAAAGGACTTGTATGCATGCGTATTATCATAACCAATGGACAGAGACATTGGGGCAGCGGGGACTTGCCCCGGAGTGAGAATGACTGGGTGGGGGGAGGGGTGGTCAATAAATTAAAACAAAACAGTGGTACATCTGCACAGTGGAATACTATGCTGCTATAAAAAAGAAAGAATTTGTACTATTTGCAACAGCATGGATGGACCTGGAAAGCATTATGCTGACTGAAATAAGCTAGTCAGAGAAAGATAAATATCACATGATCTCACTCATTTATGGGATATAACAAACAATATAAACTGATGAACAAAAACAGATCCAGAGACAGAGAAACAATGATTAGACTGTCAAACCTCGGAGGGAAGGTAGAGGAGAGTGAGGGTAAGGGAAGATATCAACCAAAGGACTTGTATGCATGAATATTAGCCTAACCAATGGACACACTCATGGGGGTGAGGGCATCAGTGGGAGGGATGGAGAGTACTGGGGGAATAAGGACACCTTAATCAATAAACAAATTGAAAAAAGAAAAAAGAAAAGAAAAATATGATCAGAGTTTATTTTGTTAGAGATTTCTTATGATATTAAAAGATAAAAAATGATGCCAGCTCTCAGGCACTGGTGAGTACAGCGATGTGGTAACATTGACATGGTTCTTAATGATTTGGTTAATGCAAACATTGCTGCAGTATCTGATTCATCTTAATCACTAAACCACTGGTTATACAGAGCTACTTCATTTTAAACTTTCAAAATGAATCGTCTAAACCCATAATCTGGTGCTTATGGTTAAGCCTGAAGACTGCAATCTAAACTCATGTGAGCAGTACAGAATATGCAGATGTCAAAACAGACCTCAGTGTTAGACAGCCTGCTCTACTGTGTGTGAATGCTAGACAATTAACAGGTAATACATGAGATTCTGCCCCTGTAAAAAGCAATTAATAGTTCAAGATCTTCTAATGAATAATAGTTATTCAATCTCTGGTCTTCTTCCCCCACCTAAGAACAAACCTTACCCTGCTATATAGGACAGTGATAAAGAAGATAAAAGGTTATCCATTAGGTATACTATAGGAATAAACTTAATATGGTACTTGACGCCCAGATGTCTAGCTTGAGGTAGGCCATTCAAAGAGGTACATAGTCAAGGAAGCCATTCTTTGTAGAAGCCAATGGGGCATGGTTGAACATATATTTGAGATAGATCTAGCAAATATTTATCAAACACCTACCAGTTACAGGAGACTCTACTAATTCTGTAGAGATGTAAGTCTGCAATAAAAAACTGAATTGTAGAAGAGTCAGTACCAACACACCCCTAATCCCACCTCCAAGCTCCATTTAAAGTTCTATTCAGAAACATCATGCAGAAAAAACATGCTACTTTTGCTGACCATTTTTACTAGCCTCACAAACTTAGTTCTCATTCCCATAAATTTCACTAAGAGAATGAATTTGATCACATAAGCTTAATAGTAAGGCAAATGCCCACCACCTTCTTCCCTTCCTTTTTGATCCATCTATTCCACAACTTTATGGTTGTTTCAAATGTAACAGTTGCCGCTGCTTCTATTTAAGCAAACAATGATACAAAACTCAATAACCTGGGGTCTTCTGATCAGTCATGTAGTGTTCTTTTTTGGATAAAAGGGCCTAGAACTTATAACTAAATCTGTGAAAGAGGATTTTAAAAGAGAACTGATCTTTTTTTTCCTCCCACAATAATTTAGGTGTCAAATGAATGCTTTTACCAAACAGAGATCGTTTTAGAATACCATAACTCACATCTCTTTTAGCAAAAATGGTTGACTTATTTTGTTACTAATTCTATTTATGATGATAAATACTATCTCTGTAACAAGATTTCAGTTCCATGAGTACAACAATAATTTAGTGGTCACCATCACTGATTTAGAAATAAAGAACATTTTTTTATTGTGTTACTGGTGAGGAGTGCTCCTCATCTGCACCTGTTGCTTATGGGGGTGAAAATCTTGCAATATCCCCAAGAAAAAGGATATTCTGAGATTCACAAGGGAGGATGAATGATTTTTATTTCTATGGAAATGCATCCTAAGTTTCCAAGTTCTCATTTACTCTTGTCGCACCAAGGGGGGAAAAATGTAGCTGTGGCTTCAATAGGGCTAAAATCAAAGCCAGTGTCCAGAGCTTCCATTCCACATTGAAGCAGTGTCCAATCCAGCATCAGGCTAGTTTAGCTTGTGTTCCTGGCTGCACTCCATCAGTCTATTGCATGTGGGGTGTACCTGACCACGTGGCTATGTGGTTATGGAGGGAATATGGGCAGGAGCAAAGCCCAGGGAACCAGAGAGTCAAGAAGTCCATGAGCCAAGAGCCAAAATCACCAAGAGAGAGAACAACTTTGTTTAGAGGATTATGTATTTCCAAATTTGGAGGGTTTGTAGTGGCAATGCCCATTATGGCCCTCTGTTCCCAGATATGTATGACCTTCCCCAGTTACCTCAACTTCACTGAGCATGTGTCTATTCCCCTTTGTTGAAACTCTCCCCACCCTTTCCCCCTCTCTCCTCCAGGAATCTGTATGGAATGGGCCAGTGAATCCCTAGAAGTGCAAAGTTGCAGCTTCCTGGTGAAGCTGCCCAAAGGACATGCCCATAATGTCCGGCTTCCCTTTGCTCCTTTCCTCTTATTAATAGGTAGCTAATAAAAGCTTCAATTGGACACTAGTTCTAATACTTATATTTGTTTTGGGTTGATTTTCTCACCCTAAAATAGGAGAAAATAATGCTCTCCTCATAAGTAGCTGTCCAAAAGATATGAGAGATTGAATTTAAGAAGCCAAACATAGTGCTTGTCCAGAAATAAAAACCAAATAAAAATTAGCAAGTAATTATTGCATTCATTTTGCACTCTTATTCTCACATTATCTTTGTTGTTCATTCTTCTCCAACATGACTCAAAATTACTAAACTATTTTTCTCATCTATCAACCTCTTTTTTAGGCCTTCACTTAGCACTAAATTTATCTAGAACAGATTTATGTCTTTTCTACATATTTTAATTCAACAAATGTTTTCCAGTAGGATGCACTTCTCCTTGAGAGCTCTGAACTCTGAGACTGAAATGATTTTCCTACAATGCAATTTGATCATGATTGCTACCAGATTTTTATGGGATTTATACAATTGCCTTTATGTACTCCCTCTTTCTTTCCCTCTCCTCCTTCCATTTCACTTCACCAGAGTCAATTGAAGATCAGTTACAGCAAATACAGCCTCTTCTAATACATAACCACATAGCTGCACATCTTGCATCTTTGTCTTGAATACATCTCATTTCAGAAACATCTTACGTTTTTTAAGATACACAAATGACACCTCTGTGAACCACAGGTACAGTTGTTCACCCTGCAGAACTTCTTTGGGTTTTTCCATAGCACTTGTTAATATCTTCTAATTAAAGGTTTATGGGAAAGTAAAGTTCAAACTGCACCACCAATGGCAGTTGCTAAAAACAATCCTCTCCCCACTGAAGATCATAATGCAATCAGTGTCTATCTATCTGCCTTCTTCTTAACATAGTCACATTTCTCCTTCTGACATCTCTTGGATTTTTCAAAGTGCTGCTTATTATTATTATTATTAGAATATTTTTGTGTGTATCCCTTATTGTTCTAAGGAAGCCTTTGTCACTGCTTCTAAATTCCTCTTCTGGTTACCAGCTTAAATTTCTGCTCCCACCTAAGAACAAACCTTGCCCTGATTTTGCCAATTCTAGCCACACATGCCCAAGTCTGTCCCTGAACATCTTCTTAGCTGGAGCCCTATTACCACTTAGACCACATCCTAGTAGTTTTGAATGTTTAATATTATGTTCCGTGGGTCCCAATCGCTGTCGGTACATAAAGTAGAATTTTATTCTCAATTCCCAGGTGACAACATTTTGTCTGGACAACAGCCAGAGAGTACGATAATACCTGCCAACCTAAGTATATCATACCCCATACCCATAGCTAGATCCATGCAAATAGCTAGATCCATGCCCACTTCTCTTCCACTTCTTATATGCATTTATTTTTCACGTTCTGGTTTTTGCTTCTTTGCACTATGCATTCCTGCTGGATTCCCACTTCTGACAGGTGTAAGTGATGGCTCCCAGGGGAAGAAACCAAATAGAGTCTATTAAAAAATCTATTCAGTATTTTTAAAATAATGGTTGTAGAAATGCAGTTATTTGGGAAGAATAGAGTGTGCAGAGGCTTTTGTTACTTCCTAAAAATAAACACGGATACAATAAAGGTACATAAAAGACAGACTGAAGGAAGATGGCTTTACTCTTTCTAATCTTTTCACTTTGGGAAATTGTGTGCGAAGAAGAACAATGAGGAAAACAAGCTTTCAAATACAACCTCTCACATTTAAAAAGCTCCGATTTCTTCCATTTTGGTCATGTGTATGGGGTTCCCACCAGGAACTCTAACAGAGCTTTCCCCTCTGAGAGCAAGGTTACTAACAGGAAAAAATGTTTGCCCTGCATTCCCTTCTTCATCCCATCCAATTTAATGCCTCTAACTTAGCCACACTCTCATTTTCAAGAGTTCAGGCTTCCTCCTTGCTTCCTGCAAAGTATCTGTGACTCTCCTTTGAGAAAGGTCCCAGGAAGTAGACTTGTAAAGGTCTAATGGACTCATCAGATATGGTTCTCAAATGTTAAATGCCACACTGACATTCAAAAATTCATCTTGGGTCCCACAAAGAAAAAAATAAAAAGTCATGCCACTCAGTGTTCAGAAAAGCACATTATCTACTTAGTGGGGATAAGAAATCTTTCTGGTCCTCAGCAGCATTCTTAATCTTGATCAAAGAATAAAGAATGCAACATATTCGGCGGCAAATTACATTGGAGTTTATTGTTTCAAAAGATGTCTGAAGAAAACAGCTTTCATCAATTTCTGCATATAACCGCTATTACATTTGCAAATATGTTTAATGATTAAATCCACTTGTCCTTAGTACTACATACTTAGCAGGGATAGGATTAAAAATTTGGAAGAAGCTTAGAGGTAACAGTATCCCCATCCGCTTATGAGATTATGAAAAAGTAGAGAACTGCTATTCTAATTTTAGAATTATGTGTCACGCTCTATTTTAGGTCTTTTAAGAAAAGGAGCTGCTGTCCTAAATAATTCTTTATTTACATGATAATTACTCCCAAAGGGAATGAGAACTTTGGAAGATGCAGCTGTGTCATCTTTTTATTGCTGATGTCTATCAGATATTGTTGTGTATTTGGGGTACTCAATAATTTGTTGAAAGAATGAAAATAATCTTTAACACAAAGAGTCCAAATCTGTGAGTTTTTCTTCCCTTGAAATCCATATTCACACTGGAAAAGCTTCTATTATTCCTCTTATCTCAGCTTGCCTCACAAAACCACATTCTTTGAGAGTATTGATATTTTGATGAGGTTTGTGCCATCCTAGATATCATACACTCATTGATGCAGTAAAGGGTCCTTAATTCTCTTCTATATGCCAGGCCCGTGACCCTCAACCACTGCCCTTCCACACACACAGTATTGACAGTTTGTTATATGAGGTCAAAATATAGAAAGCTCATCTTCCATTTTACATAGCACATACTTTAAGCTAGAATACTACCATGGTTTTCTCAAGCACATGTATGTGATTATCACATATGTTACTGCAGAAATGAGGTTGGGAAACACAGTGTTTAGAAACCTTAGATGATCCTAATAAATCCATCTGACTGATTAACTGCTAAGCTTAAAATAAAAAAAATAAACTTTCCATTTTACTAAATTCCACCCCCTCCACACCCACTGCAGACAATCTTACATTAATAATCCAAGTTAACTTGTTCCATTTTACCTTCTTTGAACATTACAGCAAATAACAGGTAGAGTCACAATCCCCTACTGAGTTTTAGGATATTTAGGTTGGGCCAATATAGAGCCAGAATTCATCCCTTGAGAAGCCTTTTTCTTTCACAGTTCAAATCATAAGTCCCATAAATGTTACTGCAGCTGTAACCCTATCATGAATGAGAAGCAGGTTTCGCTGGAAAGATTTATCCTTGTCATATAAGATGGCTTTATAGCCACCATACCATTATTGAGCTGACGCTGAGGGTGTAATATTTATTTGGGGGGAAAAAATTAAAAATCTCTTTAGGGAGTGTGACTAGTGGAGGTGCTTACTTATGTGCAGTTACATTCATTGTTAAGGGGACAATTAAGGAGAGATTTCTGACAGACAATCCAAATAGGATGGCCCTCACCCACAGCTCTCCTTCCCAAATTCTTTTCCTCCCGCTTCCTTTTATGAAGCCCTTGATCTTCATGGAGGCTCCATATAAAAACTTATTATTAAAACACTCAACCTAAAGCCATACTTATCCCGCAAAGATTTACGGGCTTTTTTGTTTTTTGTTTTTACAGAAATCAAAGTCTCCAGCTGAAGGAATCAACGGGCTAGGCAGGATTTCAAGAATGTCAAATGCACCAATTAGCCTCTTAAAAATAGTTTTGTTAAAGAAGCCTTTTCCTTTTCTTATGCCGTAGAAGAAAGCAGTGAAAATAGAAATAACTTTTTGAGTTTCTTGAAGGCTAAGCCCTTTTAGCCAGGGCATAGGCTGACCTTAGCTATTAAAGGTAACAGTGCAGAAACGGGCACGGCAATTTAGTGCTTGCAGATATCCTGTTGGCACAGTGTCCTTTGTTCTACCTGGGCACTCCTCCTCTGCTCTGATCATTCTTTCACTGCATCCTAAACCAGGGCTTGGTGGGTACTTGCGTTTGATGAACTCTAATCCACATTGATTCTCTGGATTAATCCTTTTTTTTACCCTTTTCTTATCTCTTCTAAATTTCTAGTAACTTTGCAGTTTTTCTAGGAAACTTATAGTTCAGGAGGAAAAAAACAATGTATTCACCTTAAGGAGTTTAAATGCAGATTCATGGTATCCTAGGACTAGAAAGACACTTATCTACGAATGTAAAAGTCTGATAACACAAATGAAGAAGCTGACTTCAGGAGAGGGGAAGTGATGGCAAAAGTTAACTGCTTACTAGAGAATTGGTTCATGCTATTTTATGAGGTCATTTGCTTTAATAGGACTGAGTTCTAATTTGAATCTCACTACTTTTCCTGCTTAAATGTTTCACTCTTGTCCAAGCCAGTGCTACAATTCACTCATTTTCTATAGAAAAATCTCAACATACTGGTGTGTTATGATTACTTTTGAGAATGCACTAACCTCTGTTTTTTTCTAAAAGTTTTCTTTATTGTTTTTTTTTTTTTTGAGAAAGAGAAACATCAATTTGTTGTTCCATTTATTCATGCATTCATTGGTTTATTCCTGTAAGTGCTCTGACCAGGGATCAAATGGTAGATCAAGACAATGTTCTAACTAGTTGAGCTACCTAACAAGAGCTAAATTCTATTTAATACACCCTCCAGAAATCCAAGCCAGATAACTAAATCTGACATTATTATACATGTAAATATGAATGGGTTAAAATAAAATAAAATTAGAAATTATTGAATTGCATACATGTCTATATCCCACAGTGCTCAGCAGAATGTTATTAATAGCAAAGAAGATAGTAGATGAGATTATAAATGATCATGAGAGTGAAGAGTGATTAGATATCAAGTCCAGAAATATACAGATCCTACCCTGAATCAGCTACCCTTTCCTTTATGATTTATGCAGCAAATAAGTGCATAAGACATATGGTAATGGGGAAAATTGTTATTTTATCTAGGCTTATACCCTAACACTTTATCTTTCAAGGTTAGAGAAGTTGTATAGTTCTATGAGACCTCCTTTTATCCCTTAAGGCTAAACCTCAATTTAGAGATTTAACCACCCTCAGAGCCCATAGAAAGAGTATAATGGAATGCTAGGACTGGCTGGGTCAGCTTATCATTTGTGCAGAACTCATGTATTTTTTAGTCCTCTCAATGAGAATATACCAAAAGATGACCAAGTCTCACTATACAGATTAACAGTTTGAGCCTGCTATATAAAAGGAAGAAAAAAAGAGAATGTATAAACAATATATTAACATAGTTACTCTGCAAAGTTAATATGGGCAAATGAGCACCACAGAATCAAACTAATCAGAATATTCTTCTCCGTGAATATCTTGTGTGATGAAAGCATTTAGGAGGAACAGGGGAAAAGAATAAACTCTTCTAAGCATCTATAGACATACTGATTTCATGAAAACAAAAATCGTATTCCAAATTCTCAATCTCTTGGTGTGAATGAAAAGAAATAAAGCTTACCTTACATAAGTTAACTGCCAAGATTCAGTATAACATAGATTCAGTAAAATTCAATGGACACTCGTTTATACTATGAAATCACTGCTACATAAATCGTTCCTATCTTGAAGACATGCGTTCTAATTCAACCCTATCAAGACAAGAATTAGAAATTCCAAACTTCCAAGCCTTAAGGCTAGTCTCCCTCAGAGGAGACTGTTTTCCAGGCAATAAACAGGTCGACCATTGTCCCTGGTTTATATTTTTAGCATAGGTCCAACAGTGGCCTCCGATCCCTGTAATGCCAAACATATTATTAAAGAGTTCAGGTTCCAGTCATTTACATTTCAACAAGAAATATGCTTTCCTCTGATATGTTGGCAGTGGTTCAGTGCCAATGACCGGCTTTCACACATTGACGTTTCGCAAGGTTTTAGAGCAATTGGCTTAAAATTTGGAACACTTATCTCCGAGTTTCATGCCTCCGGTATGTGAAGAAGTGCTTTTATGGAATTCTGTTCAGTTATTTATGTTCAATTTGACCTCCATAAAGTTCCAAGAAATGAGAACACTGTTAAACTGTAAACAGTTTTTGCTTTAAACACAAGTTAATTTATTTTTAGCCTATTATATAGGATCAGATTTGAAATAGACACATTCATGTTTATGCATTGCCCTCATTAAATCATCTTAATCAACAAACAACACTTTTGAAGCAGCGCATTCTATTAAAGTGCTGCAATGTCGGAAAGAGAGCACATGAGGAATCTGCATGGACCCAAGCAGGATGATTGTTTATTAAACTCAATTACAAGTCCTATTTTTATTTTCCCTCAGTCATTTTGAATGTCACAGATTAGATGCATTTGAAGCTTTCTCTTGTTTCAGAAGTGTCCCAAATTGGGGCAAAGGAGTTCACATGGAAGCAATTTAATCCTGACATTCTTGTATAACCTTGAGAAAGTTCCTTCCTTTCTTTGTGTCTTAAGTTTTCTCGTTTGAGGAAAACTGGGATAAAAAACAATTTCTACCTCCAATGTTGTTATAAACATGATATGTGAAAATGTATTTAAAATGCTTCCAATGTATTCTATGTCATAAGTGTTTGATAAAATTTCAGAATTAATAATAGATATAAAGAGGTGATTTTTTTTGGGGGGGTATTTTGTTTTACCCTATAAAGTATGTGTGATTTAGCATTTAGGAAATTATTTTTTAAAATTTAAGACATCCTATCATCAAAAGTTAACAGAACATGTTCTGGCTACTTAAGAAAGGTGGAGATGAACAACGTTTTCATCTACTTATGGACACTTGGGCTCTTCCACAGCTTGGTTATTGTAAATAATTCTGGAATGAACATGGGGGTGTATATATTATTTTGAATTAGTGTTTTGGGTTTCTTTGGATATATACCCAAGTAAAATCACTGGCTCATAAAGCAGTTCCATCTTTAATATTGTGAGGAAACACCACATTGTTTTCCATAGCCCCACAATGGCTGCACCAATCTGCGTCCCCACTAACAGTGCACTAGAGTTCCCTTTTCTCCACATTCTTGCCAGCAGTTGTTCACCTATCGATGAGAGGCATTCTAACAGGTATGAGGTGGTATTTCATTGTGGTTTTCATTTGCATTTCTCTGATGTGATATTGAGCAACTTTTCATGTCTTTTGGCCCTCTGTATATCCTCTTTGGAGAAGAGTCCATTTAGGTTTTCTGCCCAGTTTTTAATTGTGTTCTTCGTTTTTTTGGCTTGAGTTGTCTGAATTCTTTAGCAATTTTTATAGTAATCATTTATTCGATGTTTCATAAAAGCCAAGGTACATGTACACAAGGGAATATGATTTGCTCATAAAAAAGAATGAAGTCTTACCTTCTGCAACAATATGGCTGGACCTACAGAGTATTATGCTAAGTGTGAAATAAGACAAATGCTATATAATTTTACTTCTATGAGGAATCTAAAGAACAAAATAAATAAAACAGAAACAGACTCAGGTATGGAGAACAGACTGGCGATTACTAGATGGGGTTGTGGACGTGGGTAAAGAGGTAAAGGGATTAAGAAGTACAAATTGGTAGGAACAGAATAGTCAGCAGGCTATAAATTACAGCACAGAGAACATAGTCAACAATCCTATATAATAAAAGGGTAATATGCATCCCGAAACCGGTTTGGCTTGGTGGACTGAAAGGTACCATGTTCAATTCCAGTCAAGGGCATGTACCTTGGTTGCGTGCACATCCCCAGTGGAGGGTGTGCAGGAGGCAGCTGATGGATGTTTCTCTCTCATCGATGTTTCTAACTCTCTATCCCTCTCTCTTCCTCTCTGTAAAAAAGCATATATATATATATATATATATATATATATATATATATATATATATGATTTTTTAAAGGGATAATATGAAAATCAACTGAATGGCGAATGACTGGTCACTATGACACACACTGATCACTAGGGAGCAGACACTCAATGCAGGAGAAGCCCCTGGCGGTAAGTGTGCTCCCACAAGCCAGGCTGATGGCTGGTGACCACATCGGCCCACCTCCATGGCAGCTGGCAGTGCTTAGGCCCATGGAGAGCGGTCCTAAGCCACAGTTGGACATCCCCCAAGGGCTCCTGGACTTCAAGAGGGCCCAGGCTGGGTTGAAGAATGGGCCCACCCTCATCCCCACCTGCTTTACCATCCCCCCCCCAACCACCCCCCATCCCACCCCCACCCCCACCCCCACCCCCGCACTGGACCTCTAGTAGGATAAGTATGTATGGGGCCAGCTGGGTACTTAAAATATTGGGGGAACTACCTTGTAAAGTATATGATTATCTAATCACAGTGCTGAACAACTCTTGAAATCAAAGAGAACATTAAAAGTAAACTGTGATTTAAAAAGTAATAAAAAAATTCATCAGTCCCTCTTTGTTTCTCAAAGTTGTTTTAATCACATTATCCTCTCAACCTAGCAATTGTGTGCTTTCAGGAGAAATCAGTCTGTTTTCTAAAAATGGTTTTTCATATTCAAATGGTCTGTATCTCCTTGGAGTATTAATATGAGGAAAAAGTATCTTCAAATGGGAAGTTATATTGCAACTTAATATTATTGTCTTTAAGAACATCTCAGAAGACATGTGATTAAAACAACTTTGAGAAACAAAGAGGGACTGATGAATTTACTATAAAATGCTTGCTCTCTAGCATCACTATTTAGTTTTAGTATTATCTATCAAAATTACATTTTGAGAGTTAAATAGTGTCTATCAGGGTAAAACTTAGCTAACGGTCCCATCAGTTTTTGTATTAGTTGGATATGTATAAATATGCATACTTTTTATCAGATGGATGATTTAAATTAAGTTTTGTAATTACAATGCAGATCTTTCATCCACAAATTAAAATATATTATGTAAATACCCCAAATTAGATTTTGGGTTTATTGTAATAAAGATTCACACATGGCTAATGAGACAATATGACACTTATATTTGCATATTGTATTAGTTTTTGCACGATTATCAAAGTCTGTGCAAGGTTTTATAATTTAAATGAACGCACTTTGAAAACACACAATCAATACAAAGCTTGATGTTTAGGTAAATTTACAATGCTGCCCTGTTTAGCTAAAAGTGACACTTGCTTGTATTTATCCCAACTGCTCTGATTTAATTTGGATAGTGTGTGATGATCTGCATGAAGATGATCCTCCGCTCACATTTATTTTGTTTGCATTCTCATATCTGCCATCCATCTTTGCTTAGGGGTATTTGTGTGCTTCTCTAGCTTTTTTCCTTTATGAAAAAGGGAAATGGCTGTCTCCTTTCCCTCAGTTATAACCTAGAGTGCCATGCATAGAATATATACCCTGTAATATGGAAAATGGATCCTGTGGGGATAAAACCTCATCAATATCAGCTAACCAATGAAAACAAACCTCACCCTAACATAGCCCAATTGTACTCTGGGAAATAACATGGGGTTCTACTCTGGAGCCACATGGGGCTCTTCTAAGCTCCAGGAGATCTTAATAGGATAGGACCCCACATAATGGTCAATTTTATGTGTCAACTCCTTGACTTTCCCACATGTTGCCCAGAATATATATTAGGTTAGCATTAAAACAGAACATAGTACAATCTTTAAGAGAATGTACAGGTACCGTAGAATCAAACTGTTTCCAGAGAATTAAAATCCTCCATTGCCCATGTGAGTGAGGTACTTATAATATCTCTAGAAAATGAATTTTCTAAGATTCACAGAGGAAAATGAGATGCAAAGGCCTTATTTGTGTAGATTTACATCCCTCAGGTTCCAAAATTCCATATCCCTTACCTCAGTCCTAAGAGAGGTGCAGTTGGGGTTCTAGTAGAGCCACAAGTCAAAGCCTTTTTACATATACTTTTGTATATAGTTTAAGATTGTCATTTATCTTTAACATAAAGTGGGATTGAAATAAATGGGATTTGAGAGAGAACATTTGCTTTTGTTTACTTACCTTTACAACACAATGATTTTTAGAAAAATATCTTTACAGTAACAATTTTAAGTACAATTGTAGGACAAGTGTAAACTTAAATTACCCCAATTATGAGACAGTAATCTGAAAATTATGTTTCTTCCTAAGTAGACATCTGTTGCTAATTAAATGATCAAAGGGATAAACCATGTATTGGGGAATTATAATATAGGACTAGATGATCTCTAGGGATAATTTCAGCTCTAAAGTATTTTGATTTAGCAATTGAAAAGAAAATCCAGAAAAACAGTATTATAAAACTTATTCTTTATCAGACAGTATGTTGCATTTAGAATTTCCTTTAATTCTAACAACTTTGTGACAGAGTTAATACTATCTATATTTCATAAATAAATAAAAAAGATAAAGGGAATGACCAGTGTCATGAGAATAGAATCTATATACATATATTTGGGTCCAAATTTTATTTTTTAATATTTTGTTGCTTTTTTCTTTATGCCTTTTTCATACCTTCTCAGAATTGTTTATACTTTTTATTTGAGTTAGCTAAATATAATTGTACTTCTAATGGCATTGGAGAAATATTAATATAATTCATTTAGGTGTCTCTTTTATCAACTGTCATTTATACCAACAAAACTGGAGTCCATTCCTAAGCTAGAGCTTTTTTCCTATGACGTGCACCTTAATACCTCTATTTTAGACAATACATATTTATGGAAATGTTTCACTACCTGTTTTTGTTACTGGTGCAGAGGAATAGAGCAAACTTATTAAAGGCATAATAAATAGATATAAATAAATTTTGTCTAATCACATATAAAAAACAAAGTAATAGGGTCTCTGAGAGATCATTCTTAAAATGATGAAAAAAAAGAAAATACAATATTAAGCACACAACTGTAGTGTTTACTTGTTACTGTAACTGATATTGTTGCTATCAAATCTTTATAACAAAGACAAATACAGCTTCTGCTATATTCTCCCACCTACTGTGTTGGATATATTCCATGGCTCAAATGGAGGAGGTGCAAAGATTTAAGTAGTCATTTGTTATCTCATATTATGATGCTAATATAAAATGAAGAAACTATTTTCCATGACAAAATGCTAGTAACAGACTCTGCTAATGAGGTTTTTGTCATATTAATGAAAACAAATGCCAATGTGATATAAAACTATTATGAATAAAAATTGCTAATGTGGCAGCCCTTGCATTGTAATAAAAGCATGGAATACAAAGCAAATACATTCAGAGAGAGTGAGGGGGAGAGAGAGAGGCTGAGACAGAATGATTTTGAGTGATTTCAATCACATCAAAGGTATAGAATCAAAAGCAATTAAGAAGGGAAAAAATGATAATATTAATGTAAAAAGAGACTCAATGAAAACTGATCATTTTATATCATGGTTGTAAAAAGTGTTGGAATACAAATTTGTAATTTATTTGTCTTTGTAGAAAGGAACTAAAATTAAAAGTACATAATGCACTTGACTAGAAAATCACGTTACTGTTAATGTTACTCATAAGAACTCATAATCTATAATAATAAAATGTAATATGTTAATTAGACCATACATCCTTCCGGATGACCTTCCCAATGAAGCTGGGGCTGCTAGTGCCAAGGCAGCTGCCACTGGGATGGGGACCAAGTCCCTTGCACAAATTTCATGCAACAGGCCACTAATTTTACTCATTAAAAGATTCTTAGGAGAGGACATATGTCTCTGAGCATTTTGTCAGTGGCTTATTTTTATCATGATAAAAACGATTTATTTTTTTACTATGGATGCACTTGCATCTACTTAAGTATTTAGAGATTCTGAAAACTGAAAGGTCCCAGAATGGCCTTTATACATGTTGTATATCCTCTATTTGATCTATCACCTACTTGAATGTTGCTGTAGCAACATTATCTATCAGAAAACCTTTATTTTGCATATGCCAATAAAATACATGAGATAAATTATATGTAAGTATCATTTATCAAATGTTTATTGACTTCTGATTGTTAACATAATCACTACAAGACATATGTGTTAATTCTGAAAAATAAAACCTAGATTTTTGAAAACAATAAAATGGGCATTATAGCTTGCTAATAATAGATCAGAATCAGAAGGGGCTATGGAGATAATCTGACCAACCTAAGAATCTATCGACAGCATTTCCACACATGGTTTATGGCCTCTGCAAAAGTCTCCATTCTTGCTTCCTAGCATAATTACCCCTTTTTCTGAGGTCAATCTCCAATAGTTTAAGACAGGGTGCAGTAGATATTTTGCATCTTCAAATGTTCAAAACAGTTTTATATTTTCTTCTAAACTGATTAGTTTCAATAGGTATATACTATTGACATATTAATAATTTTCTCTCAGAATTTTAAGGGTTTTTTTTTTTTTGCTTCAATTCTTGGAAGCAAAATAATATACCTCAAAATTTTGGAAGACAGTGACATTTGGATTCTCCTTTTTTATAAGGTATTTGGTTTGTTGGTTTTTGCAAGTTTTGGGGGCTCTCTATTTATTAGTTTAACCTCACTGTTTAGAAATTTGATAACCATGGGTCTTCAAATATTTGTGTGTTTATGTATGGCACTACATCAGAATAAAAAGCTTCTGCACAGCAAAAGAAACTATCAAGGAAACAACAAGAGAGCCCACTGCATGAGAGAACATATTTGCTAATGTTATCTCCAGTAAGGGTTTAATCTCCAACATTTATAGAGAACTCATACAATTTAACAAAAGGGATATAAACAATCCAATCAAAAAATGGGCAAAGGACCTAAATAGACATTTTTCAAAAGTGAACATGTAGAAGGCGGAGAGACATATGAAAACATGCTCAAAGTCACTAATCATCTGAGAGATGCAAATCATAACAATGAGGTACCACTCACACCTTTCAGAATAGCTATCATCAACAAATTAACAAATGAAAATTGCTGGCAAGGATGTGGGAAAAAGGGATCCTCATATAGGATGTTGGAATGCAGACTGGTGCAGCCACTGTAAAAAACAGTATGGCACTTCCTCAAAAAATTAAAAAAAGGAACTCCCATTTGACTCAGTAATTACATTTCTAAGACTATCTCCAGAAATCAGAAATACCAATCAGAAAGGATATATGCACCCCTATGTTCATAGCAGCACAATTTACCATAGCTATGATTTGGAAACAGCCTAAATTCCCATCAGCAGATGAGTGGATTAGAAAACAGTGGTACATCTGCACAATGGAATACTACACTGCTGTAAAAAAAAGAAAGAATTTTTACCATTTGCAACAGCGTGGATGGAACTGGAGAGCATTATGCAACACCAGTTGGAAAAAGGTGTTTATTATGGAATATAATGAACAAAATAGACTGATAAACAAAAATAAATCCAGAGACAAAGAAGCATCAAACAGATTGTCAAACTTCAGAGGGAAGGTAGGGAAAGATGGTACTGGGTGGGGTGGGGATGAGGAGGAGGGAAGAGATCAACCGAAGGACTTGTATGCATGCATATAAGCATAACCAATGGACATAGACAGTAGGGCAGTGTGGGCATGTGCTGGGGGGCGGGAGTAGCTGGGGAGAGGTCAATGGGGGGAAAAGAAGACATATGCAATACTTTAAACAGCAAAGAAATTAAGATTTTAAAAAAGGAAAGTACATTGAATGGAACAGTTTTAAGAAAATAGGAAATTATGGATAGACTTTATATGTCATCATCCAAAGGTCCAGCTCTGGTCTGACAAGCTGGCTCATCTCATTCTTTATATATACAATGATATATACTGTCTAATCATAACTTCGGTCTTTACAACTCTCAGTAATAGGCAAAATAAGCTTATCTTTCATGCATTGTGTTGAAAAATTTCAGTGGCTTCCATGCATTATTTTGAAAGTCAAAAAATGGTGAAATCCATAGCAAAGTGGTCTATTTTTAAACAACATCTGCCTACAGTCCTGGCTGGTCTGGCTCAGTACATTGGACATCATCCTGTGCACTGAACAGTTACTGACTGGATTCCCTGTCAGGGCGCATGCCCAGGTTGCAGGCTCCATTTTCAGTAGGGGATATGTAGGAGGCAGCTGATTGAAATTATACTCTCACATCAATGTTTCTCTCTCCCCCTCTCCTTTTCTTTTTCTCTAAAAATCAATACAGTGTTCTTTATAAAACAACATCTGCCTATAAAAAAGTATAAAATTATTTCATTTCTCTAATTTTTCCTAGTCAGAGTTTTTAGTTTCTCTAATTTCACACAATTTGAAAGTAGCAAAGCCAAGAGCTGAACCTCATACATCTAACATGAACACTTTTCCTCCTTCCATACTCTCAGTCTTCAGGAAAGTATTAAGTAAATATGGACAGCTCTTATAGACCACAGGGTTTTAAATTATGTAATTAAAAGGTTAAAATGGAACAAAAGTTGAAACAGTACAATAGTAAATAGTTGGGCACAAATTCAATATTGTTCTATTTTTATTTTGAATCCCCAAGATAAAAATAACTACCAATAGTTAAATTATTTGCCAATTTAAATGCCAAGAAATTCTAAAAATTGGTGAACTTCTTATATTCATTTTATAGATGAGCAAGTATTAGAAAATGATCAACCCTCTTGAGTTTAGATTTGTGTTGCTGTATACAACACCACATTCATCTTATTCACCCCCAGCTCGAGCGTCTTTACAAATGGGTGCTTTGGTTTGCAATGATGGGTGAGATATGAATGAATGAATGCTTATAACCTAACCTGGGTGATAACCCATACTCATTAAGTAGTTAGAAAGGTAGAGAGACCATTCTACATTCTGACTTCATGTTACTTTTCCGTTTCTATCTTTTGAATTCTCCAAACAAAAATATGTACATTTATTTATAACTTCTCATTTCTGTCCTGTACTTTCTCTGTTCTTTTCTTGCTCTCTAGCCCAGCTGTGGGCAAACTATGGCCCGCGGGCAGGATACAGCTTGTTCAGCTGTTCTATCCGGCCCTCGGAGCTGAAAGATCAGAGGGTTCTCTTGCTCTCCCCTCTGCTCCTTCACCAGCAGCCCAAGATGAGAGTGCCAGCATGATCAGGTTGCTTTTGTTCTGGCCCTCTGGTCCAGTTTAAGAACCCATTGTGGCTCTCGAGTCAAAAAGTTTGCCCACCCCTGTAGCCAAATTTAAATTCCACTAACATTCTTTTCCTAATGCATCTACTTTCTAAAACCGGCCAGTATTAATCCCTATGGGATCATTCAATAGTTTACTTTATTTTCCTTTGTTAATTATCAACATCTACCTTATGTATGAATGTCTGGATTTCAGAATGCTTATGTTGTTACCTTATATATCCACTGTTTCAACTTTTTCATTGTACCTCAACCATCGCTTCATTTAGTAGAATGTAGACAACCAAAATAGAGTATTTTACTGAATCACATGAACATGTTTAAAGATTCCTAAAAGATAAACAGCATTTCCCCATCCTAAAGTGGAAAATCTGGGCAGGTACCAGCATAAAATATATTAGTTAATTCTTTTTTTTTTTACATTTTTTTAAATTTTTATTAGTTTCAGAGAAGAAAGGAAATAGAGAGAGAAAAATGTATCAATGATGAGAGGGAATCATTGGTTGGCTTCCTCCTGCACATTGGACAGAGCTCAAAACCCAGGCATGTGCCCTTGACCAGAATCGAACCTGGGACCCTTCTGTCCGCAGGCAGACATTCTAGCCACTAAGCCAAACTGGCTAGGGTAATTAGTTAATTCTTTATCAATTCTTCTATCAGAGGCTCAGGGAAGGGAGCAAGGAAGAGGAAAGAAGAATTCAGGAGAATTAGAAGGTGGGAGGTAATGGGCTTGAGGACCTCAGTCACTGGTTTAAACATAAAAACAGGGACTGAAGAAAAATATTATCTTAATACATTGGCAAAAAAATTAATGGTGAATTCTGACTTCATGCTACTTCACTCACAGGCTAAGAGAGAATACGGAGTACCATGATAAGGGAAGATAAGCAATCAGAGCTCGCACGTGGTGAATCGAATTTGGTGCAGTCTTGAGAAGACAATTTGTGTGTGCTTTCAGCATTGCAAAAGTTTTGATGGAAAATTATATCTGGGATATTCAAGTGTTGTATGAGTGAGGCAAAGATGGCCCCTGTATATTGGTGTTTGTTTAGTTTTATTTTACAGTAGGCTGGGACCATGAGCTCAAAGCTCACAGGTGCCAAAGATAAATTTTGTACATATCTAACTGCTTTATATTCAGACCAAATAATCACATTTAACCATTTAGAGCCTGCCTGATTTTCATCGCTTGTGAAGCTGCACCTAACACTTGCCTCTCATAGATGGAGGCCTGCAAGACCCCGAGATGCTTCTGATCTTCAGAGGCTCCTGGACACAGAGGCTCCCCATTTTTGAGAACATTACCTAAACTTGTAAGCCCCTTTGTGAATTCTCCTCTTCCTAGGAGCTCCCTTACCATCCTTCCCTTCCTTTCCGGGGGTGGTCCCATGCTGCTGTCTCAGATGATCTGCTCTAAGCAACTTTCCTTCTCCCCCCTGGCATTCAACCAGTCAAAACACCACCCCCAGTAAAGTTCACTTTGTGCTACTTCCACCTTGTGTCATGTCTTTTTCTTTGGTCTTTCCCAAATCTTCAAACTTGCTGCAGGTAGCTAAGAGGGGAGGAGAGATAGAAACATCAATAATGAGAGAGAACCATTGAGTGGCTCTCCTGCTCACCCCCTGAATGGGGATTGAGTTTATAACCTGTATACGTGCCCTAATCAGAATCAAACCATAACCGCCTGGTTCATAGTTCAATGCTTAATCACTGAGCCATGCCAAGCAGGCAGGTAGTTATTTCTAATTCTCATTGGTTGATGGGGCCATATCTACATTGATGTCAGTTAATAAGGCTCCTAATCTAGGGCAGTATTGAATATGCCAAAAAATGAGTCTCATAAGACAAAGCAGAAGTAAGGAAGGATTGCCTGTAAATTTGAATATTACTTGTTTAATTCGTGCAACTTGTTTAAGCCTTATCTCACAATCCAGGATTGCTAAATCCAGGATTTAGCTGAAGCTAAATTAGCGAGTTGCAATCTAAATGCTGCTGAACAGGATCAATTTGAGGGAAGTTCCCCAAATTCATGAGGGGTATGGGTGAACATGAGGGAGGTTGGTTTGTGGTTGAGTATATTTTGGAAATGTAGGGTTTTCTAAATTCACTGACCATATAAATTTATTACATCCACTATAAATATATTCAGGCTCAACAAGCATAATTATTTCAAAGTTTGGACTTCTTTGGAAATATCACAGCTATTTCCATCTACCCTCCCTATAAAAAAGCAAACAAACAAAATGAACAAATCAGAACCAAAAAGACCCAGGGTTACTTATGATAACCGTGCAAATATTTTAAAAGTTGTGATTGAAATTGCACATAAACATCTCTCCTAGATATATACCTATTCCTTCCCAAGTCATTGCACAAGTATTTCTTAATTTCTAGACAGTGTATTTTCTCTTTTATTGAAAGCTAATTGGCATTTCTGTCTTTTGAATACTTTTTAGTTTTACCGGTTGTGTGTATGTGCCTGTCTTTTAAAACAAATCATTCAACTAGCTAATCCTCTCTGCTGAACTTGTCTGACAAAGAATCAGCTGTAGCAAATGACACACATGTCATTCTTTGAATGCATATCCAAACAGATACCAATGGACCCATTCATAAGCAGGCTGTCTTGTTATATAAGTAGTATATTGTGGAGCCCCCACTATTGCCTGCTAAGGAAAAACCATTGAAGCACCGTTGTTTTTGAAATGTTTTTATCTTATCAGATCATGTTTGTAATATCCCACTGAACTAAGTCATTGTCAACCTGGAGACTGCAAATATCTCCTGGAAATGGTTACACTATTCAGTCATCAGGAGACCAAGATAATTAAGTCATCCATCAATGCTGATGCTTGCTTGTATGTGTGATATTTCCTTGTTGTTCTGACCTTGGTGTGTCTGGAGCTCAGATAAAGCCTTGATGGATATGTGAGCAGTCATAACTACCTCAAGGCTTGAACAGCTCAGTATTCTCAAAGTGAGAAGAACACTATATTTATCCTCGCATTTTCAATCATCTTGACTTTCTCCTACAACTTTCGACTTCAGTACAACCACTCAAGCTAAGTTAGTTATTTCTTCTCAGTGTTCCCATAGTCTTTTTTCCCTGTTATATTCCTTAGCACACTGTATCATGAATGTTTGTCTATCTCTCATAACCTAATGTATCTCTTAAAGGTACTGGATTATAAGCTTATTTATGTCTGTTTCTCTTGCACAAGCTTACTGTCATATAAAAATTGATTGGCAATAAATGTTAACTAAATAATTTTTATTTGTGTCTTATAATTTGATATAGATATTATAATTATAATAATAATAATATTTGAATGAAAAGAGAAAAATTGTAAAATATTAACTTATTGAGCATCAAAAATATGTCATAAAATAAATTAGAAAACATGATATATCATTAGACTTAAAATAATTTAAATATATTTAAGGCTGGACTATGTCAGTTAGCAACAAAATAAATTTTGGAAAGTAATTTCATTTTTCTTTTAGTATCCTCATCTGAAAAATAAAAGGTTCAAAATGTTAACAACCTAGCCAAAACCTGTTTAGCTCAGTGGGTAGAGCGTAGGCCTGAGGACTGAATGGTCCGGGTTCGATTCCAGTCAAGGGCATGTACCTTGATTGCGGGCACTTCCCCAGTGGGGGGTGTGCAAGAGGCAGCTGGTTGATGTTTCTCTCTCATTGACATTTCTAGCTCTCTATCTCTCTTCCTTCCTCTCTGTAAAATATCAATTATATATATATATATATATATATATATATATATATATATATATAATTCATATCACTATCTCATTCATATCTTTATTGTAAGGTTTTCCCTGACTATTCTATTTAAAATCACAACTATCAACACCCTATCATCCTTCTTTGCTTTATTGTTCTCTAAAGCATTTATATCCTAAAATTATTTATTTAAAAAATGTACTTTAAGCGCTTTTAAATTTATTGAAAGAATAATGAAAATAGTGTACCCATATACCTCTAACCCAATTTTCCTATAATTTATATCTTATGTTAGTATGATACATATGTCATAATTAACAAACCAATATGAATATCTGTTATCAATTATAAGTAGTATTTTACCCAGAACTCTTCAGTTTCCCCCTAATGTATTTTACCCATGGTCATCAGGATATCACATTATATTTAGTGGTCCTATCTCTGTTCTCAGCTGTGAGAATTTCTCAGACTTTTCTTGTTTTTTATAACTTTCACAGTTTTAATGAGTATTGATCAAGTATTTTATAAAACTTATTTCAATTATAATTTGCATAATTTTCTTTCATGATTAGATTGGATTTATGGGGTTTTGAGAGGAAGAGCAGAGCAATTAAGTGATATTTTCATCATGCCTTGAATTTCTAGATCAAATTAGAAAGAACTGTTATCTTTACAATGTTGAGTCTTCCAATCCAATAGTAGGAACTCTCTCTCCATTTATTTTGATCTTTGATTTCTTTAATCGGTGATTTATAAGTTTATGAACATGGATTCTATACATATTTGATAATATTTATATGTGACTACTGTGATATAAAAGGTTATCTTGTTACAAATTTAGCTTGAGGAAAAAAAGAGAAAAAGAATTCATGGACAACAATGTAGTGGTTGTAGAGGTGGAGATTAGGTGGATGGAGGTGGAAGAGGGCATAAATGCTTATGGAAAATCTAAAATAAAATTTAGGTTATAAATATAAATTTATGGGAGACTTCCATTTATATTTATTTTTATATTTATTAGACCCTTGATTTAAATTATTTATATTTTATTTATGATTATATAATCTACATTTAAGTTAACTGTATAGTTAATGTTAAGCTCTTTAAGGCAGTGCATAGCACAGCACACTAAGTATATCTGACTATAGTTCAAATGACGTTAGAATAGGAGTGAGACTTGGTGGGAGAGGTACAGGGGAAGGCCACATGCTTTAGGGAAACCTGTCTTGCCTACTACTTAGTTCCTCATGGAGATTATCTGAGATCTGTGAAATTATTTTGCAAACTTTAAGTCTTTATAATATATAAGGATGGATAAGAAACATAACCATCAACCTATAACTAATTTTAGCATTTTCAACTTTTGCTTATTTAGTGAATCATATAAAAATAGATTATAGGAATCACAATGATACATATTAAATTCAATACCACACCCAGTCTACCTCCCTCTGCTCTGAACCAGTTTCCCAAATTAACTTAATTTTTATCAGACATAAAGTATTTGAACATTAAAAATATGTATTTGTAGACACTTGGAATGAACAGCTGGCACTCCCTTAAAATAGTATAGTGTAATAAATTACTCCTCATAAATGTTTTAAAACTCTCATTAAAAGGGGGAAAAGAAAACTTTATCCAAAGAAACCTATTTCAATGCTGTAGCATTTTATAGCAGCATATGTCATAAATATATATTGAAATTTTATATAACAAATGGGAGAGTTACAAATAAAATCTAAGGGAAGCAAATCTTCCGAGTTGCAGTACATATTTCACATTAGAATTATAATGATCAACAATGATCCATAACACATTATTACTCCAAATGGTAATAAATCCTCTGTTCTCATATCCTAAGCTCTTAAGAAGGACTTGGGGCCAAAGTGACAAGGTTTATATTTTACCTTGTCCTTATATTATCTAAGATATACATTTATGAGCTTATAATATGCTTAATGCATATTTATATGCATGGCTTGCAACTAAAACCTATTGCCGAGGGGCTCAAGATTTCATAACAATTCTTTCCCATACTCCAAAGGAATTGAAATGGCCAAAGAAATAATCAAATACAGGTATAATATTACTGACACCAGATAAGTTTTCACATTTAACCACCTTGAGAAAGGCAAGCATCCCCCAAGTCACCGAGGTATTGCACAAATCAAAAATCTTTACAGCCCTTCCTTTTCGTGACAAAGAAGTTTTCCTTTTTTGGCCATGTCCCAGTGGATGCTATTTTTAATTCTTATCAAATGATGGTATCTATAGTCTCCATCTGGATTTAAAGAATTCTTTGGATGCTTTAAGTTGCTGAATTATTTGCTATATCACCTGTTTGTTTACTGAGCAGATAAACACGAGCAATTAAGACTCAACATAGCTGAATGGAATAATTATTGGAATAAAGAGAATAAATATTAGCTATACATATGCAAGTCCTCTTAACCCTCTAATGAGAATTCCAAGATTTAGTCTAGTGATCCCATCTCCTAGAATATTTTCCAACTCCTTTTCTTTTTTTCCTTTTTGTTAATATATTTTTAGTGTTTTCAGAGAGGAAGGGAGAAGGAGAGAGAAATAGCAATGATGAGAGGGAATGATGAGAGGTTGGCTGCTACTGGCACACCCCCTACTGGGGATCATACCTGAAACCCTAGCACGTGCCCTTGACCAGAATCATACCCTGGACCCTTCAGTCCTCAGGCCAACATTCTATTCAGTGAGCCAAACTGGCGAGGGCTCCAACTTCTTTCCTAAGACAAGTTGTTGTTTTTTTTTCCCCCAATGATGTGTTAACCTTTCAAATTTTTATATTTCTTTAACAGATTATTTTAGTAATGATAAAAATACTGGACAAATCTCTAGGCAAATAACATTAGGAGTCCTCACCAAGGACTGCACAGGTACCTTATCTGTAAGCTAGAATATTGCCTATTAATGCTCCAGTGTATTCCAACTTGACTGTTTTTGGCTACCTAGAGATGCACTTGTTGATAATTTCCGTGATATCATGTTTGGTTGATTTTCTTTTAGCATGTAGAATTTTCTTTTAGCATGTAGAATTTGACCTTAAATGGGCCTCTAAAATCAGTTACCTTAGATATAACTAGAGCAAAAGGCATATCTTACAGTCTTTTCAAATCATCAATTTATCAACATCAATCACAAATTATTTATCTGTTTCTGCTATAAATTTAAGCTTCAAATATAAATAGAATATTACCTATATCTGGGACACATCTCTCTCTCTCTCTGGCTGTTCAATAAGCCTGGTAGGGCTTTCTAAAGCTCTCTCCTGCCAAGTTTCATAGTATAAACAGAGAAACATTCAGCAGAGAAACATCTATTTTCAGCTGCTGAATACAAAAGTAAAACATCAACATACTGGGTAATAGTTGAATAGCTACATCTATTCTTTAAATATTGGTTTCAGATTTGTGATAAATATATGGGGGCCTCAGTGAAATTGTGGAACATAATTTTCTAGGTGAATTGTTGATGCTCCCATTTCATTGAAAACATATATTCTCTATGAGGATGAGTAGGGTTTCTAAAGAAGGCTGAGCACACGTCAACCACAGTGAAATACATAGCATCAGGTAGAGAGAGACAAAGAAAAGAGTACTGGATGTGAAATAATGGGGAATGGGGCATGACCATATCTATAATGACCTGAGACACTGAACAAAGAATATCATAGGCTATTACATAGATGCCATTGTTACTGTTGTTGTTTTTAGCATGCAAAACACAAGCTGGATAATCAATCCCCCTAAATTAGAATAACATACAAGCAATGGGTTGGCAAACTTTCCCTATAAAAGGCAAGACAGTAAAGATTTTAGACTTTGTGGGACATTCAGCTTCTATCACACCTGCTCAGTTCTGCTGTTACAATGTGAAAGCAGGCGGAGACAATACTTAAACAAATGGGTGTGGCTATATTCCGGTAAAACTTTATCTGCAGAAACGGTCATTTTGCTGGATTTGCTCCTGTCATTAGTTTGCCTTGCCCTGTTTTACAGTGAAGTGCTGGATTTGCTCCTGGCATAGTTTGCCTTGCCCTGTTTTACAGAATTTTTAATTCTAGGCAGAATTCTAAAAATGACACCCAATCACCTTCACCCATGTAGAATCTCCTCCCCTTTGAATGTAGGCAGAAACTTTTGCAATATGATGAATATGATGAAATATTATTACAGTCATTATGTCACATTACATGGTAAAAGGGAGAGTGTTTGACAGTGCCAATCTAAACACATGGGCCCTTTAAAATTAAAAACTTCTCTCCAGCTAGAAGCAGGAGAGACAGTCACAGAGATGTGAAGCATGAGAAGAATTTAGAACCAGGAGCTTCCCCATTACTGCAATGGAGAAGGCCGTGACAAGGAACTACAAGCAGTCTTAAGCTCCAAGAACCAATAAGAAAAAAGAAAATCTTATTCGAAAGCAGTGGTCCCCAACCTTTCTTTGGCCATGCCCCACCTAAGCATCTCTAAAATCCTTATGCCGCCCTCCCCCCTCTTATTATTCAAATAGAAAATTTCTATTCACATGGAAGAATCCTAAAGGGTCATTATCTTGGTCTAAACAAGCTTCCAAAGAACATGGCATCCATGAAAGACAAAAATAAAAGAACAAAAGATAGGTGAAGTACTGATGAAGAAATCACTAAGAAATTGTTAAAAATAATATAACATGATATGAAAATAAAAGCAAATAAAGTTTTACAACATATACTAGAGAACTAAAATGCATAAATATGTCACAATATATATTTATATACTGTATATGAGGCCTCTAGAACCATACGAAATGCAAAAAAAAAATCACTGTTAATAATTCACTCTCAAATTGCCCCCCTTAAAAATCAAATTTCCCCTTTGGGGACATATACCCCATAATTGGAAGCACTGCTCTAAAGTCACAAGGAACTGAATTCAGCCTGTAACCTGAATGAGCTTAGAAGCAGATTCTTTCCCAGGAACTCCAGGTAGTAGTTAAGCCTGGCCAACACCATGAGTCTAGCTTTGTTAGCCCTAAGTTAAGATGCAGGTGAAATTATCTGGACTTTTGACTTGCAGAAATAAGTAATACATAAGTGTTGTTGTTGTTTTTCTGTGATGTATTCATGTTCCCCTCATTCCAATTTCTGTGTTTCCTTGGTGTTCTCTATCCACTTTATGTATAGAGTCTCATTTGGATCATGTCTCCAATAATTACAATTTTTCTAGATTTCTCAGACTTCTAACACCATAGTTCAGCTATTTGTATGCTTGTTAAATTTTGAAACCTTGGGTAAATAACCTACCATAAATGCAAGTAATATTTGTAAGTATTTGATCTCTTAACTTAAATACTTACAAATATTGCACAGAAATAAAAAAAATTAACACATTTAACCTCCTTATGGCTATAGTATTGGGCAGTTAAACAGTGGTCTAGAAGAGTCCGTGGTAACCTTGAATGATGCTTCATTTAATGTACATCAATTATGTGTAACAGCTTTGAGACCACAGACTTCCTGGAACCTCCCCAAGTTTTACCTGGGACCTGGTGAAACAACCTGACAATGTGTTTAGGATGACAATAGGAGGAGGGAATCAAGTTTACCCCTCAGAAAAAAAAAACTAAAAATATATGAGGTGCTTGGGGAGGAGTTTGACAAGCTGGTAAAAGAGTACACCCAACTCAAGCAGAACACTGAGAACAGGCGTTGGGCACTCCAGGAGTTCAACAAAGCCTACCACTGAATGTTGGCTGGCCAGAGGCAGGGCTTGTGCATCAGCACTGCTTCCTCTTCCTGCCGAAGGGCCACCTCCACCTGGGACCATCTTCACTCAAGGGAGTGTGGGGACACTTGCTCGAAACACTGCAGGCATTTAGGCACCCTCCTTGTTTACAATGACTGAGTCTTTTCTGGACAATGTAGCCGATTTATACAAATTTATGTACAGCTATTTTTCATTGTTGACCCTGTATTGTATTTGATTATCTCCTGAATAAAGTGATAATATTGAAAAAAATAAAAAATAAAAATAATCCATCCCAACTACATCTAATTATAGAGCCCAGTTTCAGAGTAAATATTTCCTCAACGGGTTCAAGGCAGTGCATTACTGAGGGCACAGCATGTCAAAGATCTTAATGAGATAGGCCAGTGGTCGGCAAACTCATTAGTCAACAGAGCCAAATATCAACAGTACAACAATTGAAATTTCTTTTGAGAGCCAAATTTTTTAAACTAAACTTCTTCTAATGCCACTTCTTCAAAATAGACTTGCCCAGGCCATGGTATTTTGTGGAAGAGCCACACTCAAGGGGCCAAAGAGCCACATGTGGCTTGCGAGCCACAGTTTGCCAACCATGGAGATTAGTAAGGCAGGTGAATGTTAAGAGGCTTAGCAGTATTTACCAAAGAAACATTATTTTGGACTCTGAGGAGCTAGAATGGTCAAATCATGGGAAATATAGTGAATATGGTAGCTTCCAAATATACAAGGGAATCTGGTCTGTTATCTAAGGTTGAGAGTTCAAGAATAGCCCTGAACAAAGACAAAATGAGTGTCTCAGGGCAGAGTTATGGGTAGCAATCTTAGTTTTGTTTGGCCCCTTTCTTCTGGCTAGAGCTGGGCAGTTATTTCTCCTGTTCTCCATGGTTTTCAATGCCACATCCCTAGCAATGGGAGTTCTTTCTCTCTTTGGCCCTTTAATTGATATGAGTTTGACCTGGGCTGTATCTCTCGTTCACAAAATTCCTTCTAAAAGCTCAGGTAAATGCTGTCATTCCTGAAAGGTGGTGATTTACCTTTCTATGTTTCGCTTTTTATTTTCTAAGTTAGGCATTTCTGGTTTTAACCCAACTACAAATGGATTGGGCAGTGCAGTTGATGCAAGAACTTCAAGACCAGACCTGACTCTAAAGGTCATCGACGATTTCTACAGTGTAAAAAAGGGAGCCATCTTTTTTATGCTCACATAATTAAATAAAAACCATTCGACTTTGTGTCAAGAAACCTTTGAGGGATGAAAAGCAAAATCGCTTTTTTTACCCTCTGGCCTTAGTGTACTATAAAGCTGTAAATTTAATTTTTTTAAATTCCTTATTTTTAAAAATATTACATATTTCTTATTTCCCCCCATTGACCTCTCCCCAGCTACTCCCACCCCCAGCACATGCCCTCACTCCCCTAAATTTTTCTTTTCAGTCTTCCTGATAGTGTACACATTTAATATTTTCAATTCAATGTTTTGGTATTCCTGGAACCAATAATGAGGTGGAATAATTAATATAAATCAGTTATCCTAGTGATAAATCCCTAGGATCGTCCTGAATTATTTAATAATTGTCTCCCTCTTATTTTGTTTCATAAGTTTTCAAAGACTTGAAAACTGTTGTTTTACAGCCCATAAGCCAAATCAGGTTTTTTGCCTGGGTTTATAAATAAACTTTCATTGACAGACAGATACACTGCTTTCACCTATCGAGTTGAGCAGTTGTAACAGAGACTATGAGTTTCACAAACCAGAAGTATTTACTCTCTGGCCCTTTACAGTGAAAGGGTATGGGCTCTGAGGTCAGCCTATCTGGGTTCAAATACTGGTCATTCTATTTTTAACTGTTTAATTATGAATAAAGTACTTAACCTTTTGGTATCTCTATTCATACAATTGTAACATGTAGTAATGTTCCTACAGTGTTCTATGCTATGGATCTCAGATACTGGTAGTAAGTACTCTAATATTAACTAATTTTTAACAGCTTATTCCAAGTGAATGCACTGTTGTCAGGAAAGATTTTTAAGTTATGCAGTGTCAAAGTATGACCACATTAACCACCACTGTTGGTCATTTCCTCTGTATCAGACAGTATGTAAAATGTTTTAGGCATAGTTCAATAGACTTGGGAAGTTTTAATCAGTATCCTTGAGCAATGTGAAGGTGAGGGCTAGCATACACTTTTGCAATTATGTACATAAATTTAATAAGTCTTGCTTAGACTTTAGAAACTTGTAGTTTTATTTTCATCAAGATATTAAAGAAAGGGGGACAAATGTTGTTTATCAGGATAAATATGCCCATACACACTTAACTCTGGAAAGCTTGGAATGAAATCTGTCAGTCCATGACATTTACGTAAAGCTACAGTGGTGAAATGAACCCAGTTAAGAAAACTATGAATGACATAAGTGGCTCTGTAGATCACTACAGTAGACAGCAGCACTAGATAGCATAGCAGAGAATCTCTGAGGGCAACTGGAGGTGTGTTAAGCTGGTGAAGACTTCAGAGGAAGGTGCTTTAACCCTATGAATTGTGACAAATTTTTAAATCCTATTTTGTTTTTAATATTTTTTATTAAATTATTATCTGTGATATATATTACCATTGCCCACCCCCAAAACATGCCCTCCCTCCCCAGAGTTTTGTGTCCATTGGTTATACTTATATGCATGTGTACAAGTCTGTCGGTTGATCTCTCATCTCCCCCATATCTCCCTAGCCTCCCCGCTGTAATTAGACAGTCTGCTTCTTGCTTTACTGTGGATATATGTATCTTATGGTTCATCAGTTTATAATGTTCTTTATTATCCATAAATGAGTGAGGTCATGTGGTATTTCTCTTTCATTGACTGGCTTACTTCACTCAGGATGATGTTCTCCAATTCCATCCAGATAGCTGCAAATGATAAGAATTCCTTCTTTTTTATGGCAGCATAGTATTCCATTGTGTAGATGTACCATACTTTTCTGATCCATTCATCTGCTGATGGACATCTAAGCTGTTTCCAAATCCTAGCTATTGTAAATTGTGCTGCTATGAACATAGGGGTGCATATATCCTTTCTGATTGGTGTTCCTATTTTCTTGGAATATATTCCTAGGAGTGGGATTACTGGGTCAAATGGGAGTTCCATTTTCAGTTTTTTGAGGAAACTCCGTACTGATCTCCACAGTGGTTGTACCAGTCTGCATTCCCACCAGCAGTGCATAAGGGTTCCTTTTTCTCCACAACCTCGCCAACATTTGTCATTTGTTTATTTGTTAATGTTGGCCATTCTGACAGGTGTGAGATGGTACCTCATTGTTGTTTTGATTTGCATCTCTGGATAATTAGTGACTTTGAGCATGTTTTCATGTGCCTCTTGGCTTTCCTTCTGTCTTCTTTTGAGAGGATTCTATTTAGGTCCATTGCCCATTTTTAATTGGCTTTTTTATCTTCCTTTTATTAAGTTGTATAAGCTGTCTGTAGATGTTGGAGATTAAAACTTTATCAGTGATAAAATTTACAAATATGTTTTCCCATACAGTGGGCTTTCTTACTGTTTTGTCGATGGTTTCTTTTGCTGTAAAAAAGCTTTTTATTTTTATGTAGTCCCATTCGTTTATTTTCTCTTAAGCTTCCATTGCCCTAGGGGCAGTATCAGTGAGGAAGTTCTCTTGGCATATGTATGAGATTTTGCTGCCTATGGATGCCTCTAGTATTTTTATGGTTTCCCGTCTTATGTTTAAGTCCTGTATCCATTTTGAATTTATTTTTGTGTATGGTGTAAGTTGGTGATCTAGTTTCATTCTTTTGTATGTATCTGTCCAATTTTCCATAACCATTTATTGAAGAGACTGTCTTGACTCCATTGTATATTCGTGCCTCCTTTGTCAAATATTAATTGAGCATAGTGTTTTGAATTGATATCTGGATTCTCTATTCTATTCCATTGGTCTATATGTCTGTTCTTGTGCTGGCATACCAGGCTGTTTTGAGAACAGTGGCTTTGTAATACAGCTTGAAATCTGGTATTGAGATTCCTCCTAATTCACTCTTCTTTCTCAGTATTGCTGTGGCTACTCAGGTTCTTTTATTGTTCCAAATGAATTTTTGGAGAGTACTTTCTAGGTCAGTGAAATATGCCGTTGGTATTTTAATGGGGAGTGCATTGAACCTATAAATTTCTTTAGGAAGTATGGACATTTTAATGATGTTGATTCTACCAATCCATGAAAATGGTATGTTCTTCCATCTGTTTATATCTTCCACTCTTTTTTCAGTGTCCTGTAGTTTTCAGCATATAGGTCTTTTACCTCCTTAGTTAAGTTTATTCCTAGGAATCTTAATATTTTTTGTGCGATGGTAAATGGAATTGTTTGGGGTTTTTTTGTTTGTTTGTTTGTTTTTGGTCTCTGTTTCTGTAAATTTGCTGTTGGTGTACAGAAATTCCGTAGATTTCCTGGTGTTAATTTTGTATCCTGCTACATTGCCAAATTCATTTATTAAGTCTATTAGTTTTTTGATGGAGTCTTTTGGGTTTTTTATGTACAATATCATCTCATCTGCAAATAAGGATAACTTTACTTCTTTTCTGATTTGGATGCATTTTATTTCCTCTTCTTGTCTAATTGCAATGGCGAGTACTTCCAGTACAATGTCAAACAGGAGTGGTGAGAGTGGGCATCCATGTCTTGTTCCTGTTCTAAGAGGGAATGGCTTTAGTTTTTGCCCATTGAGTATGATGTTGGCTGTCGGTTTATCATATATAGCTTTAATTATGTTAAGGTATGATCCTTGCACTCCCACCTTGTTGAGAGTTTTTATCAGGAAAGGGTGTTGGATTTTATCAAATGCTTTTTCTGCATCAATTGATATGACTATATGATTTTTATCTTTCAATTTATGTGATGTATCACATTTATTGATTTGCGGATATTGTACCATCATTGCATTCCCGGAATAAATCCTACTTGTTCATGGTGTATGATCTTTCTGATATGCTGCTGGAGCTGATTTGCTAGAATTTTGTTGATTTTGGCATCTATGTTCATGAGGGATATTGGCCTGTAATTCTCTTTCATTGAGTTGTCTTTATCTTGTTTTAGTATTAGGGTGATGCTGGCTTCATAGAAGGAGTTTGCAAGAGTTCCTTACTCTTGAATTTTTTGGAATAGTCTGAGGAGGATAGGTTTTAGTTCTTCCTTGAATGTTTGTTAAAACTCTCCTGTGAAGCCATCTGGCCCTAGGCTTTTGTTTGCTGGAAGATTTTTGATGACTGTTTCAATTTCTTCCCAAGTCACAGGTCTATTGAGATTTTTAGATTCTACATGATTGAGTTTTGGAAGGTTGTATTTTTCTAGGAATATGTCCATTTTCTCCAACTTGTCCAGTCTGTTTGAATAGAGTTACTCATAGTATTTTGTAGCAATCCTTTGTATTTCGGTGGGGTCTGTTGTTATTTCACCTCTTTCATTTCTAATTTTATTTGGGTCCTCTCTCTTTGTTTCTTGGTTAGCCTGGCTAGAGGTTCATCAATCTTGCTTATTCTTTCAAAGAACCAGCTCTTGATTTTGTTGATCTTATGTATTTCTTTGGTCTCTATGTCATTTATCTCTGCTCTGATTTTTATTATTTCCTTCCTTCTGCTTGCACTGTGATTTTCTTGTTGCTCTTTTTCTAACTCTTTGAGTTGTAGAGTTAGATAATTTCTTATCATTTTTTCTTGTTTTTTTTTTTTTTGCAATAGGCTTGTATAGATATGAACTTCCATTTCAAGACTGCTTTTGCTGTATCGCATAGATTTTGGATTGTTGTGTTTTCATTGTCATTTGTTGCCAGGATGTTTTTAATTTCTTCCTCAATTTCTCTGGTAACCCAGTCCTTGTTTAATAGCATGCTGTTTAGTCTCCATGTGTTTGATTTCTTTGGATTATTTTTATTGTAGTTAATTTCCAGTTTTATGCCACTATGATCTGAGAAGAATTCTTAATATGATTTCTATCTTCTAGAATTTGAAGAGACTTTGCCTATGTGGTAGCATGTGGTCTATCTTTGAAAATTACCCATGTGCACTTGATAAGAATGTATATTCTGTGGCTTTGGGGTGGAATGTTCTGAAGATGTCGCTTAATTCCATCTGGTCAAGTGAGTCATATAGGATTGATATTTCTTTCCTGATTTTTTGTTTAGATGATTTGTCCAAAGGTGACAGTGGGGTATTAAAATCTCCTACTAAGATGGTATTACTATCAATCTCTCCCTTAATGTCCTCCAGCAGTTTTTTGTTGTTGTTGTTGTTTGTTTGTTTGTTTTTATGTATTTGGGTGCTCCTGCATTTGGTGCATATATGTTTATCAGGGTTATTTCTTCTTGTTGGATTGCTCCCTTTAGTATAATGAAGTGGCCTTCATTATCTCTTTTTATGTCCTTCACTTTGAGATCTAATTTGTCAGATATAAGTATTGCTAACCCAGCCTTTTTTTCATTTCTGTTCACCTGGAATAAATTTTTCCATCCTTTCACCCTCAGTCTGTGTGCATCTTTTTTTCTGAAGTGGGTTTCTTGTAGACAGCAGATATATGGGTCTTGCTTTCTTATCCAATCTGTTACCTTATGTCTTTTGATTGGAACATTTAAACCATTTACATTTAAAGTTATTATTGATAGGTAGGTATTTGATGCCATTTTTTTCTATACCCCTGTGTTCCTTCTTCACTTCCTATTTCTTTATTTTTACAGTAAACCCTTTAGCATATCTTGCATTGCTGGTTTGGTGGAGATAAGTTCCTTTAGTCTTTTTTTGTCTCTAAAGCTCCTGGTTTCACCTTCAATCTTGATTGATAGTCTTGCTGGGTATAGTATTCTTGGATTCAGACCCTTCCTTTGCATGACTTTGTATATTTCATCCCATTCCCTTCTGGCCTGTTGAGTTTCTTTTGAGAAATCAGTTGCTAGTCTGATGGGGATTCCTTTATATGTAACTTTCTGTCTCTCTCTGGCTGCTTTTAAGATTCTTGCTTTGTCGTTGGTGTTTGGCAATTTAATTATAATGTGCCTTGATGTTGGTCTTTTGGGATTTATTTTGCTTGGGACTCTGCGAGCTTCTTGTATTTGTGTGGGTTTTTTCTTCTCTATCTCAGGAAAGTTTTCTGTCATTATATCTTGAAACAGGTTTTCTATGCCTTCCTCAGTTTCCTTTCCTTCTTTAATCCCTATTATTCTAATATTGGTTTGTTTGTTTGTTTTTTGTTTGTTTGTTTGTTTGTTTTTGTTATCCCAAAGTTCCCGTAGGCTCTCCTCCTGCTTTTTAATTATTTTTTCTAGAAGCTGCTCTAGTTCCATCTTCTCTTCTAGCTCACTGATTCAGTCCTCTGCTTCATCTAGTCTACTTTTGATGCTTTCTATTGAGTTCTTTACAGTAACTATGTCATTTTTCATTTCTTCTTGGTTCTTCTTCATTTCCTCTTGAGTCTTACTCATATTATCAAATTTGTCTTCCATTCTTTTTAGCCATCCTATGATCATTACTCTGAATTCTTGCTATGGTAGGTTGCTTGCCTCTAACTCGTTTCCTTCCTTTTCTAGAGATGCCTGCTTTTCTTTGATCTGTGGGTTTCTTTGTCTCCCCCATGGTCTCTCTTTTCAGGATGTCTGGTTATGTAGATCTCTCTCTCTCCTGAGGTGGAAGCAGTGGACCATCTTCATGACCACTGTCACCATCTTCCCCAGGGCAAGCGCCAGCAGTGCCAGGGTGGCAAGAAGAAAAGGAGGAAACAAGGATGATCGGAGCTGCTGCAGGAATCTTCCGAGTCACACCCCCCCTCTCTGGCTCAGAAGTTGCATTCACTCATGCGTCATGGTTAGCCACAAGCCCATCATTCCTGCTCCATCACCTGGCAGCTGCTAGAAGCGCCGGGCTCCAGTGGGGGCACCAAGTGTGGGGTCGAGTGTTCTGCGGGCAGAGGGTGGGGGCTGGCGGGCTCCTGGGAAGCCAACTGGGGCAGCCGTGGCAGCTGAGGATGGATTCAAAAGCCGGTGCTGCTTATTGTGCCGAAATCAGCTTTCTAGGAACAGGATCTTCAGCTGCGGCTGGAGCCCCATGCTTTCCCAGCCTAGCAGATGCCAAGGCTTTGCTGTATGCGCAGAAAGCGGCCCAGCTACTGAGCATGCTTGGCTCCACAAGGGACTTTCAACGGGGTGTGACCTCTCTGTCTGATCTGAAAAAAGGAGAAAATGGAGTTGTGACATATTTTTAAATATCACCTACATTTGAAATATACCCAGACTCTGGTAGTTTATCTAAGTTTTTTCATGTTCCTTAATAGGATTATCAAAGCCAATGTTTTAACATGTCTGTTTCTTAGCCATTTTTCTATATTGGCCTTCAAAAAAGTTCACAATTGGGGGACGTGGGCAGGAGGTAAAAAAGAAAGAAAGAAAGAAAGAAAGAAAGAAAGAAAGAAAGAAAGAAAGAAAGAAAGAAAGAAAGGAAGGAAGGAAGGAAGGAAGGAAGGAAGGAAGGAAGGAAGGAAGGAAGGAAGAAAGAAAGAAAGAAAGAAAGAAAGAAAGAAAGAGGTCACAATTGTAAAATTCTAATTAAAAGTGCATGAGCTGTTGGCCCAGAAAGGGATTCACTACATACTGATTCATTTGCCTCTCAGCATAACCATCAATTCTTGTTGCAGTTTAAGTTCTTACAAAGGCATTTCTTGGATCACATGATCTCACACATCTAGAGGAAATAATGAACAACATAAACTGATGAACAAAAACAGACCCAGAGAAAGAGAAGCAATGATCAGACTCTCAAACCTCAGAGGGAAAGTAGGGGAGGGTGGGGGTAAGGGGAAGAGATCAACCAAAGGACTTGTGTGCATGCACATGGGCCTAGCCAGTGGTCATGGACAACAGGGGGTGAGGGAATATGTAGGGAGGGGTTTGGGAATGGAATGGGGGGATAAAGACAATCATGTGATACCATAATCAATAAAATTAAATTTAAAAAATAAAAAATAAAAGAGCATGACACTAAAATTCTAATTCAAAGTAGTTTATTCGTCTGACCTTTTCCTCATGGCACTAATACAGGTAGTCCTATGTAAAAGTAGCAATCAATTTTACTCCATTTACTCCATGTTTTAAAAGTAGCAATAATACAACATAATTTTTCTCACTGCTGTGAAGATAGAGACACTATCATAACCCTCTTTAAGTTCAGGATCTAATTGAAAAGGTGGGAACAATATAAATACCGAAGGCAACCCCAATAAATGTTCTAAGTACACACAATATGTTCTGAGAATACCTTCAGCAAGGAGAAGGTAGAAGAAATTCTGTATTGCTATCTACGACTGCTGTTGTGAAATATGACCTTAAAACTGCAGTTACCTTGGACATATTGATTCCAGAAATTTTGCTAGTTTATCCACACAACTATGATATATCCAAGTTCACTGGAATTTTTATAAGAATAATATTTTTTCCACATTTGCTAAATGAGTTCTGGTTCTGAGCCATAGATATATACTGTAATAATAGGATGTATAGCTTCCGAACCTGACAGAAAATTATCAAAGTCTAATAAATTACATCTGTGACTCACCCCATCAAAGATACATCAGACCGAAATGCACAAATGTGACTGGTTGTCAGAACAGCACCTATAAATTAACAATAAAAAAGTTATCAATTAGGTTATAAATGATACACTTTGCAATTTCTTACATTTTTTGATGTTATGTTTAACATGAAGAAATCAATCATGACATCTCTATATAGAACCAAACCAAAATGTAATACAGTACAAAAACATTAATCTTTGTAGTTAATACAAATACTATAAATTCTCTGTTATCATATCATGATTCACTTTATGTTACACAGAAGAAAAATCATCTATGTGGCAAAATTAAATTTTACCCCAAATGACAAGTAACATAGATATATCAAAATACTTCAGAACAGGGTTATGCTTACATTTAAAGTACTGAAATCAATATGCACTTGATATAACATCAGCTGAATTAGCAAAATAAAACAATCTGTAAATAGACTAAGAAGTCTAGAAGTAGTCTTCTACTGGAAATAATCTCAGTGTTGAATAATGAATATGATTATGTAATTACAGAAACTCTAACAATTGTATTATATGCTACTAAGAGATAATAGGATTGCTGTTTAAAATAAAGATTGAGAAACAGAGTGAGAAAGCAGTAGAGTTAGAGAGAAAAATGAAAAGAGAAGCCATATCATCAGGCGTCTTCCTGGAACTGAGTCTTGATTGAAAATACTGTCATTTTTCTAGGCTTGTCTACACCTAAACTTACGTTTTTTCCTTTCTTTTTTCCCACAGACCCATTTGAGAATTTGCCTCTCTTCAGAAATATGTACTTTTTCAAACAAGTTATAGTTCCCCCAAGTTTCATTATGGTGTTGAGGTTAAGAAGACAAGTTATAGAAGCTGCCATTCTTCAAGTTGACAATGCAAGCACTCTCTCCCTCACACACCCTCAGGATACCAGCAAAACCCAGTTTCTAAGGATAACACAGACTGTGATTGGCACCAGGCCTTTTTTAAAAAAATGCCTTTTGTTTTGCTATGAACCTTGTATATGAACACTGAATCTTTAAAAATAACAACAAAGAAAAGCACCAAATTTATTATCTACTGACACTGTTACATGTGAGTTATTCTCAACTATAAAATGAGCAAGCTATCTCTATTTTCAATAAGAATGCTTTCCACTAAAATTTTAAGAAACAGTATTCTGAGATATCACCTATCTCACTGAAACTTCTGAAATTTATATCTATCTTGTATATTTTCTCTGGAAATAGCTTTTAATCTTAAAAGGATTTTGAGTGGATTCTTACTTAAATCCTTGGTGCTATAACCACGAAATTAAAGAGGATATTAAATTAATCTGTAAGAACTGTTCATATTGACCTGAACTTTTCCTCATCAGCAAATGTACTGAAAATGTTTGTCTTTTTTAAATTTAATTCATTCCAACACCATTTATCTCCCCTGTACCTTCCCCCAGTCCCATTCACCTTCTCTCTCCTGCAATCACCACACTGTTGTCCCTGTGAAAACATCTTTTTCAATGAATATAAATATGAGAAAGTTGCTGTCCTATTATTATTGATACCATCGCTCTCACTCAAGGAGGACTTATTGGTTAGATGAATAATATACACAATATATAAACATGGAATCACATCACTATCTCAACTATATATTTGTACACAAACACTATATGCATGATACATGCAGGTATATACATACTACAACCAACAATTCAGTGTCTGTGAAAGCAAAGAAAAGTAACTCTACCTGGAATTACTCTTATGGAAAAGTGGCCCAGGTGAAATGTGAATGTACTCATTTAGTCCATCAAAAGGAGCAGTGGAAGCCAGGTTTAATACTTCTGTTGGGACTTACTCCACAATAATATAGTTTTTTTCATTCCAAATTGCTACACAAAAATAGGTGAAAAACAAGAATATCAGGTCATCAGCGATGCCAATGAGAAATGACTATACCCTAGTATGACTCTCAAAGGGTCTTTTTCTTGTTTCAACAGCAAGCAACATTGAATTTGTGCAGATAGAAAGATCCCTAAGAGAGAGAAAGAACTCCCTAGATAAGAATAAAACCAGCATGGTGCTTGGAGAAGACTGAAGTTCAATGCCATTCTAGGAAAATTGCAAAGTAAAAATAAATGAGAGGTGGCATGGTTAAGACTTCCGCGTGAGGCCAGAACAAAGTCCGTTATTTTTGTTTATTAGTAATTAGCATACTTATGCATATAATTTAAGGTTTATCAGGAATGTTCCATGTTCGTGTTCAGTTTATAATATGTGATACACATATTATAAGGTCTGTATCTAAATGAAACATCTTAGAATTAATTGGCCTGAGTTCCTGCATGTAGAATAGAATAAAATATCTATTTTATTAGAATCTGTTAATACTTCTAATATTTGTATATCAAATAAAGAGGAATATTTTAAGGAAATCTATGTCCATTATCTGCCGATCTATCTCTCTCTAAACACACACACACACATACACACACACACACACACACACGATGTCTAATGAAACAAATTTGCTATGGCTCCTCAGGCATTCCACACTCAATTCATCAATTTTCTCTCAAACCTAATTTGGGATTACCTATTGTCATTAATGGTAAATATTATTTATTCTGAAGTCCCCAATAGAAACCTAAAAGTTATATTTTCTTCCATGTGCCCATCAGTTTCAGCCATTTACCAAATCTCTTATATTTCAACTTCTGAAATCACTTAAGTCCACCTCCACCATTGCCAAATTTGTCACTTTCTTAGTGTGTGCATTCATTACACCTCACCTAAATTACTACCTAGCCTTCTAGTAGGTCCACCTTCCTTCTTCCTGTATTAAGAACTTTGATAAGAACCTTGACTCACGGGGCCAACTTCAAAACAAACAGATTAGTAATTAAAACTAACCCTCATTTCATATTTGCTTTCATCATTTTATACTACTCTTCCCCAAAACCTTTTGTACTTGCATGTCTTTGCTAACCCACTGCTATTCTTTCTCCCTAGATTTATTTTAACTAATTCTACACAACAGTCAAGATTTCTAAATTATGGGTTCCATGATTTCAAGGACCAGATTTGTCTTCTTGATAATTTCCTATTGAGCCTACCAGACAGTTTTTGAATAAATAAGTGGAAAATGAACTTCAGCATAATCTCTTTCTAAAGGCCTTTTCTATTATATTAATACTCTTCCTTGTTCTGGTATATGAACATATCATTATTACCATGATAACCTATGACATTGTACTTTCATGTTCACTTCACTGAATAACTTTTGAGACCAGTTAATAGGGTTATGATCATCAAAATTTTTAAAAAACAAAAAGTAAAGAATGGAGATAACAGGGATTTATTGTCACAGTGGCTCTTAGAAGCCACAGGAACAATCAATCCCATCATTCTCTCTTTGGGATACTATTACTGTTTTTGATATTTAACATCTGAAAATTTAATCGTCCACCCTATGTTTGCAACCCTGATCAGAATGATCCTTTCACAGGGAAGTGCTATATTGAACTACAGTAGTTATTCAGATGCTGTGCAGAAATAAATCCAGGTGAGTTTAAGTAGTGATTCTTAAACACTGTTTTGCAAAGAATCACCTAAGATTGTGGTTTAATTGATTAAAAGGACCTGGCTTCTGTGTTTTCTTAGATCTCCCCCAAGCGATGTTAGTGTATACTAAGGGTTAATAACTGCTGGCTTGAAAGGGCAGACTGAGTGGAAAAATTACAATAAAAAATGTCATGTACAGAACATTCACATTCTCTCCTTGAATTGTATGATTCCAAGTGTTCTTTTTTAAAATATATTTTATTGATTTTTTACAGAGAAGAATAGAGATAGTTAGAAACATCGAAGAGAGAGAAACATCAGATCAGCTGCCTCTTGCACACCCCCTACTGGGGATGTGCCCGCAACCAAGTATGTGCCCTTGAACAGAATCCAACCTGGGACCTCTCAGTCCGCAGGCTGATGCTCCATCCACTGAGCCAAACTAGTTTCAGCCCAAGTGTTCTTAACTAGCAAAGAGAGAAACAGTATTTTCATTTCATGGCTGAGGCTAAAAAATGGGAAGAGGGGGAAAAGGTAAACTTGAGTTGCTACCACCCTAGATCAAACCACATCCTTCAGTGCACTAATCTCATGAAGATATCCCTGTTTTATTCCATGTAATAGCTTGATCTCCATGCAGTGTCCACAGTGATCAGAAGCAAAATCATGTCATCTTTCTCTAGTAAAACCAACAAAAGCTATAGCTTTCCATCTTCTTTGAAGTCCATCCAATATTTACTTTAGTGCATAAGGCCCTTTATGATTTGTTCCAACTATTCCGGCAGGCTTTCACTTCAAAACCCCTGAGGCAACCAGGCGGTGTGTTCAGATACACCCTACATTGCGGATTCTTGTGTGCTTCCAGGCATATGTGAAATTCTTCAAAGAAATTAACTGAATTCCACTGAATTTCTCCACCTCAGCAAGGTGTTCTGAATCTCACTTGGAGATAAGCAACCCTGATCTCTATAAGCCATCCTGTTTGCTTGAGAGAGAAGTACAAGAGCCAAAGAACTTTCTAGGCTTTTGAGCCACTCTTCCAGAAATCCCCCATTTCTACTCTCTGCTAACAGAGACTTGAAGAATATTAGTGGTAAAGCTCAAAAGAATAGCGTGGTCATCTCCTAGCAAGGGAGCATACTCACTGCATTGTGTGTTATGGTTTCAGATATCAGTCAATAGAGAAACGTTTTTCAGCATCATTGAATATTAACGATATGGCTACAGATAATCTTATTTATCTAAAATTTTTCATGCAGCACAATGTTATATTGACCAGGAAAAGCAATCTATCCAAATGGCACATTAATTACAAGGTCAGAGGACATTAATGAGTTTCTCTTAGCACACAATTCATCTGCAGAGATGGTAAGACCTGAGTTCGAATTTAGACTCTTCCATTTACAAGTTATGTGAGCTTAGGCAATCTCTTTATCATGGCCAAGACTATTTTTCTCAAATGCAAATTAAAGGTCTCATAAAACTTCAAAAGCGTATTGTGAGGATGAAGCACTATCAGTCTTATAAAGTTTTCAGCCCTTGCATATTAATGACAAAAACATCTAATATTTGAATTCCTATCATGCACAAGACAGAATTCAGAATTTTATATATTAGTAAATAAAAACAGAAATTTACATAATGGTAAATAAATTAAACATTTACTTTAAAAAATAAAATTTTACTTTTATATTTATACAAGTCTAATTACTGTGTGGAGTAAAAAAAGATTCATTTTCACACCACACAGAAAGATTTGAGATTTCACTTCTGTATTCTCTTTGGGAATACATTTCTACTCTGTAAGAATCAATTCTCTTCAAAATACTAGTAAGAACCCATGGTGAAAAAGCTTAAGGGTAATACTTTCCAGGAGTCACCAAATGATCTTATAAACAAGCTTGTGAAAAAGTTCCTATTCTTATTTCCGTTTTACAGATTATATAAATGTTAAGCTCCAAATGACTTCTCTGAAAAACCTGCAGGTTTTTGAAAACACAGGACATAAGCTCAGGCCTTTTAAAATCCCTATCATTTGGGGGTGGTGTGTGTGTGTGTGTGTGTGTGTGTGTGTGTGTGGTGAGAAAATTAGACTCTACTTCAGGCTGTCTATTCTTATTATCTATTTCAACAATAAAATTTTGTTGAACTATTGAAAAACTCCTGTATGTTGTTTTTTTGTTATAGTAATCTGCACATTGATCAATGTCCAGAATCAAGGAAATAGTTGACTGTAACTTAGTCCTTATTCTTTGTTATTAGCAGCACAGGGCTGCCATCTACCAGTAATAAGGGAGTTTGCAGTTTTCCTAATTGTAACATCAAAGAGGAAACAAAATGTTTCCACTATTTTGCCTATGGACTAAATCTCTAGATATGTGTTGAAATGTTAAAAATATCAATACACGCCTGATATTTAGAATCTCAAAAGAATCAGGCATGGAATACATTTCTACCTAAATAGGCAAAGCATGTTTCCTTCAGGATCTTAAAGCAAGTTATCCTGGGAAGTTCTTATATGAAGGGAAAATGCAAAAGAGAAACAGGTTTATGAAAAAAGAATGCAAATATTGACTGCACTAAGTAGGCAATGGTCCAGGTGAGCTAGATGAAGATCCAGAACTCCCTAACTACAATATTCCTTAACCTGGCATAATGCATTCCTAATCTCAAAGGCGATATTTCTCTTATATTTACTTTGTTATAGGTTTGGCTCAATGTTAAATGTTTCACATATATTAATCTATGAGTATTAATGAAAATACTACCAGGTGCTTAAAATCCTTAGAGTCTTAGTGATGATTAATCCTATGTTTCAACTTGGCTGGGCCACAGGATGTCCAGACATCTACTTATAAACATCATTTCTGGGTGTGTTTACAAACCCAGAGGTATTTTGGAAGAGATTAGCATTTGAATTGGTGAACTGAATGAAGCATATAGTTTTCCCAAGTGGATGTGGGCATTGAGGATTTGAGTAGAACAAAAAGGTGGGAGAAGTTTGACTTTACTCTCCATGTGACTGGTTGAGCTGACACATGTGTCTTCTTCCCTTGTTGCTCATGGTTCAAAGGTCTATAGACTCAGATTAAAATCTACACTATTGTTTCTTGGGATGTCATCAAAGTTAACCACTGGCCTTCCTGAGGCAGATTACGGGACTACTCAGACTTTATATTCATGTGAGTTGATTTTTAATAATAAATCTGATTCTAGATATAGAAATTGAGATAGAGATCAAGATAACAATAAACAGGCATACCTTATTTTCTTGTGCTTCACTTTGGTGCACTACACAAATATCGTGGGTTGTTCTTTTTTGTTTTGTTTGCTTTTTTTGGCAAATTAAATGTTCCTTGCAACACAGCATCAAAATTTTGAATTCCTATTATGGACACCAAGCAAGTCCATTGGCATCATTTTCCCATTTGCTCATTTTGCGTCTGTGTCACATTTTGGTAATTGTGCAATATTTCACAATTTTCATCATGATGATATTTGTTATGGTGACCCATGAGCAGGGATCTCTAATGTTAGTACTGTAATTGTTTTGGGGCACCATATACTATGACAGTATAAGATAGCAAATGTAATCAACGAATGTATGTGTTCTGAGTGTTCAACCAACCAGCTGTTCCCCTCTTTCTTTTTCTCCTCAGGCCTCCCATTTCCTGAGGCACAAAGATGTTGAAATTAGTCCAGTTATAACATTACAATGGCCTTAAGTGGTTCAGATGAAAGGAAGAGTCACATGTCTCTCACTTTAAATAAAATCTACAAATAATCAAGCTTAGTGCCAAAGGCATATAGATAGACAAGATTGGCTCAAGAAGCCTAGATTTTAGCCTAATAGCAAAGTTGTGAATACAAAAGCTTTGAAGGAAAGTAAAAGTGCTACTCCAGTGAACACACAAATGATGAGAAAGCAAAACAGCTGCATTGCTGATATGGCTAGACAATTCAACCAGCTACAACATTTCCTACACCAAAGTCTAATCCAGAGAAAGGTCCCAACTCTCTTTAATTCTATGAAGCCTGAGAGAAGGGAGAAAGCTGTAGAATAAAAGTTTGAAACTTGCAGAGGTTGGTACATAAGATATAAGAGAAGAAGATGTCTCTATATGACATAAGAGTGAAAGGTAAAGAAGTGTTGATGTAGAGGCTGCAGCAAGTAATCCAGAAGATCTAGCTAAAATGATTAATGAAGGTGGTTATAGGCTAAGGTAAGTACATTAATTTTTTGGATATAATGCCATTGCCTACTTAATAGATTACAACGCAGTGTGAACATAACTTTGTATCTACTAAGAAACCAGAAGATTTGTGTGATTTACCTTATCATGATATACTCTTTATTATGGTGGTCTGGAATCAAACCCACACACCTCCAACTCATGTTTGTATAGAGACTGTACTATTTCTGTTTCTCTGGACAACATCAGTATGCACTCTACTTTACTCATATAAAATGGATATTATAGATGTTCAGTAGTTTTTCCAAGGGCCAACTTTTAAACCCACACATTCTGGATAGAGTCTATGCCCCTAAACTCCATATATTGTCTTTCTATCCCTATATGTTTAAAATGTGAAGAAGAAAGGGGTCAGAGAGATAGAATCTAGGTTATACCCTCCAAACAAGAGATTGTGAAGTAACAGAGGAACTGAAATCTATTTCTCACATAACTTCTGGTTGTAAAATATAAATTTTTGGGCCTTTGGGCCTTGATTCTTCATTTTTAAAGTAAAACAAGGTTTAACTAATAATTAAACACCTACCAGTCTAAGGTAGTGATTATAAGATTATGTGTCTTAGATGATGAAAGGGACGATGAAGGTGATATAAATTCATCCGAACTGGTGTATTTCATCATGGAATTACTCTTCCAGGTTCAGCCACCCATTGCAATCTTTACGAATTTTGAGTTTGCACACCTCCATGAACTGTAAATTAAGGTTCCATTGGAAATTGTCTAATCACACTGTCCCATTTGTAACTCAGGAGAGTTCCCACTGGGTGTACAATGGAAAATCTAATTCTAAAACTCTCATGTGTTCATTGGAAATAGAACTACAAAATCTTGTTTTATCCTATAAGACCTGGAGAAAATGAGAAAATACAGTGCTGTGAAGGGAAGGGAAGTACATAAAGTCCAGTGGTCACAGATGAGAACTATTCAGATATGGTATTGAGCCAAGATTTTTGTATGTTTTCTTTTTTTTTGTTCAATAGTTTACCACACAAAAATAATTCCAGTAATTAAGGAAATCAAAGTGTTGTTAATATGCTAATCTCTTCCACAGATAATTATCTTTCTGGTTTCCATTTCCATAGACAAGTTATTAGTGTACCCAGACCTTTCTCCTAAAAGCAACAAACAGCAAAGCTTTACATCTTTAACATACAAATAAAACCTATGCTTAGGGAAAAAAATCAATCAGAATTCGGGCCCTAGGAGCAGGAAGTAAATCATCCATCGTCTTGTCATTGTGATGGGTATAGTTCCTATAAACTGCTTGATTAACCTTTTGACGCCAACATGTCTGAAGCCCCAACATTATGATTCATTTATTTTTCATCAGTGTTCCCACGAGTAAGCCCACATCTCAGGCAATGAGAAGTATAAAGATCCAGTGGAATATTATAAAATGTCATTAGAATAGGGAAGAACTCACTGAGATACCAAAGTGTTAACAAAACAGCCCCAAATTTGCCTAATCAAACTAAGATTATAAACAACTTTCTGATATTAATTTGTTTTTCCACATGAGCAGTACAAATTGCAAAACATGTACTTAAAGACACCATAAATATTCTCCAATGCTTGTTATTTATACTTCTCAATATAAAATGTATAATATTCACTTCTTTATATAAACATACACAAATAGAAACTAACATAATCAAGGGCAAGTATTAATAAAAATAACTAAAATACTACTACATTTAAAACATGAAGATGCATGTCTTTGAAACTAGTTAATGCTTTCAAAGTCAATTCAGGCTTGTCACCATTTTCACTGGTACAGGAGGTCAAGTTCCTTTGTGCCATTCTATAAAGCTCAATATTTAAACTGAACTGATCTTGAAACATAATGGATTGCCTCTTCAGGCTGCATGTCATTACAGGACATTTGATAAGAGTATAGTTCTCTTGTTGAAGATAATAAATAATGACTGGAGAGCTGTGTTGCCTTGCCCTGCAAAAATCACAGCAATCAAGGGAATAATTTGAAATATGCATCTGCCTGTTCCCTTTCTCACTTAGCCATTCTCTACTCTGTTTTCTAAAGTAAATCCTGGAGATGGTGGTACTGGAGGAAAATGAGATTAAAGTAGACCTGATGTCCCTGGCTGATATTTCTACTATGTGTCTAGCATAAAAAATATATGCACATGAGCCCTAGCTGATTTTGCTCAAATGGATAGAGGATTGAAATGTGGATGGGAGGGTCCCGGGTTTGATTCTGGTCAAAGGCACATGCCTGGGTTGCGGGCTCGATCCCCAGTGGGGGGCATGCATGAGGCAGCTGATCAATGGTACTCTCTCATCATTGATGTTTCTGTCTCTCTCTTCCTGTCCCTTCCTCTCTGAAATCAATAAAAATATATTTTTAAATATGCACATGAGATAAAATTATGAGTAAAACACAGACTAGTAGCCTTCATTCACCAAGTGAAACCTATATTAAGCAACTAACTTATTTACACCATAAGTAGAAAAATTGCTATAGATATGCTGTTACATGCATGATGGAGAAATTAATTTTTTGGTGGGATGTCAAGGAAGGCCTTACAAAGGACTGGGTGCAGGAGGGTGCTTAAAAGGTATGTAGAATTTAAGTGGCAGAAAAAATGTGGCTCTAAGATATTCTAAATAGAGGTAATGTCATGAAAGCAAGAAAGTTCATGGCATATTGTGGGATGGCAAATAGGTCAGTGTTTGAGAGTGCAGGATGAATGGTGGAGTGGAGAATGCTAAAACACAATGTGAGGTTTGGAGGGCCACACAAGTTTAGAATGTGTTCTTTAGGCAATAAGAGCTTAACCCAACTTTCATGTTGCAGTGTTTCTCAGGTTTCTACCTGACTAGAAAATACCCCCCCTTTGCCTCCCACACATACACACCTACTTTTCAATTGTAGTTTATTCTTTTAGAAATCATTTATTGAGAAAATACTCTGGGTATAACGCAGATAGAAAAAAAAGCAACAACACATGCAATATCCAATTACTGATCTCAAGGAATTTCATGTCCACTGGAGAAAACAGATATATAGGAATAAAAAGTTAGACACAAGTCAGGGTAGTTGCCAAATTTTAAATCAGAGACAAAGGCAATTAAATCCAATTTTATTCCTGTGATTTGTAACTCTCAACTTCTCCAATATCAGTAGGTATATCAGTGGTAAGACCCAAGAGGTGGAGGAAGATATAAAACACTTGGGAAAACTAACCAAAACAGATTCTCAATTTGATTTCACTTGAAGAGAAACTTCTGGAACTGATGAATACTCATTATCACTTATTTTGATCTGCTCACATCAAGTTCTGACTAAAGTAAAGCTAAGCATGAGCATTTTCCATTTTAAAACTATGATCTCAATGCCACACATAAATCAAACTATCTTACCCTCTCCCTTCCAGTTAGTCACTTACAATTGCCCAGTGTTCATTGATATTCAGGCCTGCTCTCCACAGAATATTTATTGGTATCTCCTTCCTACACCTTCTCCCTTAGGCTTTACATTGACTTATTTTAACTCAAGTCTATAGCATTTTCATAAGTGGATTCTCAAGATTTGTTCTCATTTGTTTTCCAGTCCTTCTAGCCCTCATTTCATCTTTCCCTTGGTTCTCACCCTTTATCCAGAGCAGTGATTTTCAACCCCTTTTCATCTCATGGCACACATAAACTAATTACTAAAACACTGTGGTACATCAAAATATATATTTTTGCCAATCTGACCCAAAAAAATGGGTGTAATTTTGATTCATTCATATCAGAAGGCTATTGTGTTGGCTGTTGTTGTTTTTGTTTTTTAATTTGACAGTGTAAGGGAAAAGAGATCAGTGCCCCTTACTAAATAGTCAGGTGCTTCATGTTTTAAAAATTCTTGCAGCATATCAATGAGCCAAGGCACACAGGTAGAAAAACACTTTTCAGTTTTGTGACCTTTAAAAAGGCAACGAAACCCTGGCCAGTGTGGCTCAGTTGGTTGAGCATTGTCCAGTGCACCAAAGTGTCACCAGTTCGATTCCCAGTCAGGGCACATGTCCAGGTTGCAGGTTTGCTCCCTGGGCAGGGTGCCATGTAGGAAGCAACCATTCAATCTTTCTTTTTATCTCCCTCGGCTTTCTTCTCTAAGAAAACAAAGAAAAACATATATTAAAAAGTAAAAAGAAATAGTAGCCTTATAGAGTTATTAGATTTTTATAAGAGAGCCTCAGAGAAAAAGGTTGAGGGGAAAAAAATGCAATACCAGAAGACTGGAAAGTCTTAGAGAGGCAGAAACTTCATAACATCAAAGAAAACAAAGTCAGAGGTAAAATTATTAGTTAATATTCTGAAGTCGGTGGCTCATAAATCAGAGCCTCATAATCAGCTAACCTGGCTATGATGAGATGGCCTAAGATTTGGGTCCAGGAAAGGCCAAATTATACATTATTTTTAAAATATACTTGAAACTAATGCTAAAAATAAAATTTTATCATCTGTACATATTATCTTATACTTTAACTCATGCTACATTTCTATTCTGAGATGTATTACAATGATGATTTTGTATATTATAATTTTAATTATCAATTTAGTAAAATTTAGACAGAAATTTGCTGGTTGAGAAATTCAAGAAAAGTTGCCCTTCAAAAAAATCAATAAATTTTATATTAAAATTACTTCTATGAAATTATTTCTTTGAAATGTGTAATCAGATAAGGAATAACAATCATACTGGAGTCAGTTCATGAAGTTTCAGAATATCTGAACCAAACTTTCATATAAAAGTTCACATAAATATGGGAAAGATCCAAGATGGTTTCCTCCCAGGACCAAACTGGAATTAACAACAAAAATATAGAAAAATCAACCTGAATAAATCAATTGACAACAAGCTGAACTGGGTCTTAAAACCAAGAATTTTCAAAGAAGCTACATTGAGACTAGCAGGAAGGGCAGTGATATGAAAAGGGGATGGGTAAGATTCTGGAGGGACATCTCAGATGCAAGGGTTTCTACCCTGAGGAGAGTGAGATCTCAACCCCACACTAGACTTCCCACATTAGAGCACTGGAGCTGGGAAGAGGCATCCACATAATATCTTCCTGTGAAAATCAGTGGAAATTCTTTTTGCAGTGAGAGATAGGAGTCTACTGGAGACACAGGGGCCCTCTTAAAGGGCCCTCATTCATCCTGGGCTTCAGTGGAGGGAGGACAGAGTGGTCAAGAGTCATGTGAGTAGAGACTGGGGTTTGTGGCTCTGGGGAGAAAGCTGAAGGGACAGCTGCCAGGATCCCTGTGCCAATCCCTCTCTCACACCGCAGATGTCATCTTTCTTGGGTGAAGCACTCTCCTCTTTAGGCATCAGCCTGGGGGGCATGCAATAGACCCACTCTCTCGACTCTCTGGCATCCCATGCTACAGAGCTCATGTCCTACTGAGAAGTCATGTGTCTGAGATGGAATGTAAAGGTCGAGCAGACTCAGGGGGGTGTCAGTGACTGAGTGTGGCTTCTGGGAAGGATTGTTAAGTCCGATTTTCTGTGAACCTGACCAATAGCTCCCCATCTTGGTAGATATGCTAGTAGCCCAATTCTCTGGGATCCCAGTGGCCCCACCCTCCCATTCCTGGTGGCTGGGCATTGCCAAGGAAGTCTGGGCAGAATTTGGGAGAGACTGACTTGTGTGGCTCTGGGGTGATAACAAGCAAGAACCTACAACCAAGACTACATTACCCAGCAAGGCTATCATTTAAAATTGAAGCATAAATAAAAAACTTCTCGGACAAGAAAAAGCTAAAAGGAGTTCATTTCCACCAAATCAATATTACAAGAAATTTTCAATAATCTTAGAGAAGGAAAAAAAAAATGAAGGGAAAAAAACACAGAAAAAAGAGTATACTTATAAAGAATAAAATGGCAATAAATATGTACTTATCAATAATCATTTTAAATGTAAAACCAAAAGACTCATATATATGATATCTACAAGAGACTCACCTCAAAATGAAAGATACACACAGACTAAAAATACACATTATGGTGGTTGGCTCCAGACTGTCTCAGAAAGGGGCTGTCAGCCTTCGAACTAGGAAATATGGTTAGGAAATGGTGAACCAGCTTAGAGATGGTAAAAAAAAAAAAACTGGGAAAAATAAAGATGTACAGTTCACTTACTGTAGCTGGAATAAAATAACGACAAGGTGATGAGACTTTTCACTATAATCAAAGTTCACAATGCTGCATTATCTTCCAAAATGACAGCAGAAATCTTTCTCACATACACAGACATAAGACAAGTCATGCTGCAATTTCTAAAAAGCTGATTGTCAAGTTACATGCCATAGCCAAGGCAGATTTCCTCATCTTCATGGACTTAATGGTTCCAAAGTTCAAGATTGACATTCCTATGGATAATTTATTTACAGATTTTTAAATCTGCATAGCACCAGAGTAAAGAATGCAGAATGGAGAAACTCCATTAATGTAGATATAACCAAATGTTTGTATTAATTGTGGACTGATTAAGCAAACATTAAAGGAAAACTAATTAAATAGAAGAGGTGGCTCTGGTTAGTAATATTGTTATTACATTTTTTATTGCTTTCAGAGAAAGGAAGGGAGAAGGGCAGAGAGAAACATCAATGATGAGAGTGAATTGTTGATTGGCCCCCTACTGGGGAAGGAGCCTACAATCCTGACATGTTTTTTACCAGAAATCAAACCCATAACCCCTTGGTTCATGGGTCAATGATGCTCAACCTCTGAGCCACACGGACTGGGCTTATTGTTACTTTTTTTTTTTTTAGTTGTGCTTATTCTTAAGAGATGAAATACTTAGAATTAATATTTTGAGATGTCTGAAGCTTATTATTTGCTCTTCCTAATTATTTGTAATAATATGACAAAATACTTATAAAACTAGAATTTACATTTATACATTAAATCTAGAATTTATATTTAAAATTTTAGTATGTAATTTTAAATCAAACATTCATAATTTAAGTCTTTAATTTTGAAATCTAGCTGGTGGATATACACATGTGTATTGTTGTAGTCTTTCATATTTCTTTTAGGTTTGAAATTATTTATGCTAATTTTTTATCCTTAAAATGAACACTTTCCCCTACAAATATATTTTTGTAAAGTTTCATCTATTTTTCTTCCTCTGTATATAAAAATGATTGTTACAATTAAACTTCCACATTTCAGGCTCTTACTATACCTGTTAGTGTAGCATTCTCTTTATTTTATTTTTTATTGAATTTATTGGGGTGACATTGGTTAATAAAATTATATATGTTTCCAGTGTACAATTATATAATACATCATTTGTATACTACATTGTGTTTCTTACCCCATATGCTAATATTTTTAAAATTATTTTTATGGAAACAATTTGGCATCAATTTAGGTCAGGAATACATAAAAAACTGACTGTGGTTAGTCTGTGTTTCAACCCATCCATTCTTAGTTCTTTTCTTCCCCTATATTTAAGTTTCCAATGATTCATGTGTCTCTAAATCTCTTTTTAAATATATTTGTTAATCTCTGGTTTGATCCCGAGGAGAAATATATTTGTTTCTACGGTATTTTTGGTTTATTCTAATCCCTGGTGGTTCTTAAAACTGGCTCTTAAAAAAAAATGTTCTCCCTGCTGCCATTGAACTGATCTTTATGTTACTCCAAATTAAATCCATTATTTCTAGTCTATCAATTTTCCAACTTGAATCAGCACCCTTTAAGATTCCCATCTGCTAACTATTATTAGGCCAGTTTTTTGCTATTTTTTTTTTAATTGCTTGTCCTTTCTCTCCTTGCTCCTCAGGTGCCTTGGAAGCTCCTTTCACAGACTTCCCAGTAGTGACATTTCCCAGGGAAGTCTGAGCTATTCTGTGCAAAATCCAGGATCAAGCATCTTTCCACATTTAATTAGAGCTTCCAATCTAAGAAAAATTAGAAATTATTTATGGACATAGAAAAGTAAATTCCCAAGGGGAAAAATAAAAGTCCCTAGGATATGGATATAGCAGACTAAAATAAGATAATATAAGTGAGCCAGCCAGCATGGCTCAGTGGTTGAACATCAACATATGAACCAGGAGGACACAGTTTGATTCCAGGTCAGGGCATATGCCCTGGTTGTGGGCTCCATCCCCAGTGGGGAGTGTGCAGCAGGCAGCCAATCAATGGTTCAATCTCATCAATGATGCTTCTATCTCTTCCTCTTCTCTCTGAAATCAACAAAAATATATTTTTAAAAAGAATGTGAGCCACGACTGGTTTGGCTAAGTGGACAGAGCGTCAGCCTGTGGACTGAAGGGTCCCAGGTTCGATTCCGGTCAAGGGCATGTACCTTGGTTGCAGGCACATCCTCATTGGGGGTTGTGCAGGAGACAGCTAATCAATGTTTCTCTCTCATCAATGTTTCTGTAGCTTTGTCTGGAACAACAACTGGAAGGACGTATGGAAGACTTCTGTTCTAATTAGCATATTACCCTTCAGTGTTTCCCAAACTTTTAACATATGTGTACCCATTCTATAATTTTCGTACCGCTGAGTACCCCTTGTCAAAAAATAATGGATGTATTTTAATAACAATCAAAATATATTTATTTTTTCTTTGTACATAGATAAAATAATAACAAAAAATAAATACACGTATCACACTTTGGGAAACAATATATGTGATCATTTCTCTATGTTAAGTATCACTTGAGAACTTGTCTTTAATTGTCATATTACATGACATGGATGTGTCATACTGTATACTCATTAGCTTTAATAATCTATTTTTTCAGACTTTAAAAGAAGTCTGAAACATGAAAAGAAGTATATACATTAATACAAAAGGTTGGTTGCTACTTCATAGATTTCGTCAAAACAAGTTTAATAGCATCCACTTCAGGGTTTCATTATTTCTTAGAGCAAAACAAAATAAAAATTCTTTTTTTGAATACATAATAATTCTTGCTAGATCTTAGAAAGCAGTAAAATGAAAATGTTATGTGGTTTTAAATAGCTTTTCTTTTTTTCTAAGCAAGTAACTATACCTTTTTGGGACAATTACTATTACTTTTCTGTGGATATAGGACAGTGGTTGGCAAACTCATTAGTCAACAGAGCCAAATATCAACAGTACAATGATTGAAAGTTCTTTTGAGAGCCAAAGTTTTTAAACTTAAACTTCTTCTAACGCCACTTCTTAAAAATAGACTCGCCCAGACCATGGCATTTTGTGGAAGAGCCACACTCAAGGGGCCAAAGAGCTGCATGTGGCTCTTGAGCTTCAGTTTGCTGACCACGGATATAGGAAAACAATCTAAAGGGATCTTGTGGGATGGCTATCTGAACTAATGGCCTCGTTGAAACCATGTGTTTAAAGGTGTTGGTACAGTGAACAACCTTGGAAGAGAAAGTGTCTTCCTTCACAGCAGAGAACAGAAGGCAAGTCAGTATATTTGATTGTTGCCCATAGTACTAGAAGGTTTAGATTTTCTAAGCCTGACATTCTTCAAACTGGTGAGCATCTACTTGGGCCTCTTTACTTTGCCCCATAGGTGATAAAAATACTCAAAATGAGAATAAATCCCATACTGAACATGTGTCATGGTGAATATGGGTGTGTGTGTCTTTCCCTCTAACCCAAGAAGTCTCTGTTTTTTTTGCTTGCATCCACAAAATTGTGGCAAGTTAACTTATCAGCTAGGTAGTAGGGCAAAATCCCAGACCCATCAGTTCTTAACTTTCACGTGTTGCCATCTGAAAAAATAAAGGATAGTCATGGTAAAGAATAGCTTCTAAGAATAACAAAAATTAAGACTCTTTTTTAAAAAAATGTAAAGAACAAATCACTGGCTTAGGGAAAGTACTCATTTTTTACTGAATTCTAGGCATTATGGTATTGCTGCTAAGTATTGCATTAAATTATTAAAAAGTGGTGATTACTCAAGACTGTCTGCATAGCCTTTGTGTATACTAAAAAAAAGGTTTTTACTCATTTTATACCTCTATAGGTTATTTCAGAGGCTCTTTCTACAAAGCTAATTTTTTAAAAAGTCGGTAAGGCAGAAAACGTCCAATTAACTTTCAGCAAATAACCAACAAATTTCAAGTTAAAAAAAATAAAATTTGTGTAATACACATACCATTCCCTCAAACATTCAATAGATGCTAGTTTTTGGTTAACTATAAAGGAGCTATGCTTTCCTTGAAATACCTATCCCTTATCACATCAATATCCCTCTTATAAAGATAATTCTGATTATAATGAAATTTTTATATTCCTTGAATTTACTTTTTCTTTTATGTATATCCCCAAAGACTTTTCATTCCCTCCAGCATTTATACTATTCAAATATTTGTAATTATTACAATCTTCCAAGTTATTGCATAGCTAGTTTATTTAGAATTAGTTTCTTTCCTCTTTTCTCACTAAAGATACTAGTAAACTCTCATATAATTTCAAATTCTCACCAAAATCTTACCTATAAAATCTTTTCCATGGGGATTAAGTTTATGTGGCATATTTATTCCAGTGACCTGACAATCCTGGGCCAGAGCATTGATATCAGTCAAGCAAGTAGGGTTATGGGTTCACTGTTTGTAGCAATCTATTTAGCGCTTGATTGAACTTTAAAGCCCATCTGTCCTACCACCTCCAATGAAAGGCAATGAGGCTGAATCTCTTGAGCTTAAATGACTTGTCCAACTCACAAATAGACTATTTCAGGGATATCCCCACTATAAAACACAGATGATTAAGGTAAAATAACATTCCAATTTTACCAAATAGGGCAAATTCTTGAGAGAAATAAAGAAATGTCAGCTCCATGAAAATCCATAAAGAAGTGGAAAGTAACAATTGCCATGATCATCACTTGGAGAATTCAAGTGTGCGTTAATGACTCACAAATTCTTTCTAAAGTGAAAAGAAATTCCAGGACTAGTAAAATAGGTTACAAGGCACAATTTATAAAAACTCAACATAGAAATTGCACTTCTATGCTGAGAAAATATCTTTTAAGGAAAAATTATCACAAGAAAAGAGAGGTATGGTCTATAATAGATAAATATGTTTATATCAGTTTTGCAAAGAAAACGGAGTTCTAAAAATACATCCAAGATTTCAAGAGTCAGATCATAGATCTCCATGTGAGAAGCAGTGGGGGAGGAGGCTCTAGACATGTTTTTTTTGTTTTTTGTTTTTTGATTTTTTTAAAGAGTAATAGTAGGTCACATCTGTTGAAATGTAAATTTGTACATTGTACAAAGAAAGAGTTGTCTGTTCTTTGGGAGATAGAAAGGTCTAATAGGGAAGTTTATTTTTAAACTAAGGTTTGAAAAATGAGACAGTACTGGCAGACCAAGAATATGTTGGAGTTGGGGCACTCTGGGAAAAGGAAGATCAAAATAAATTCACCAAGGCTTAAAGTCATGGAACAGCAGCATGTGCAATGAAGATACTATGTTTCTGTTTGGCTAAGGGTAGGAGCTGAGCAATGAAACATGAAATACAGGAAGAAGGTGGAAAAAGTAGAGAAAAAGAATGTTGAATTGGAAAGTGAAAGACAGATGTAAATACTTTAAGGACTGTCTAGAGTCAGAATGACCAGCTGTCCTGGTTTTCTGAGGACTTAGGGCTCTTTAGGACACAGGGTATCATTGTTAGCTAGGAGCAATCCCAGGCACATTGAGATGGTTGGTCATACTAATATATATATATATATATATATATATATATATATATATATATATATAACCCTAATATGCAAATAGACCGAATGGTGGAACAACCAATCTCTATGACATATGCTGACCACCAGGGGGTGTGCACGGAGCAGGGTGGGCATAGGTAGCAGGTGGCAGAGTGAAGAACATGTCGGGCATCAGTCATGGTGGAATGATGGAGGTGAGCAGGGGCGCCGGACTAAGGCAGTGCGCCAGTCACTGTCATCTGAGTGAGCCTCCGGTGGTTACTGGAAATTATTTGTTCCCACATGCTGCAGTCCTGCCCATCACTCGCACTGCTGCCAGTGCCAGCCTGGCTCCCCAGCCTTTCAGCCCACCATTCCTTTCAAGGTGCATGAATTTGTGCACTGGGCCCCTCGTCAAAATGTAGATAAAATTATGTTTGCTTATCATGGATGTTGTTTTCTCAAACTCTGTTTTAATTTATACTATATTAAATTTTCCTTAATGACATTTCATCTTCCATAACTTTGCTCTCATATTGGTTAATGGAATGAACTCTGTTCAACATCTAAATTAAAAACCTTTCCTCTTAAAACATCATTCAAACTTCTCCTTTCCTCCAATCTAAGTGGAGTTGTGTGTGGCTTCTTAAATTGAGAGGTACTGGGTGACTCCTCTCTATAAACCTCTACAGTATCCTCTTCCCCTTTTAGTGACTAGCTCCTAAAATGAGTAGGCATGGTCAAAGGGTGAGAATTCATTTATTTTTTAAAGTTTTACTTAACATGTTTGGATTGCAGTCCTTCCCTTGGCAAGCAATTTTACTGTCCATGGCCTCCTACTTCTTACTCATCAACTGTCTCCCCATGTCAACAAGGGTAGCTTTAAAAGGCAGCTGCAGTGGGTCTGTCTACCCATTTCTATGCAATGTACCAACTGGCTAAATGTGCTTCTAGCTAGATTAGCAACAGATGCATTATCACCTGCAAATCATTTAACCAGACACCACTGACTTGTGGAAGTGAGCATAACAAAACCACACACACACACACACACACACACACACACACACTTACGACAGTCCTCCTTTTGGTTGCATGGATTCAAAAGCTTAATTGGCCAAATTGCATTTGTAGAATTTGATTTAAAAATTGTGCCTCACTGTCCTTAACTATGAAATGATAATAATGTTGTCTTTTAGAATTAGAGTATCTAAAATACCATGCTGGATCGACCTCCATATGTAAGAGCTCTAACCCAATAAAAGTTTATATTTGACTCCCATTCTGGCCCAGAGCAGGGATTGAGACTGTGGACCACAGCTCTCACTGTGATGACTGGCACAGTGAACATGGAGCTCTGCCATTCCCAGGGTCTGCTCCTTGCCATTACCAGCTGGACAAAGGGGAAGTGATGGAAGAGAAGGCATACCAGCTTCTTCAAAGCTCTGACCCAGACATAGCATACATCCCTTCATCTCTCATTCCACTGGCAAGCATGTCTCAAGCCCACACCTAGTTTTACAGAAGGCTGGGCAATAGCCCATATAGGATTGTTTAGAGGATTAAATAATATAATATATATAAAGAGCCTTAAAGAATGCATGACCCAGGCTACGTGCTCAATAAATAATAGTTATGATTACCTGTGACTTAGCTGTTTTAAGGTCTTGAGGGCTTTAGGGATCCTTTTACTTAGGAATGCAAACTAAGGGGTGTCACTTTGAGAGCATCTCAGCAGCAGGAAGGATATGAAATAGGAAAGATAAAATGGTGTGCCTCTGCTTTACGAGTTCTAAAAATAGGTTTTTAAAACCTCGAGATCTTTAATATTCATGTATTCAGATTCTAAAAGTAACTTCGGCATATTTTAAAATAAAATCTTGCTAGGAATCGAAAGAATCCATGCACGGTATCCTTATCCTTAACTCAGTGACACTTCCCACTGGAACTGAGGCAGCGCGATGCCATCTTGGATTTAAGATCATTCCTTTTGATAACAGTGCCTGACTGTTTCCTCCTGGCTGCGCAAGATTAACTGACGCTGATGACTTCCTCCTGATAGTGAGCTAGGGCGGTGTGGGGATGGCACTGCTGGGCTTCCCACCCTTCCTCCGTGACCTTCAGCAGAGTTGAAGCCAACTCCTCTCCCGCACTTTCATTAACGAGCTGGTGCTCCCGTTTGGAGTGTGTTCCTGCAAACTCATCATGAAACTTCTGCCTGACAGTTTTAGAAGTTAATGGACTTCAAATTACTATTCAGCAAGGTGTGTACATTTACAAATCACCAGGTAGCCACCATTACGGCCTATATTTGATTAATAAAATTATATTCCCAAATAAACAAAACAGGTAGGCATCCTAATTATGTTACTTGTTAGCTGAAGCTAGTAATTGTCTCCCCACTGGGCAGCTCCCCACTTTTATTTTAATAATTTTCTTTTCTGACAGAAAATACAAAATTGCCAGGTACTATTATAACACCTAAAAAGCTAAATGCACACAATCTACTTCAACCCTCTTCTCTGACACCAAGGCTTCCAGACAAAAAGAAGCTGAGTGAATCCTTTTTTTCTGAGTTCTTGATTTTTATATGATGAAAATATTTAAGGGCTCATGGTAAATAAGCTGCTTTCCAAGGTTCATACAGCAGATATCAAGTTAGAACTTTATCTTCCTGCACCGAAGAGATGTTTAACTTATTTCATATTAAAATGTCTTTTCTAGGTACTAATTTAACATTTGAGTTCCTTGTCAAGTTTGACTTTTATAAGAAAAATATATTTTTATTGATTTCAGAAAGGAAGGGAGAAAGATAGAAAGATCGAAGCATCAATGCTTAGAAAATCATTGATTGGCTGCCTCCTACACGCTCCAACCTAGGGAATGAACTCACAACCCGGGCATGTGCCCTGATAGGGACTAAAACCGTGACCTCCTGGTTCATAGGTCGATGCTCAACCAGCCAAGCAAGTTTGTCTTTTTAATGATGTTCTTATTTTCTGTCTATTCAAATTGCAGCCAAAGGACATTCTAAAAATTTAGACACTCTGAAAACATGAGTCATTACTTTTCATTAATTAAAAACAAAAGTTATTTGGACACTTACTATGCATCAGACAATCTGTTGGATCCAGAACTACTGTGTGGGGATGGCTAGGGAGATAGTCTTAAATAATGTCTAAACAGCATACTAAAGAACAGGTGGGACTCAGCTAGGAAAAGGGAGTAACAGATAAAAGAACCCTACTGTGTAATGGTAAGATTGGCCAAAGATTATGCTGCTTCAGGTATTTGAAAGGAAGCTGTCTGTCTTATGTTGAGAGAGAGAGAGAGATAGTATGTATCTTCCTGGAACAGATGTGAACTGTCAGTGGGAATATAAGGCCACACTACCTTTAACATTTTATAAGCTCTTTAGGTTGTATTTAAAGTTCATCCATATGACTATAAAACCATGGTAACAATTATTTTGCTAGTTTCCCAGATTTCTCAGAGCTCTTCTATGATATGAGTTGTTGATATGAGACCCAATTATAATATGGCCCCAAAATTCATGCTCAAAGGAAGTGCATAGTCTTGAGGAGGTTTTCCTCACTGCGCAGGTCTACAAAAGAGGAAAGACATGAAACTCTGCCCCCACTCTTCCCATCCATCTCTGGAATGAAAGAAAAACAAAAACAAATGCTTCGATCTGCAAGGGGAAGGACAATTTCAAAGCAATAAAACTGATATCAATGTCCTTTTTCTCCTACAAATTGGTTGTAAAGTTTATACATAAAAATAAAATGTGTAAGAACATACTTTAAGTGTGTGAAATGCTGCAGGAATTGAACATAACAGTATTAAAATCTTTCATGAAGATAAATATTTATGAATTCAGGAGAGAATGTAGAAGTCAACATTACCTATCTTGAAAAACTGCATTTCCAGAAGAAGAGAGAAAACCTGAAAAATACTTATTCTATTCCTGCTTTAACCACCCTCAAAGTGTTAGAAAGTAGCCATTACATGTTGAAGGTTTCATTCTCTTTTCTTTAGAGTGATACACAACACTTTCCATAGCTGTCATTAATTGGATAACTCTTAAATAAAATTCCAAGTGTGCACACTTAAATACAGGGAAGGGTACAAGTCACAAGCCCTCAGCTGAATGAACTGCCACAAAGTAAAAACAAAGCAAACAAATCATGTAGATCAGCAACATAAAAATACGAGTAACCCAGAATCCAACTCATGTTCCTCTGGAAGGGGGTCACAACCTCCCCTTTTCAGAATGGCCATTGCCCTGATTTCTAACACCAGAGATTAATTAGTTTTGTTATTTTTGAACTTCATATAAATGGAATCATGTGCATATAATCTTATACCTGGCTTAATCTACCACTCCAGCTAGTGCTAGCTCAATCTCAATGCTATAGAATGGGCCATTGTGTAAGTACACCACAATTGAAGGTGCACGCTACTTGACAGACACCTGTGTTGTTCCAGATTAGGGCTGGTTCTATAGTTCTGTTATTAACATTCTTATACACACCCTTTGATAAGCATATATATCCTCTTTTTTTTGGAGTGTATACCTGTCTGGAATTGTTGGATTATTTGATATGAAAATAGTTAGTGTCTGTGAAAATTGACAAAATATGCCCCAAGCAACTGTTGTCTCCTGTCAGCGGTATATGGGAGTTCCTGCTGCTCCACATGCTTGTCTGTGCCCAGTCCTGTCAGACCTTATATTTCTAACCATCCTGGAGGTTTGGGATAGAGTCACTTTGTGCTTTTCATTTGTGTTTCCTTGTTGAATACATAGAGCCCAGCTAGTCACAGTGCGGCCCAGTACACAGCAGCATGTAGATCATGTGGGAGCTGGTTAGACATGCAGAATCTCAGTGCCCACTCAGATATACTAAATTAGAATATGTGGGTTTTTTTTTAAATCCGCAGTTGATGTATGCAGGTTAATGTTTGAAAGGCACCTTTCTATACACATAGTGACAAATTTAATAGCAAGTTCTAAAAAATTGCCTGTTAAGTCCGGCTTCTGTATGAGGATCCAGAGAACTGGAAAGATCATCACTTCCAAATTTAGAGGGGAAAAATACTAGGGGAAAAAATGCAAATTCACAAGTTTTCTTGAACCCTTCAAGAACTGAGGTAGCAGGATAATGAAGTAACCCAAAGTTGGGAAGAAGACAGGTGCCTGCAGCACATTACTTATTTATCTTTGGCAGGAGAGACTGAACACGGGTAATAAATAAATAGATGAACATTCAGCTACAAGAGTTGATGAATTCAAGAGACCCAGTGTGAGCTGACAAGATAATGTGAAGTTCTTGGTAACCAATGCACCTGCTAGAAACTCCACACAATGTTGAACAGAAGTGATTATACCAGGTATCTTTTTCTTACCTAAGGCAAAAACTTACAATTAACTCTGATGTTTGCTCTGAGATTTTTTTTTAAAATATTTTATTGATTTTTTTTTTACAGAGAGGAAGGGAGAGGGATATAGAGTTAGAAACATTGATGAGAGAGAAACATCAATCAGCTGCCTCCTGCACACCTCCTACTGGGGATGTGCCCACAACCAAGGTACATGCCCTTGACTGGAATTGAACCCAGGACCTTTTGGTCCTCAGGCCGATGCTCTATCCACTGAACCAAACTAGTTAGGGCTGCTCTGAGATCTTTATATATAAATATATATTCTACAATTGATTAAGGAAACTCTCTTCTATTCCTAGTTAACTTTGTTTTTACATGAGTGACTTCTGAATTTTATTAAATGTACTAGAGGCCCAGTACATGAAATTTCACCCACTGGATGAGTCCCTCAGTCCAGCCTGCCCCCTCTTGTAGTCCGGGACCCATCAGAGGATGTCCAGCTTCCGGGTTAGGCCTACAGTTAAATATTCCTCCCTCAGTCTGGGACCCCTCACTGCTTACCACCTGCCTGCTCACTGGTCCTTACCGCTCAGCTCCCTATTCCCTAGTGCTGCCATGGAGATGGGTGAGGCTCCCAACACCACTGTGTTCACCAGCCATGAAGCCCAGGTTCTGGCTGAGTTGCGCTCCCCCTGTGGGAGCACACTGACCACAAGGGGGCAGCATTGAGCATCTGCCCTCTGGTAGTCAGTGCACATCAGAGTGACCAGTCATTCTAGTTGTTCTGACATTAGGGTCGCTTAGGCTTTTATTATATAGATGTTCAATTCACTACCCCCCGCTTATCTATATGTACTATGTCCCCAAAATCCCCCCAGGGGATGTTTGAAACCACTAATAGTACCAAACTCTATATCTGCTTTGTCTTTTCCTATAATACATACCTATGATAAAGTTTAACTTCCAATTAGTCACAGTAAAAGATTAACAATAGCTAGTAAAATATTGGAAATCTTATTCCATCTAGTTCTGAATGTTTCTCCAAGTAATAGATTCCTTTCATCACATGATTTTTCATTTTATCATAACTTACAATAGTTATTAGCAGGACTACTGAGATATCACAAACTACTTAGTCCTATCCAGAAGTAAACATATCACCTGCGGCTTCTTTTTCTAGATTATTATTTTACACACAATATGAGGGGTGAAGTTCGAGTCCTATTGCCTCAACTTTACCCCAGAATATCTTTATCCTACTTAACTGCATTGAATACAATTGCCTACAAAAATTTTATTTCGGAGGTAAGAAAATAGAAATTTAAGCCAGAACACAGAAACTGCTTATTCCCTATAACTTGGTAATTTGTTTTTCAACTAATTACAGATTTCATACTGACTGATCAAAATTCAGTAGCTCCTATAATACAGGTAGCCTATATGGTGTGATTGTGTTTTATGTGCTATGTGCCATTGGCTCAGGTCTGACTCCCGAAGACCCTGTGAATGAGGGATGCCCACCATGTCCTGTCCTCCACAACCCTCTCAGCCCCTACAGACCCAGGCATATGGCTTTTCAGTGGAATCAGTCCGTCTCGCATGTAGTCTTCCTCTTTTCCTGCTTATCATATCCTCCTATTTTTCTTAGGATTGTTGCCTTTTCCAAAGAACCCAGCCTCCTCAAGATGTGCACAAAGCAGGAAAGCTGCAGTTTTGTCATTTCTGCCTCCAACAATGTTCCATGCATATTTGCTCTCGTATCCACTTGTTCATCTTTCTGGTGGCCTGGGGCATTTGCAGAGTATACTTCCAACACCATATTTCAAATAAATCACATTTTTCCTATCAGACTTCTTCACCGTCCAACTATTGTACTTACTGGGTATAAATACCAGGTCCCAATATATATTCTCAAAAAAAAAACCAACAACAACAACAATATTATCATCAGGAAAAATAATAGCAATTGAAAGGTCCACTCATGATCTTCTAAAGACTTCCTCAAAGATATCTTTATTCTTGAACATTTTTATTTCTGTACTAAATTATGATTATTTTTTTATTTAGACTACTCTTTTCCTCCATACTTCACAGAATACATATGAACTATAGTATACCTATGTATTTCATTCACTGTTCATTTTTTTATTACATACTTGATTCCCAATAATGTTAAAAATTATATTTTTATCTCTTGGAGTGAGTCCCCACTATTCAGGAAATAAACATTTTTGGAGAATCTATTTGCTCCCATCCTGGTCATATCCGCTTTCTTTGAATTTGGACATTTTCTTCTCTTATCTGTATTTATATTTCCTGATTAGTGGCCAAATAATGCTGATTATTCGTTGTGAACTATTCAGATAGACAAAGGCATAAATTCAAATTTAAGGGGACCCTGGGAGTCCCCAATAATGCTGCCTAAGCCTGCTAAACTATTCTTATCTGCTAAAAGCAGATACAGAAAACACAAATTCAAGATCTGGAACCAGAACACTTTCATATCTAGAATGCACTTTTTAAGAATGATTTGTCTAGCCCTAACCAGTTTGGCTAAATGGATAGAGCATTGGCCTGCAGACTGAAAGGTCTCAGGTTCAATTCCAGTCAAGGGCATGTACCTTGGTCATATGCAAATCCCCAGTAGGAAGTGTGCAGAAGGCAGCTAATCAATGTTTCTAACTATCTCTCTCCCTTCCTCTCTGAAAAAAAATATCAATAAATTTTTAAAAAGAATGATTTGTCTATGACTACTACTTGATATGCATAAAATTAATAACATTTAAATGACTACTACTTGATATGCATAAAATTAATAACATTTAAATGTCTTTAGACAAAATTCTATAAAAGCTGACTCTAACCTATATCAATAGTGTTATCTCTAACTGCATACATTCTAAATTGCAATACAAGTAAAGTTGTTATGCTTGCCTACATTTACTACATTGTAGTTTGCTTCTAACTCTGCTCAGGCCTTTGAATCACCATTTATAATTCTTCTCGGCATCTCCACCTATCCATTTTCAGCTTATATAATTCCTCCAGTAAGCCTTTCCCTGTCTGCCACTGAGAATGCATTTCTCTCCCTCTAAAGTTCTAGTCCTTTGTTTATATTTGTCCTGCATCTTAGTCATTTATGTGTATAGCCGATTGCTCCTACCAGCTTTTAAGATCTTTTAAGTTGGGAACTCTAATAGTTATTTAGTGCTATGGAACAGGTTACCCTAAAATGTCATCACTTAAAATAATGAACATGTATTGGCCGGGGGTTAGGAAGTACCTCAGCTAGATGCTTTGACTATCTTTCGTAAGGTTCTAGTCACAGCTATAATCATCATCTGGAGGTCTGACTGGGTCTGAAAGACCTGCCTGCCAGATGGGCTCAGTCACATGGCTATTGACAGGAGGCTGCCGTTCCCCTCTTTGGTTACTTGTCAGCCTGCTTGAGTGCTCTTCCCAGATGAAGCAGCTTCCCTCCGAATGAATGATATGTGAGAGAAGGCAAGAGGAAAGCCACATTGTCTTTTATAACGAGGTCTCGGAGGTCACACACCACCACTGCTGCCCAATTTCCTTTGTCAGGCGAGAGTTATTACATGCATCCCAAACTCAAGTGGAGAAGGAACAAGTTCTACCTTTTGAAAAGAGGAGTAACAAAATGTGTGGATATATTTTTAAATGACTACAAGACCGAAATCAAATTAAGATCCATAAAATAACATCACAGTGAACTGTGCCTTTTGAATAAACAAGTCAATAGATCAAGTAACATCATAGTAATCTAAATAAATTGCACTTGTGGATTTTTTTTAATATACTTTGTTATAGTCTCTGAAGCACTAAAGTGGGGAATGCTTTGTTTACATTTGGGGTGATCCTACATCCTATTTTTCCAAGGACAGCTCTAATTAAAGTCTGTTGTCTAGCATCAGGTGCCATTTAATAATTGTCCTGGAGTTTTTCTTTAAATGAACTGTTGCTATCAACAGTGGCACTAAAATCAATGGGCATTTGTTTGATAGACTTTCTCTCTTCACTGTTAGCCGCTGCTAAGATTTTGTTCTAGAGTTCCTGTGAGAAATGTGTAGGTAAGGAACTCTCTTCACACAGGCTTAAACTATGAAAGATAACCTTTGACAACCCCAGCCAGATACAAGGTAATAAATAATTCCATTCAAAGACAAATGGAGGAGACGAGTGAATAAAACCAAGTCTCATGAAGCTGAAGCAGCCAGAACCGATGACTGCATCTAGACTTGGCATTCGCAGAGAAAGCATTCAAAGGTGCTGCCCATACTAGTCACTTAGGTACTAATCGATGGTGCCATAGTCTGTGCCATATTGCACAGCAGCCACCAGATGGCTATCTCGGAGAAAGCTGTAATACTTGGATCACCTGGTTTTTAGTGAAATATAAGCAGGAAATAGAGGTTGAGGAACTCCATCTTAGATTGTGTAAAAGGAGTTGTCTGAACATTCTTGCTACAAATGTTCTACCATATATTGCATTGTGTTTTAAATATTTTACTACGTCTTAGTAGTTTAACACTATTATTTTGCAGGGGACTCTTCTGGCAGGAATAAACTAAGTTTATTACTTCATAATAAAATATAGCTACTGCATTTCCATTTCTCAAGAAAGTTGACGATAACAGTGTACATTTCAAAAATGTGTGCTGCAATTTACTATCTACCATGGAGATTGCAGTAAAATCACTGATCATAGGAATATTAGAAAACATAATTCTGCTGGGAGAGTATCAGTCTTAACTCTAAAAGTTAGTATTTCAAGAGGAAGCACAGCATTGTGGCAGCATAAGTTCTTCCTCCTTTTTCTTCCCATGGGCAACGAATTATACATCCATGACCAAGCCAAGGTGCCTCTTTATATTACACCAAGGGAGCCACCTGTGCATCTGAAAACTAACATGGCCTCAGGAAGAAGCGCAGCTCCAAGAAGCCAGCAAACTACCCGAGACACACTCACCACAACAGGGGATTACAAAGAACCCCAAAAGTGCCATTAGGCAGACCCATATAGGAGAGGCAAAATGCATGGGCAAGGGGAGATTCCATGCACACAAAGTGGCATGGAGATGGCTGTGGACACGAGAAGAGGTAGGAAGGATCCAGAGCAACCCCTCTCCCCAGGATGACACAGAAGAAGCCTGGGCTCTTGGCAACGGCCAGGGCAATGCCTCTGGCAGAGGAGGTAGAAAGTGGTGACTTCTCCCAGGGAGGAAGTGGAAAGTGATGATGATGAGCGACTGACTGTCTGGCTACCCTAATTGTGCAGGTTGTAGCTGGAAAAAAACATTTCTCCAGCGGCAGCCATATTTCTGAGGAGAGACCTCTGCACCAGGTAGGAGGGAGGAGAAAGGGAAGAAAGCAGGGGCCCATAAGGACACTCCCTGGCTCAGAGGCACCGGTGAGAGCCATATAGTCTCTCTCTACTTCACTAAAGCCAGTGGGCAGAAAGGATTTTTCTTCTTCTTCTAGCCAGCCAGCACTATCTTGGTGCTGGCCTTCTGACTCTCTCAAGACAGGGGGCACAATCTCTGCATCACCCCCTCATTTACTAAAGCCAGCAGGAGCCATATTTGGGGTTTCCTCCCTCCACCTTGCTAAAGTCACGGACTCCTCTCTGGAACTCTCTTTCTTGGTAAAGTGGTGGGTGCCATCTTTGTACCCTCCCTCTGCCACACCCCCCAGTGCCAGCAGCTCCCACAAGGAATCTGTTACACAACACTGCTGTGTTGCTTTTTATGTCTGATGCCCTAGTTTTTGTGCTTACAGCTCTGGAGCAACCTGTAAGCACCCAACCCTGCAGGCCAGACAAAACAAAACTCACAGAAGTGAAGATATAATAACTGAACTAAATACACAAACACACACACACACACACACACACACACACACACACACACACATTAGTGGGGTTCAATAGCAGACTAGATTAAACAGAAGTAAGAATCAGTGATTTTGAAGACAGGGCAGCAAAACTTACCCAATCAGCAAGAAATAGAAAAAGAATATTAAGAAGTGAACATAGCTTAAGGAACTTATAAGGCAACATTAAGCAAACAAAAGTCTACAATGTAGAGATCCCAGAATGAAAAGAGAGAGAGACAAAGAGGCAGAAAACTCATTTTTTAAAAATGGCTAAAAACTTCTCAAACCTGGGGAAGAAAACCGACATCCATACCCAGAAAGTTCATAGTTTCAAATAAGATGAACCCAAAGATACCCACACCAAGTTCACATTTCAAAGAACAAGAGAAAAAAACTAAGCAAATCCAAAGTGAGTAGAAGGAAAGAAATAACAATGATCAGAGATTAAAAATACAATAGAAGGATCAGTGACACTAAGAACTATTCTTTGAAAAGATTTTTTTTAAAAATGACAAACCTTTAGGTAAACTCACTGACCAAAAGAGAACTTACATAAAACATAAATTAAAGAATAGATGTTACAGTTGATACCAGAGATATACAAAGGTTATAAAAGTCTACTATGAACAGTTATAGACCAACAAATTGAACAATCTAGAAAAAATTAAATTACTAGAAACATACAACCTCCAACCAAGACTGAATCATGAAGAATTTAAAAATTTACTGATTATCAGTAATGAGATTGAAACAGTAATCAAACATTTCCCTACAAAAAATACCAATTATTGTCAAATTCTTTCAAAAAATTGAAAATGAGTGAATGCTTCTAAACTCAGTTTACGAGGCCAGCATTATCCTGATACCAAAACCAGACAAGAATGCTGTAGTAAAATTAAGGCCAATGATTCTGAGGAACATAAATGCAAAAATTCTCAACAAAATAATAGCAAACTGAATTTACCATACAATTTTGCCACTTTGCCAGCATTTTTGCTTTGCATAGTTTCAGTTATCCACAATAAGCCATAGTCTGAAAACATTAAATGGGAAATTCCAAAAATAAACAATTATTCAATTGTAAGTTGCATGCTGTTCTGAGTAATGTAGTTAAATCTCATGTCATCCTCCTCTGTCCTACTCAAAATGTGAATTACCCCTTTGACGAGGATATCCATTGTGTATGCTACTCATCAGTTAGTGACTTAGTAATCATCTTGGCACCAGGTCAATTGTCATTGTTTATGTTCAAGTAATTCTTATTTTACTTAATATCCCCAAAGCATAAGAATATTCCTGCTATAAATCAGATATGCAGATATGTCAAAGAGAAACAAAAATTATTTAAGTGAAAATATATACACTGTGGGCAAAAGTAGGTTTATGGTTATATGAGAAACAATCTATTCTTGTATTATTAATTATTGCATTATTTTAGATGAACAGCTATATACTTGCTTTTTGCCTACCCTTGTATATATATGTATATGGGGTTTTGGTGCTGTTTGTGGTTTAAGGCATGCACTGGAGGTCTTGGAATGTATCCCTGAACATACATTCACACAGTGGAATATTTTCAGCCATGATAAAGAAGGGCAATACTGCCATATCAATGTGGATGGACCTTGATAACATTATGCTATGTGAGGTAAGTCAGAGAGAGAAAGGAAAAAAAAATGTGGTTATCACTCATATGTGGAATACAAAAAGCCAATACAATAAAATTGTGGTGAGATGGGGCTTGGAGGGATAGAACAGGGTGGCTAAGGGTACAACTTGCAATGAGTGGTAAGTTCTAGAGATCTAATGCACAGTATAGTGAATAGAGATGATACTATGTTATGGTCAAATTTGCTAAGAGCCTAGAACTTAATTATTCTACCCACTCAAAAGTATTGATATGACAAATGTATTCTAATAATTGCTACAACAGCAACAGTGTAATATATAAGTATCAAATTAATATAGTGTGTACCTTAATTTATACAATGTTATATGTCAACTATATTAAAATAAAATAAAAGTCAGTATTTTAAGAAGAATGTGAGCCAGATAAATAACAAGGGCAAGTGCAAACTATTCATTTATATAATTTTGGTGTTTTATTTTATATATTTTACTTTTATACAATTCCAAATATTCTTATGCATGCATATAAAGTAAAATGATATCCTAACACACCAGCTCCTATAGCAGAAGAACTTAGTTGAGTGATGCTAATGTTATTATTTTAACACACTTGGATATTGTGATACTTGAAGTAATTGTTCAGTATATTCAATCAATTCAGGGAATAAAGATAAAGCTTTCTTAAATATACATTTTTAATAATTGAAATTAGATATTAAGTGCTATTGTAATTCAATTGAAAAGGTCAGTAAAGATAAAATTTTAAGTATTATAACACAAATATAAATATTTTTAGAAAACAGAAAAGTCAATGTTCCTACCAAGTTATGAAACCTATAAATGTATTTGGAAGTATTTGTAAGATACATAGGATTTATAATTTTATTCAAGTAAGCTATGGTATTCTATTTAAAAATATTGTAATTGACAAATATAGTTAATTTTACATACATAAACAGCAACTGACCAACAAAATTTTTATGGTCCTCATAGTGAGGTTGAATGTAATTTTTAAAGTACTTTTTAGTGAATGTCCTTAATCAGCTTGATTTTAGAAATTTTGAACCTTTCAATAGCCAATTTTTAAATGAATCTACATGTCCTATATGCTATTGGATTTGGGAAGATAATTCTTTTTTCATTAGATGATTATTTTTTAATTGTTGAGAAAATGTTAAGTAAAATATTCAATAAATTAGAATGTCATAAATTTTAACATAGGAAATTTTGGCCACTTTGAATTATTGAAAACAATGTATGCAAACAGAAAGGAAATAATTTTTTTGCATAAAGTAAGGGAGAAATTGAACAAATTAAACTTCCTGAGTGAGCTGTGGAGTATTCCACATGACATGACCTGTGGGAAGACTCCTTTGCATTCTTACAAGAACAGATGAAGACAGATATATATTACTTTGGAGCATCTACACTTAGTAAAATACTTAAAAACTATAAACAGAGACAATACATTTGGTGAGTTTTGTCTTGTCAAACAAATTGATTGAGAAAGTTACTCTAAATGAAGGCAAAGAAAATTTTACATAATTCAATGCAAAGGATCATAATGAAGATTTTTTTCTATGTGGCAGAATGTGTTCAGATCTTATTGTTTAGGCTGTTTTTTCAATTGGAAATAATATGATGTATAGAGAGTGGTCAACTGAAAGAGTCAGCAATTTCAAATTTATTAATCATTTATACAATAACTAGAGGCCTGGTACACACATTCATGCACTGGCAGGGGTTCCTCAGCCTGGCCGGTGGTCAATCCCCTGAGGGGTCCTGGATTGGGAGAGGGCACCGGCCAGGCGGGGGGACCCCACAGGTGCACAATTTGAGCCAGGGAGGGACTTCAGGAGGCCCCCAGGGTTTGTCCAGCCCAACTCAATCAGTCCCAATGGGCTGGACCCCAGCAGCAAGCTAACCTACCAGTCGGAGCATTAATGTTATTTACCAATGTTACTTTGTCAACAAATGTTTCAAAATATTACAATTATGTAAATATCATTCTAAATATTATATTAGCCTTTTTTTACTCTCAAAGTGATCATGGATAGGTACTTACTTATATGGAAAGTCTCCTTTTATCATTTTAAGATTCTATTATTTTCTCTAAGACTTTGCATAATCCCCCTTAAATTAAAAAGTTTTGTAATCCTTGGCATATGAAGAATGACTTATTATTTCCTTAGAAATGAGTCTCTTTATTTTTCACATATGGCGACATGAACTGTCACCATGATATTTCATTTCTATGTTCCCAGGGAAGTTTTGAAAAGGATGAAACTTGAGTTTCCTTTTCTTAAAATATAAACTTGAAAACAATTATATGAGTTTGAACCCAGATTTCACCAATTACCAGAGAGCCTTAGAAAGTTATACAATCTTTTCGCAACTCTCATTCTTTATATTATAATACTTGCTTCCCAAGGTTTATGTAAACTAATATCATAACTCACAAAATTGGCAATGATCTAAAACAGTGTCACACACTGCTACTGGGATTACAAATTGATACAACCCCTGTGGTTGGCAATAGTTAATGAAGCTCTAGGTGTATCTATCTTTCAACTCAGCAATCCCACTTCTAAGAATATATCCTGAAGATGCACTTCTCAAAATAGAAAAATGCATATGCACCAGGTTAGTCACTACAGCATCATTTATCATTGTAGAATATTGTAAACTAACTAAGTATTCAAGCACAGCAGGTACATTAACTATGTTATATATATCACATGTGTATAATAAGACTTTAAAAAATAGAATGAGCCTATGAACAGATAGAGGGATTTCTAGCAGATATTATGAAGTAGAAAAAGAAATTAACATATGTCATTTTCTCTTTTAAAAAGAGTAAGAAAACATATTTGCTTGTCTTTCCAAAAATATAGAAGTGATAAAAACAATGAAACTGATTACCTTCCAGAGAGTAGGGAAATCATAGTGGAATGGATATAAAGAAAGAACACAGATTTCTGAGTATGCCTTTTTGCACAATTTGTGGGTGTGTTTTGTTGTTGTTGTTGCTGTTTTGGGGGGATGCATGACAATATACTCTATAATAATAATAAGATAATATGCTAATTAGACCAGAAATCTTCTGGACTTTCTTCCATATGAAGCCAGAGCGGGAAGAAAGCTATCCACAGTCCTGGGTGCCTGCGGGCATCCAGAGGAGAGAAGCAGCCCGGGTTCCAGGTGCTGGAGGGAATCCAGTGCTGGCAGCAGAGGGAAAGAAGGCCCACTCTTGCATGAATTTTTGTGCATCATGCCTCTATTATATAATAAATGCATAATATGCAAATTGACCAGAAGGCAGAACCAGTTGCTATGACACACAATGCCTACCAGGGTAGAAGCTCAACAGAGTAGCTTCCCCGTGGTGGTCAGTGCCCTCCCGCAGGAGTTAGGCTCACGGGCTGGCAAGCATAGCAGCAGTGGTTAAGCCTCTCCCACTTCCGCTGCAGGCAGGAGGTAAGGAGCAAGGGATCCAGGACTCCAAGAGCTCTGGGCTGCCAAGAGGGATGGATGTCTGATTGCCTGCTTAGCAGCCCACCCCCTCGAAGGGTCCTGGACTGCAAGAGGACAGAGGCTAGGCTAAGGGGCCAACCTCAGTGCACAAATCTCGTGCACCGGGCCTCTAGTTCTACAATAAAAAGATAAAAGGTCTATATTAATGATAAAGGAAGGAGACCTAAAACAGAAAAAAAAAATGCTAATAAATACTTTTAAAGAAATATCATAAATTCAGTGGAGCAGAAAGAAAAAAAATTAACTTATAAACACATTATTTGGCTGTGAATCCTCAGTGTTGAGTGGTATGAGTTAGTGAGGGAAAGGGATATCTACAAACAAGTCATGAGCTCTTTTTAGAACACTTCATTGTTTAGTTGTATGAGTAAAGAAATTCTGAGATTATTTTATTAATATTTATAATTAAGTTTGTTGGTGATATGATTAATAAAATCATGTAGGTTTCAAGTGTAAAATGTTATGCTACATCATTTGTATATTGCACTGTGAGTCCATTAATCAAAGTCAAATCTTCCATTACCATATATTAGACCCCCTTTACCCTTTAATTACTACCCACATCCCTTCCCTCTAGTAACTACCATACTGTTGTCTGGGTCTATGTGTTTTTGTTTTTCTTGTTTTTTCATGTGTTGCTTTTAGATTTATGTCCCACATATGAGTGAAATCATATGGTCCTTGACCTTTTGTATCTGACTTATTCTACTTAGCACAATATTCTCAAGATTTGTCCATGATGTCTCAAATGGCAGTATTTCATCTTTTCTTATGGCTGAGTAATATCCCATTGTATTCATGTACCACATCTGCTTTATTCAATCATCTATCAAAGGACAATTAAGTCTTTTCCAGGTTTTGGCCACTGTGAATAATGCTTCAATGAACATAGGGGTGCACATATGTTTGCAAATAAATGTTTTCAATTTTTTTTCAGCTAGATACCCAGAAAGAGGGATTGCTGGGTCATATGGTAACTGTACTTTTATTTATCTTATTGTTGAAAGTATTACAGATGTCCTTTTTTCCCATTAACCCTCTCCATCCTGCACCCAACCCCCTACCAAGCCTTCATCACACGTACTCTTAATTTTTGAAGAATCTCCATACTGTCTTCCATAGTAGCTGAACAATTCACATTTGCATCAGCAGTGAATAAGGGTTTCTTTTTCTCCACAACCTCTCCAACAATTATTACTTATCTTATTGATACTAGCCATTTTAACAGGTGTAAGGTAGTATCTTGTTGCAGTTTTGATTTGCATTTCCCTAATAGTTATATGAAAAGTTGTTCAATTTCACTATCTGTTGGCCATTTGCATGTCTTCTTGGGAGAAGTGTCTGTTTAGGTCTTCTCCCCATTTTTAAATTGGATTTTTTGTTTGTTTAGTGTTGAATTATGAGTTCTTTAAATATTTTCCATGTTGGCCCTTTTGGGAGCTGTTTTTTACAATTATCTTCTCCCATTTAGTTGGTTACCTATTTTAGGTGTATTATAATATTCATAAAATTAGTAAATAAACAGATATTGAAATCAGAGTTTCTAATGGTGAAGCAAGAAAATAAAAATTTAGAATAGGGGAATAAAATAAAGAACATTTATGAATTTATTCAATTTGGGGGCACAGGCATAAACTCATGATTTATAAAATATGTGTTTATATGTGTATATGCATTAAAATATATATAAATAGGATTATTCATACATGTATGTGAATATAGATACAGATATATTTATATATAGATATGCATGTATTTCCTAGGTCCAACCAATGAAAGGGCCTAAAAGAAAATGTATCTGAGCAAGTATAAATACACCTAGAATTCAGAGATCTTATTTTATGATAATATTCCCCACTAAAAGAAATGTGTTTTTGTTTTTGTTTTTGTTTTTTCAGGTCTGTGACATCATAAGTAAAAAGCTGTCAAAAGTGATGACACATGGGCACCAGTGCTAGGCTGAAGGGGGCCATTTCAAACCTGGAATAATCTGAACACCAAGATAATTAAGTATGATAACGAACTAGAAACAATAAAAAATATAAATATATCTGTCTATCTCAATCATTAATAGACATAAATGCACATATAAACACAAACTAATATTTATAAATAAGAGGGAAGTTGCCTGGCCAGCATGGCTCAGTGGTTGATTGTCAACCTATGAACCAAGAGGTCACAGTTCGTCAGGGCACATGCCTGGGTTGTGGGCTCCATCCCCAGTGTGGGGTGTGCAGGAGGCAGCAGATCTCATCATTGGTTTTCTCTCTCTCCCTTCTCCCTTTCTCTCTCAAATCAATAAAAATATATTTTTTAAAAAATAATAGGAAAGCTGTTTCTTACAACATGATGACAAATGACAGCTAGTAAATGTGTAACAGGTGCTTGCATTGGAAAATTATTATCTTTCAACCACATAGTAAAGTTTTGTTAAGTAGAGAATAATCAATGGATGAAACGCTTTGGGTGAAAATGTCAATGAACACAGAATATTTTCACACCCCAAAAGTGTCTCCCACAAATTGCTTATTAGTTTTAAGGTGAAAATAGTAAATTATATGATCAAGAAATCAGACACCACCTTTGTCTGGGTATTCAAATTTTTAAAAAATATATATTTTATTGATTCTTTTATAGAGAGGAAGGAGAGAGGGATACAGAGTTAGAAACATCGATGAGAGAGAGACATCGATCAGCTGCCTCTTGCACACCCCCTACAGGGGACATGCCCGCAACCAAGGTGCATGCCCTTGACCGGAATCGAACCCAGGACCTTTCAGTCCGCAGACCAATGCTCTATCCATTGAGCTAAACCAGTTTCGGCTGGGTATTCAAATTTGGTATTAGCAGTGGAGACACATGCATACCTCATATGCTTTCAGATGCAATATCTGAGAGGAACATTTCATCATTTAAGTATTATTCCAGTCAGAAATATATAATGAGGACTTAATGGTGAGGAAACATCAGAAAAACAGATTGAGTAGCCATCTATTATATATAAATAGAAGATACCTATATTCTTTTAAAATGTCAATATCATAAGACAAAGTAATACTGTAGAGCTGTTTTAATTTTTTAAAAGTTTATGATAACTTAAAAGAACACCTATATCCTATAGTAGTAAAAGAAATGGTATAAAGGAAATTATTTGTTCAAGTGAAATAATTTAATTGAACATCATATATTAAATATAACTATTAGCTGAAACTGGTTTGACTCAGTGGATAGAGTGTCGGTCTGTGGACTGAAGGGTCCCAGGTTCAATTCTGGTCAAGGGCATGTACATTGGTTGTAGGCACACCCCTGGTGGTGGGGGGGTGTAGGAGGCAGCTGATCAATGTTTCTCTCTCATCAGTGTTTCTAGCTCTCTATCCCTCTCCCTTCCTCCCTGTAAAAAATCAATGTATTAAAAAAATAAATATAACTATTAATCATGCTACTGTTATTACAGTTAATGACTGTTCCATGGTTATATAAAATATTATCCCACTTTTTAGGAAATACAGAGAAAAATCTTATAGTAAAAGTCATATTTTACTCAAATGATTCAAATAGGATAAAATATTAACAATAGTTGAAGCTGTATAAAAGAGATTAAGATGTTCTCTGTATTTATTCTTGAACTTTCCGTATAAGTTTGAAATATTTGCCAAGTGACTTGTTAAAACTTTTTAAGTTAGCCTTGGCTGGTTGGCTCAGTTGGCTGGAGAATCTACAAGGTTGCAGGTTCGATTCTTGGTCAGGACACATTTCTAGGTTGATGATTCCATCCCTGGTTGCAACTGATGGATGTGTGTGTGTGTTTGTGTGTGTGTTTGTGTGTGTGTGTTTGTGTGTGTGTGTTTGTGTGTGTGTGTGTGTCTTACCCATACTTTCTCTTAAAAAAATTAATAAACCCATTTTCTTAGGTGAGGATTAAAAGAAGTTATAACAAAAACAAAGCATTAATTAACATTATTGAATATGTCACAAATATCATAAGTCCTCAAAGAACAAAAATTGAAATATTACTGTTAGGGCCTCCTATTAGCCTAATTTTACAACTGAAGACACTAAATTTAGGAATCATTGAGTAGAAAAATGACTGGCAAATATTGTAAACTAAGTTGAGTTAGTTTCTTAACTTTGCACATTATTTAACATTTTTTGAGACAAGCCAACTGCTTTAAATCATTTGTTTCAGTCACATGTGCACACACACAAACTAGTACAATCACACATCTTTTGTTCACATTAAATGATTTGAAAATTTGCAGTTCAGGAAAAAAAAGACCCTGAAAGGATAAAAAGCTACAGCTAGTCATCTCTCTACTGTCTTTTCCTTTAACTATCTCTCTATGAATTCATTGACACATATGAGTAAGTCAAGGATATTTCTTCTTGTGAATTTCACTCACTGATATGCTTATGAATACCAACCAGCCATAATGAGATGCCAAGAGACATGGATGAAAAGCAAACTCTTAGCCTAGACTTCAGATCACACTTGTTTGAGTTCAACAGTGTTCTCACAAAATCTATTTTCAAAATCAATGTAATTGAAAAGCATCAAGGTCTCTGCTTTGTGTCTACATGACTTTAACAGAAGCCAATTTTTACATAAAAAATGAATCATGATGTAGATAAAGGAAATTGTGAGGTAATTATATTTTTTTTCAAATTGCAAGGAAGCAGTTATTCAAAAGAGTTTAAATCTAAAAAAAAAAAAAATACCCCCCCTTTTTTTTCAGTATTCCACCTTTTTAGCAAGAAATAAATCCAAAGCCAGGCTTTAAATAATTTTCAATTTTTTAAAGCAATATTAAAATTAAAAATTTTGAATTTTTCAAAACTTCTCCTACTGAAAACTACTATAAGGAACCACCTTGAAGAAATCCCTATTTGGATAGGGTGACATCTCATAATAGTTCTGGTATCCATTCCCTTACCTGCAGATAAATCTTCAGACTTTAACATAAGAATGTAAAAGTGAAAAACACAGATGTAGGGTACGTGCTTGTTTGTTTTCCCTTTCTCTTATCATGCCTTCTTAATACCCTTTGTTGGGGTATTAAGTATTGGGCACAGTAAAACACACACACACACACACACACACACACACACACACACAGGTGTGTGTACTGTGCCCTCTGTGTTGGGCACAGTAAACACATACACACACACACAGATGAGTTTAGTTACCACATCCTACCTTACCAACAAATGCCACACCAGTAAAGACTTGAAGCCCGGCACTATGGAAAACCTCATTATTGCCTGGATGGTCCCTCTATTCAATGTCATTGTAAGCATTTAGATTAAGTTTTGTTGTTGCTGCTTTTGATTTTTCTTTGGACCATTTGAAACAGAGTTAATATATTTGTACTGTCAATGTATACAGATTTTCTCTTTGGCCTATAGTTTCTTTAATTTTGTATTGTAGGGATAATCACTAGCAAAACCAAGTATTTTTCACCATATGCCAGAGCAATTGCTAAAATCTCTTGGTTCAACTCCCAGTCTCTTAATTCTCCTTCTATGTATATCTTCCTTTCTACTTATATTTTCAAATACCATCCTTCCTGACCCTATTGCTATATACTTCAACCTCAGTAATTAATTCAAATTCCTGTCTCTCCATTTCATCCCTCTTGTATGATTAAAAAAATAATAAATCTTGCCACTGCTTTCACTGAATATAACACGAACTAACAGTGATAAAAATAAATCTTCAGTATGTGTATGACTTGAAAGTCAAGGTTAGAGTGTGTTCTCAGAGCATGGACTTTGGGGAAGAGGTATGTTCAGGATGCTGGATTATACTTATTTCAGTCAGGGGCACAAAGAGATTCATTCTCTCCTTCTGCTTTGCTTTCCATTTCTCCCCCCAAAATCAGGCAAGTGGGCATTTCCCAAATGCCTCTGGACAATGTGAATTTTGAGATTTCAACTATTTTGATTTATATTTGGTTCATATATGCTTGGTGTGGCTTTGTCAGGCTTTTACTTTCAATTTTGAGGAGGGATTTTTTCTTATGTCTTCCAATTTCTTATCCATTAAAATACACAAAAATGGGACAAAAATGGGCTTACAGTTGTTCATATGGAAAATAACAAATAATACAAGAGGCAACTCTGTGCTTTGCATACTCACAGCTGTAAACCTCCTGTTGCCCCACCCTGTATTCACAATGAGAGTATCTTATTTAGAAAATTTATCTTCTGATGCATAACTACTGCTCAAGAAGGGCTTATTTGGCCATTTTTATCTCATTATTTTCCACTTATTGTTCATTCGGTTATTGATCCTTCTTTTCTTAATCTCAAGTCATTCACAATTTAATGACAAACTTAACTGAAAAGAGCAACCCTCCGAAAATGCACGGGAGTCAAAGATAGTAGGCCTTATCCTAGACCCAATACCTTCAGGTTACACATGCAAATAAGCAGCAATCTAACTCCAGAGGCCTTAAAAACGGATGTGGCTCTTCACATCTATCAGAATGGCTAGCCTAGATAAATCAACAAGCAGCAAGTGTCAGCAAGGGTGTGGAGAAAAGGGAACCTTGGGCACTGCTGGTGGGAATGCAGATTGACGCAGCCACTGGGGAAGCAGCATGGTGTTACCTCAAAAGTAGTATTGCCTATGACCCAATTATTCCAATTCTAGGAATAGTATCTGAGGAAACCCAAAACACTGATTTGAAAGAATATATGCACTGCTATGTTCATTTCAGCTTTATTTACAATAGCCAAGATTTGGAAGCAACCCTAGTTCCCATCAGTAGATGAGTGGATAAAAAAGCTGTGGCACATTTAATGGAATACTACTCAGCCATAAAAAAGAGGGAGGAAATCTTACCTTTCTGACAGCATGAATAGGCCCGGAGAGCATTATATAAGTGAAATAAGCCGATTAGAGAAAGACAATTCCATATGATTTCACTCATATGTGGAATTTAATGAACAGAATAAACAAAATAGAAACACACTCATAGATTCAGAGAGCAGACTGACAGCTGTCAGAGGAGCAGGATTTGGTGGGATGGGTGAAAAGTTGAAAGGATTAAGCAAAGAAAACAAAACAAAACAAAAAAAAAAACAACTCCTAGACACAGACAACAGTATGGTGATTACCAGAGTTAAAGCCTGTAAGGGAAGTAGAAGAGAATAAAGAGGGGATAAATGATGATGGAAGGAGACTTGACTTGGGTTGGTGAACACACAACACAGCGTACAGATGATGTGTTATAGGATTGTACAGCTGAAACCGTTATCACTTTATTAACCAATGTCACCCCAGTAAGTTCAATAACAATTTAAAAATAATAACTAGGCTCTTCGTAGCTGGTTTCTTTAAAGGGACATTATTGTGCATTCATAACCAATCTTCTAGATAGCTTCATGAATGGCTCTTTGGCTATTTCTCCCCCTTTCCCAAATATGTCATACGCAAAAACTGCTAAAAATTCATTTTTTCTTTTTGCCTCCACAGGCTCCACCCCACTCCGGGTACACAAATAGAATATCACATAGCAAAGATATTTGAATCGCACTGTTCTTCTGCCCACTGGGCTACACAAACACACTGTGTTTCTAAAACAATTTCCAGGGAAATCCAGTTCACTGTGGGAGACTGAGTCATCGTTTCTAAATATTCACTGCCCCTCCTAAATGGAAGACTACAGGTGTAACTTCTTTCAATGAACTTTGCTTTGTTGCACTTCACAGATGTTGCTTTTTGCTCATTGAAGGCAAGGTCCTGAACCAGTAGAAAGATTACAGCTTGCTTTAGAATGATACTAGTGTAACTGCAATGGTGTAGCATTGAAGCGGCAACATCCTGGAGGTATACCTGTATATTTCCTGAACCCTCTAGCATACAGCATTGATAAGGCGGCTTTCGCTAGCCAATAATTACAACTGGAGAATGTCATTTTAGGATGGCAGATTTAAGAGCCATCAAGAGGGGTGGTCCCCCATTTCCACTAGTCTTTATGTCACAGTGATGAGTAATGTGGATATTTAGCACGGTTGAGAAATGATCAGACGTCTGCTTTTGGCGGGACAGTCCCGATTTTTAACAATTTGTCACGCGTTTAAAAAAAAAGTCCCAATTTTTTTTCCCCCCGAAACTGGTTTGGCTCAGTGGATGGAGCTTCGGCCTACGGACTGAAAGGTCCCGAGTTTCTGGTTGGGGGCACGTGCCTTGATAGCGGAGATGTGCGGGGGGCAGCTGATCCATGATTCTCTCTCATCGATGTTTCTCTCTATCCCTCTCTCTTCCGTTCTGTAAAAAATCAATAAAATATATTAAGAAGGAAGGAGGAAGGAAGGAAGGAAGGAAGGAAGGAAGGAAGGAAGGAGGGAGGGAGGGAGGGAGGGAGGGAGGGAGGGAGGGAGGGAGAGAGAGAGAGAAAGAAAGAAAGAAAGAAAGAAAGAAAGAAAGAAAGAAAGAAAGAAAGAAAGAAAGAAAGAAAGAAAGAAAGAAAGAAAGAAAAGAAAGAAAGTAGCTGCCTTCTCACCACAGGTCTGAGTAGTTCAAAAAGAAAGGTTAGATATGGTCCCTGCCACTCTCAGACCGCTGCAGCCTGTGGGAAATCAGCAGCTTCCCTTTCAACCTCTACCTCAGCTTTGGAAGAGAACTGTAGGTCTACAAAATAGAGTGTAACTAACATCAGAGGATGAAAATAATAAAAATATCCTCAAAGCTATCCACTCAGTGACATTAAAGTCTTAACCATTTTTTAAAATATTATAACACCAAATTAATTGACCAAAGTGAATTGCAGTTATCACAGAGAATCCAGGAACAGAGAGGGGAATTAACATGTAAATTACTTTGTGGTATTTGCATCAGGTGAGATTGTTTAACATAATCAAGACAAAAGACTATGCCTTAAATATGTCCTAGATTTATTGCAATGTGTTTTATTTCATTATCAATTTATTTTAATATCTACTGGAATTAAGTGTATCCTCACAACCTACCACAAACAATTTTTTATACTTATGAAGCATTTTTGGATTAGGTTTTGATTAAAGTGTGAGCAGATTACAGAGGGCCCTGCAAAATAGTAGGATGATTCATAGAATGAGTAGGAGGTATATACACAGCAAAAAATCATACAAAATGCTTGTAAAGGAAAAAAAAAAAGGGAAATTTTTTTTCAATTCTTCAGAAACTAGCCTTTATATCAGGATCAATGAAACATGGCTAGTTGGACTCTATTCAATTAATTGCTGACTAAAATTAAAATATGTTCTGTGTATCAGCACAAAGTCCTCCCTGGACCATTGTAAATATCCCCAAGTTTTTCACACAGGCATCTTTGGGACCCAGTCTACTTTCTGTTACACCTTCATAGACAATTACATCTTTCTTCAGATATCATGTGCATTATATTTTATAGCACTCCGGGTGAAGTCTAACTACTTTATATACAATAAGGACATCTCTATTGATTTATACTATATTTCTCTAGAATTCTGCTTGCCTTTTTCAATATAGAATTATAGTGAATTTCAAGCCATGGGGAATACTTTTATAATAAGTCCCACTTATTTATCTGCAACTGCTTGTGTGCTGCACAATTCTTTGGTGTGTGTGTTCTTTCTTTCTCTATTACAGTTTTTGCAGAATTTCTTACACTATTTTGTTTGAGCTAAAAATATAGTTGCATCTTAGCAAGTGCATTGAAAAAAATCTCCTTTTTCTAAACCTTATGTTCTTTCTCACACCTTAAATTTTCTATCTACAATCATTTTCCAACAAAAGTATACTGTTTTCACATAGTTATACATATTGTGCAAAAAGTTATTTGGATATATTCTACTCCTTGATGAAAACACAGTCGGTGCCAAGCAACTGAAGAAGAGCTCTTGATTAAAAGGAAAGTAATGTAAGTAGGTGAACAACATCGGAAAGGAAAACAGGAAGAAACACATTTATCTCCTTTCTTTATTCTTTCTTTCCTCACCATCCTCAGTTTGCAAAATATATTGTATCATTACTTTCCCCTGGGCAATGTTAATTTCTCTCCCAATCCTCTCATTTGCTTGGCTTCTTCATTTTTTTAGCCTGGCAAGGAAAAAAAATCTGTTTGAATAACATATAGAAAACACATATTTTAACTGTATCTCTCTTTATATGAATAATAAAAACCATCAGAGCTATTTTATAGCTTGAAGACCATGAAAAAAATCAGGAGGAAGATAATTATAGACTTATATCTTATATAAAAACTAAGCTATTATTCCCTCCTTTCCGTTATCTCAATAGTGCTGTTTGGATATGATGAAAAAAATTGCTGTTAATTTTGGAGTTTTGATAGTCTGTGGAAGGAAGATAACAAGTGAGAGAGGTCAGTGAAGCCCGAACTTAAGACCATGTAAACAGAAATGAACACTGCGTCTCAATGACCAGAGGGCAGCATGGAGCCCATTGCACCTACATTCCATTCAGGCATTTGAGTGAGGACTAGGCATCACCTGGGTGGAGTTCCTTTATTGGCTGTCTTTCTAGTTTTTGTCCTGTGAATATCTTCCTTGGAAAGCAATTAATACATTACAGTTTCATTACATTAGGAAGAGTAAATATCTGTGACCTGAACTTTGTTTGACCTCAACCAAATTGCCCCTTTGCAAACAACTTACCCTTTTATCAAAGGTTAAGTCTCTCCAACTAAATTTAGATCCGTGAATATTTAATCTTACACTTGAGCAGGACTTAAGGTATTCAGATTGTGATACTGCCTCAAATTTGCACTCAACAGTGAAAATATTACTTGAAAGTGAATTAAAACCTCTAAGCATCATTTTCAAATAAAAAGTCAATTGTTAACAAAGACCTCAAGTAGGAAGTAATTCTTACTAACAGAAGGGGTAGAAATGTCTTTTCTATTACTTTTCTATACTCACATCTCTAAGTGAGAATACAAGAATTGCTCATATCGAGGAAATAAACTTCTTTTTTATAGTATTAGCAAGTCAGTATATCAATCATAGTAACAACCATACTAAAAAAAAAAAAAAAAAAAAAACTCTCATCTTTTCAAAGTCTTTACCTAACTCCTTTAAACATTAACCATTGCTGTGTGGATACATTAGGACAGGGTTCATTTAGGATCTTGATAAATACACCAAAATTTCAGTAGCAAAATAATATTAATACTGCTACATATAGTCAGAATAAGGAGGCAATATAGCATGATGATTTAAGTAATAGCACAGCTTGAACTCACACTATGAGCTAGAATTTCAGCTCTGTCATGTGTTTTACTAATATGTTGATGGAATATTATTATGTGCCAGTCATTACGTTGGTTGATTTTAAATATTACCTACAATCCAGAAACTCAATTTGCTTTGCTCATTTTGCTTTCAGTATCTACTCTGCCTTTCCACTCTCACACTCTCAATGGCATATCCAGCTTTCTAAATTTTAAGAGCAAATCAAATGTCATCATTGCTGGAATTTCTAAAATCTGCATCCTGCAAAAACTTTTACCACCACTAGACCAAGTATAATTAATTAATCCCACTTTCTAATCTGTTTGCATAATACATTTGACATAATTTTCTTGTTTGACTGACTCCTATGTTTATATGCCTAAATGAAATATAAACTTCACAATAAACTGTTAGGAAGTTAGATGGAAGCAGCTGGGGTGGGGCCGGCCCTGGGTCCTGAACGGGGATAGAACCAACACAGCCTTCAGATGGCCTCTCTATGGGCTGCCAGCAGACGGCCAGCAGGCAGACTCAGAGCCAGCGGGTTCTTGGACAAGCTCAGAAGAAAATGACATGACCTCAATGTGACTAGGGTCCTAGACTAATTATAATAAAACTAGAGGCCCGGTGCACAGAATTCGTGAATGAGTAGGGTCCCTAGGCCTGGCTGGCAATCATGGCCAATCTGTGGGACAATCGGTGAGGCTATGGGGGACCCCCCAACCCCAGCTGGCACCCACCTTGGCTGGCCTGGGGCCGGTGGGCTGGGGGAAGCTTCTGCATTGAGCATCTGCCCCCTGATGGTCAGTGCACATCATAGCAACCAGTCGTTCCACTAGTTGTTTGATTAATTTGCATATAAGGCTTTTATTATATAGGGTTTGCATTTCGGTTTTCAGGCTCTTCCCCTCACCGCTACCCTCCCCCCCCCCCATGGTTTGTTCAGGATAAATTATGGGTAAAGGCATGACTAGATGAAATATGGTTTCTGTCAATCATCCCTGAATGCAAATGAAAGTTTCCTCCCAGAAAATTCCTCTTTTAAACCTTGACCGGCCCACTCCCTCTTGGAATGTATTCTCAATAACCTCCATTTTGCTTTACTTTCATTTTTGTTGACCTTCACATCTTTTCTGTGCCAATGAAAAGAGCCAAGATCTCAACCAGTAACCCCAATCAGTAGCATACTTGTATACCTTGTATAAATTTCTCTCGCATTGTTCCAAACATTTAACTTATGCTGGAAAATAGTGGCTTATTAAAGGTGAGAGTAGCCCAGCTGGCATAGCTCAGTGGCTGAGCATTGACCTATGAACCAGGAGGTTGCTGTTAGATTTCATCAGAGCATATGCCCAGATTGCAGCGAGAACCCCAATGTGGGGCATGCAGGAGGCAGCCAATCAGGTGAGGAAGAAAGTGTGCTTTTGTATAAGGTAATCTGGGAAGCCCACATTGACAGAATGAGGTTTGAGTAGAAATTTGAAGACAGCACAGAGCAAGTCATGTGGATTCCTGGGGAAGAGAATCGATGCAAGAGAATAACAAATGCAAAGTCCCAAGATTTGAAGCCAAACAGTTTAACTCCAGAGACTATGCCCCTATAAATGCTCTGCACTTTGTTGTAGGGCTGCGATGAGGATTAAATGAGTTACTATATAAGGGCACTTACCATGGTACTTTCAAAAAATCTAATTGTTATGAGAAAAATTGTAAATGCTTACATAGACCAAAGCAGATTGTTCTTACACCGACCTTCAACTCTTCAGTAATGGAATAGTAGTACTCTTTATCAGCTATATAAATGTGGCAAAAAAATGAAAAATTGAGACTAATAATGACCTCAAAATAATGTTAAAAATAATGATTATTCAGCTGTGAAAATATTGTCAATATAAAAGATATTTTCCTATCAGACTATATGACTTAGGGCAATGGTTGGCAAACCAAAGCTCGTGAACCACATGTGGCTCTTTGGCCCCTTGAATGTGGCTCAGGGTTAGAACCACTTCTTCAAAATAGACTTGCCCAGGCCGAAAACTGACTTCTGTGCATGGGCAATGAAGTTTCCATCACACTGTAAGTGTGGGCCCGCAGGTGGTATTTTATAGAAGAGCCACACTCAAGGGTCCAAAGAGCCGCATGTGGCTCGCGAGCCATGATTTGTTGACCACTGACTTAGGAATAAAAAATAAAAGTGTAAGTCTCAGAGAGAAGGGGGGAGGTCACTAACAAAAGAATTTATATGCATATATGCATATCTCATGGACACAGACAATAGTGCAGAGAAGGCCTGGGACGGGGACAGGAGTGAGGAGGAGGGGACCAATAGGGGGAAAAGGAGACATCTGTAATACTTTCAACAATAAAGATATATACTTTTTTAAAGTTAAGGATCAGAACAAGCACCAGTGTAGTTTCCTGAGTAGTCATTGGTGTATAGTTTTCTAGGCTTAAAGCGAACAGATTTTATCCAACTGTGCTTCATGATGAAACTTTTAATACAATATAAATAAAACCCTATCCCATAAAATGCTCCCTGAGTTGTAGAATGTGCACATTGCGGAACTGCACATGCCCATCAATGCCCTCAACATACTCCCAGGGCCATGTGGCAGATGTACCGTGCTTATGGAGGCTGCCTTATCCTCACATTGGACTACACATGGTGACTAAATTTGGAGCACTGCCTTATCCTCACATTGAACTACACGTGGTGACTAAATTTGGAGCACCTTGTCCATTACAAAGTGTGCTGTGGGAACAACTTCTGGCCAACTGGTTGCTCCTGAATTCACACTTATAGGAAAGTAAGGCAGCCTTAGTCAGTCATAGATAAGCCCAGATGAGGTTGAAGATTCAGTATTTCCATGAACATCACACATTAATTCAATTAAGTGTTAATTTTTTTTCTTATAAACAGAAGAAGTTGAGTTGTGATGGTCACTAGCTTCCATAAGTTGATGGTCCCTGGGTCAACATTTTCATTTAGGTGGTGGCCTTCAGCAGCTTCGAACCCATAGAATTTAAATGCAGCATCAATTGCTTCAACACTCCCTCCTATACACAGAGCTGAGCAATGCCTTCTTGTCTGTAGAACTATTTCCCTCCTGAGCACCTCAAGGAGGTTCATAGGGTGAGCAGACAACACGGATTTGCAGTCTCTTATCTTCTCATTACATTCTTTTAAAAAGCCGTAGCAATCTATTTTGTTTCCCTAGTTTTGCGTCCCTCTGAGATATACAGAAAGTTTTGGAGATTTCAGAAATCTTTCCAGATTATTACAATCCCTATCCCTTTTGGCAGAACCTATTCCCTTTAAGTACTCCCTTTGCCTATAGTACTTTGCTCAAGTACTCCTTGCCTATATTATTTTTCAGTGAATTCTCTAGACAACAGTGTAGGTATAATTCAACATAAATTGCCATATCTAATTCTCACATTTAAAAAAGCATGTACAGCAGCCATTATTCTTTTTTTTAAATATAAGGCTGCATTTCGAACAAGTATAAGTAATTAATTGATTGATTTTAAAACCGTTGTTCACTCAGCTCCGCCCCCACTTTTCCCTTATGATATGTCAGAACATAAGAAAATGATGATGAATTAAAGAATTCAAGGGGCCAGGGGCGGGTCTTGTCTAATGCTAGGTCTGTTCTAGCTGAAGTCAGAGCCGATTTCACATTTTCCCAAATGGCTAGCTCAGCCTTTGTAATTTCATTCCCTGCTTTAAATTACCTGCCCTTTTCTTTTTACTCTTCTGTTCACAGGCATTTTTGTGATTGGGTATAATTACCAACAATAAAAATTTCCTCCATTTCGTTAGTATAAGAGGCTTATAAAATGCCTCATCAACTATTGCTGCACTTTAATTCTGAGCTTTGTTAGCAGAGGGCGATCAAAACAATGCCAAGTCCTTCTTTTTTATTCTTTGAACTAATCTGTGGTCTGATGGCTCAAAAAGTGGTCAGTACTGCCACTGTGTATGTAATGTCTCTGGCAGTGGCAAAATAGTATTGCTGTCCATTTTATATAGTAACAATTTTTATGTTTTAATAAATAGTTGTAAGTGTCCTAAATAATATGTTTTGAAGACAAAAATAAATCACCAAAGTAAATATGTTAGCCTATAATTGAATACTAATACTTGTAGCAAAATGGAACTCAGACTGTCAGACCTCATGTCTTCTTCTAAGAAAATAAAAATATTTTGAAATGTCCTCTTTATTTCATAAAATGAAGCAGATAGCTAATATAAAATTCAGATATATTTAAAAATAAATGTAATGCATTGGTGGTAATGATAATGTTGTGATTAACCTAGTTATTAATAACAGAAAAGGAGCAAAGGGAAGGCCAAATATCACAGGCATGTCATTTGGGCAGCTTCACCAGGAAGCTACAACTTTACACTCCCCAGAGGTCCAGCAAAGGGAAGACAGACCCATGCCCAGGAAAATGGGGGGCAGAGGGGGAAGGTTGGGTGTGCAGCAAAGGTGCTTACTATCAGTCACCCCTGGGAATAGGTCATTGATCAGAATAGGCATGGCCACTACAAGGGCATGAAATTTGAGATATTTAATCCCCTGAAAAACAAACAAAAAAAAAAGTTAGCTCTCTTGTGCTGTTGTTGCTCTTGGCTGCCCTGGGGACTCTGGTTGCAGGGGCCATGCTTTCTTGGCTCCCCTGCATTCACCCACATGCCCACGGTCATGAGCACCCCCACCACACACACACACACACACACACACACACACACACACAAACAATGGACTAATGGGCTTCAGCTAGCCTGATGCTGAGCTGGACCTGGCAGCAAGATGGAAAGGAAATTATGGACACTGGCTCTGGTTTTAGCCCTCCTGAAACCCCAGCTGCACTTCTATGACTGGAATGGGACTTTAGGAACCCAGGGATATAATTCCATGCAAATAAAAATCACTCATCTTCATGCATGCGAGTCTCAGAAAATTCTTTTTCTGGAGATATCACAGGAACTCCATGCCTAGCACTCAGTGGGGAAAGAGATACCCCAATTTCCCTAATAGCAGTAATAGGAGATGAATAAAAAATGAGTGTCTTAGGTCAGGTTTCCTAGAAGCGGAATCAGGTACTGGGATTCAGGCACGTGGAATTTCTTGAGTTATTTCAGAAGAGGACCAGTGAGGGAAGTGGGAAGGGGCAGAGGTAGGAGCTAAGTGCAGATGTGCTCTCAGCGGGAGTCTAGCTTCAGGCCCATATGTCCAGGAGCTCTGGAATTGTGTTGCAGGATTGAGTAGCAACAGGACATTTGTGTCAGTTGCACACTTGAATGTGGCTAGTTTGAATATAGAGTTTTACATTTGGCTTTATTTTAATTTATTTAAGTGTTAAAATCACTCCATTCAAGTATTAGACAAAAATTAAGCATGTTTGGAAAACCTGGAGTATGTGAATTGATTCTTCAGCTTTAAATATTATGAAATCTAAATACAGATCAGTATTTCTGATGAAAATTTAGTTTTCAAATTGAGATAGGCTGCAAGTTTAAAACACACACGCACGTGTGTGTGTGTGTGTGTGTGTGTGTGTGTGTGTGTGTGTGTTTAAATATATTTTTATTGACTTCAGAGAGGAAGGGAGAGGTAGAGAGAAATACAGAAACATCTGCTGCCTCCTGCACACCCCCTACTAGGGATTGAGCCCAAAACCTGAGCATGTGCCCTGACTGGAAATCGGTCATAGGTTGATGCTCAACCACTGAGGCCATGCTGGCAGACCTGAGGGTGTGTTTTATACTAAGCCTTACTACAAAAAATAATGAAACTGTATTAATAATCTTAATATTGATTATATATTTAAATGACATTTTGAATATGTTAGTAAATAAAATATAAACTTCACCTTTTTTTATATTTTATTCATGTGGCTATCCAAAAATTTTAATTTTAGACATAACCTGCATTTTTTTTAATCTAGCAGTGTTCTATAATAACACTGTCCAATAAAACTTGTCATTATGGAAATATTCTATACCTATGCTGTTTAAAAAGGTAGCTCTTGATTTCATAAAATGTAACTAGTGAGCCCAAGGAACTGACATTTTCAATATTGCAATATTGCAATAATTTAAATATAAATCTAAATGGCCACATCTGGCTAGTGACTGCCATATAAATCGTGTAGTCAGAGCATGACACAATAGTAGGGGTCACATGTTAGTTGTCTTAGTTCATTCAAGCTGCTATAAGAAGTAGCACAGGTACAATAGATGATAAACAGAAATTTATTTCTCACAGTTCTGAAGGCAGGGTGTCAGCACTGCCAGGTGAAGATTCACTTCAGAGCTGCAGACTTCTCAGTTTCATCCACACATGGTAGAAAGAGTGAGGGAGCTTTCTGGGGTCTCTTATAAAGCATGGATCCTATTGATGAGGGCTCCAACCTCAGAACCTAAGCACTCCCACAACCTGGGCCTGTACCCTTGACTGGAATCAAACCTGGAACCCTTCAGTCCACAGGTCAACACTCTATCCACGGAGTCAAACTGGTTAGGGCAAGACTCTACTTCTAATACTATCACACAGCTTTAGGTTAAGAATTGGGGGGGAGGGGGGCGGGTAACGACAAATATTCAGATCATAGCTGGGGTTAAGAGATCTCCTATTCTAGTCAAAGGAAATTCTCTGAAAAAGTATCTTTGAGCAGTTAGCCCTCATTTTCATAGTAACTAGAGAATAGGGGAATAGCCCAGTTAATGGAAATATAGTCAGAGCAGCATCCACTGCAAGGAGAAATCTATATATATAGAAAGAGCCACGAGCTGTCACATCCGAAACAACTAAACAGACAACTGAAAGACTGTATGGGGAAACCAGGTTGGCAGGGGGGTTAGTGAGGGACAACCAAATGACTAAGCAGCAGGCTGCATGAGGTGACCAGGCCGGCAGGGGTGTAGTGAGGGGCAACCAAATAACAGAACAACAGGCTGCATGGGATGACCAGGTTGGCAGGTGGCACAGCTGGCCAGCAACCAGGCAGGAAGGGGTGGGGGCAGTATGGGGCAACCAGGCCAGCAGGGGGACAGTTGGGGACAACAAGGCTGGCAGGGGGGGGGTAGTTGAGGGTGACCAGGCTGGCAGGGGGTGCTGTTAGTGATGATCAAGTCAGAAGGCAGAGATAGTTAGGGGTGATCAGGCTAGCAGAGGAGCCAGTTAGGTGTAATCAGGAAGGCAGAAAGGTAAGCAGTTAGGAACCAGTGGTCAGGAATGTGAGAGGGATATCTAGCAGTCAGACATCCCCCAAGGGGTTCAGGATTGGAGAGGATGCAGGCTGGACTGAGCTCTCTGCCCACCCTCCCCCCGCCCCCCGCATGCACAAATTTTATGCATTGGGCCTTTAGTTTATAATAAAATGGCACACAGTTTAATACATAAAGTTTTGGATACAAGTGCACTTCAAAACAAAATATTTAGACATTTAAACCTATTCCTGGAATTATTATGAATAATTCCTGGAATTATTATGAAACCTATTCTAATATAGGTGGTTTGTGTAGTGGTTCAAATACCACAAATAATATTGATGCAACAACCATCATTTTCCAAAATGTAGCTAAAACTTGGTAAAACTTGAATTTAAAAAAGACAACCCATCTTCAAATGACACAGTAGTTAAATTTTTAAAAATTCAGTGTACACAGGAACTGTGCAAAAATGTGCTGGATGAATAACACAGATTGGTTCTAGGACTGAATGATGATAAACAAGGCTTTCACTTTCAGTCTATCTAGAGGTATATTTGAAAGCTGTGCAAAACTTTGGAATATTCTTTATTTTCCAATTATGTACACATGGATGGTTAGCTTTCTTGACTTATTAATTACTGTTCCCTCTTGATCATTGGAAAAGTTGGGGGCTATCAGGCTGGCAGGGGGACAAGTGAGGGGAGATTAGGCTGGCAGTGGGGCAAGGTAGGAGGGATCAGGCTGGCAAGAGGACAAGGTAGGGGCGATCAGGCCAGCAGGCAGAGGCAGTTAGGGATGATCAGGAAGGCAGGCAGAAGGATTAGGGACAAAAAGGGAGGCAAGAAGGCAAGTGGTTAGGATTGCAAGAGAGGGGGCAGTTGGACATCCCCCAAAAGGTCCCAGATTGGAGGGGGTGCAGGCTGGGCTGAGGGGACCCACCCTCCATGCATGAATTTTGTGCACCAGGCTTCTAGCATATAAATATAAAAACAGAAATATAAAGTTCTATTTGCTGGTCAAATGATTATACTTGGATGCATATTTATAAGAGACTTGTGGAATTCATGGTGCTAAAACTTCCAGATAGCACTCAAGAAACCTACCAATGGCACATAATGACATTCTAATGTTATGGAAAGAGATATAAATATTTCAATAATTAATTGATAGAAGGTCAAAGTAAATTTAGAGAGGAAAATTCTTCTCTTATTTTACCATATTTGCAATCTGATTTGCAATAATTGATTTTCCTTGAACTCAGGACTGCAATCATTTTGATTCATTTTTTCATTTAAGAATAATGAGAATGCAAAAACTTCTTGCATCAGGCACTCATACTACATTAAAAAGTGTCTATTGAAATTCTCAGGGTTTTATAGTCAAAAAATAACCTGGCTGTCCCCATTAGTGCATCCAGGTTATCATATATCTTAAGAACTATATTCTGAACATCTTTGAAATCCCCTACCCTTGAGTTTGTCCTGAAAGAAAATGAAGAGCAAAAAGGACAGGCTTAGAAGGAAAACAAGATTGCCATCTCATTAGCCAGATGATTGAAGAAAAATGTGTTGTAATATGTCCCTCATGCCTAACTGCCTTCACAGATGCTTAGACTTGCCCTATAACCTACCCTGCTGAAAAAGCCTTTTAGCTATTGCATCAATTATTTTTCCTAGGGAAGAAGCATTAAAATACCAGAGGAGTCTCAGCAGGCAAAAGTGTCCAGAGGAAACTAGATTTATGGGGGAATAATTGTTACTAATAATTATAGTAATTACTACTCAAAAGAAAAAGATATCATTCTTTCCTAAAATCACCTTTTTTTTATGACCTGAACTTCATCATTTCCTGTATCTTCTTAGAGTAGATTTCCACAATTTTAATCTAACCTCCTGCAATACTTTAATTTGCTCTCCTCTGTTTTCCCTTTTAATCCATCCTTTATATTCATTCCACATTGATCCTAAAATCACTCTCTATGGTTACTCCAGGGGAAGAACCATACTATATGCATCATGCCAAGTTTAAATTATCTAGTTGGCTTTCAAAGTTTCTAATAGTTTGCTTCACCCAACATTTTTATCTGCATTTCTTTTACTATTCTCTGCAGTGTTTTCTTCCCATTGTCCTACTCAAGTTTAATGTGGCTTCCAAATTCTAATGAAGTGATTTCAAGGTGCAGCAGAGAAATACTCTGGATCCTCCTCTTAATTTGGAATTTAAGGTTAAATTAGTCCTGGCTAATATTCCTCCTTAGTTTGCTCCCAAGTTACAATATTATCATGTCTTTTTGCTTACTTTTCAAACACAGAGACCTGAAATAACCTACTATGTAATGTGTCTTGAAGAATCTTTATTTCATTTTTCATAATGTCTATGGAGGATTAATAACATTTACATATTCAACTGAAATACTGATGCTCAAGCAGGGCATAGGTAGGAAATTTTTTAAGTGTCAAATCTTTTTGGCTGAATGTCATAGGAGGTAGATGGTCAAAAGAAGGGTACATCAGGACAAATACTTGAAAGTTAAAGACAACAACTCTAGAGACAGCCTGATACTCCCATTTTTCCTGATAATGACTTCTTTTTTTAATATATTTTATTGATTTTTCACAGAGAGGAAGGAAGAGGGATAGAGAGCTAGAAACATCGATGAGAAACATCGACCAGCTGCCTTCTGCACACCTCCTACTGGGGATGTGCCCGCAACCAATGTACATGCCCCTGACCGGAATCAAACCTGGGACCTTTCAGTCCGCAGACTGACACTCTATCCACTGAGCCAAACCAGTTTCGGCCTGATAATGATTTCTATAATTCTGATCTGGTAATGTATCTGTTGCTCTGTTATAATATTAAGTTTAGGAAAATACGGTGAAAAGTTGCCTTAGAAGAAAGCTTTTTGTTGTTTAAAACTCCTTTCTATATAAACCTTAATCATACTATCTTACTTTGAAGCTAGTATGAATGTATTAGAATCCCCTGTTCCCAAATAGTCAAAAGATCTTCATAAAATCTCCTAAATTTTTAAAACTAAACTAGCCTTTTTGAATTATTATTTCTTTTGACTTTCTCCAAGATTCAAGAGATATTATGACCATTAAAGAAGTCCTGGAATCGGTTACACATTACATATCTTCTGAATCTTAGGATGTTTACTCATTCTGTTTACTGCTATCTGGAATTGCCTGGGACCTCTAAGTAGCAATTAAAAGCCCTATAAATTATTTTAATGTCAGCTCGGTCTCTAACCCCTTTCCCTTGAATTTCCACAAAATGAGAGGGATCACTTGATGGCAAGGAAAGGTAACCCGCTAAAACATGATAAATTTTTGGCCTCGTGAATAGCAAGTATTATAAAAGTAAAGAATAGCCCTGGCTAGTCTGACTTAGGTGGGTGAATGTTCCCCCATGCACCAAGTGGGCATCAGTTTGATTCCAGGTTGGGTTCACATGCTGAGGTTGTGGGCTTGATCCCCAGTAGGAGGTATAAAGGGAACAGCCATCAATGTTTCTCTCTCTCTCTCTCTCTCTCTCTCTCTCTCTCTCTCTCTCTCCCTTTCTTTCTCTAAAAAAAAATATACATTTTTAAATAAAAAATAAAGAACAAAGTCCCACATTGTTACCAGCTTCTTCCCTTATTAAATATTTCCTGTGTCTCTTTTAAAAAATCTCCCCACTCTCCTTGTTGAGTAATAAAAAATGTGTCTGGTCTTTGCCCTGGGTTTCTAGGAAATAATCTCTAAATCCTTATAACGTCTAGAGGGATATGTGTGTCTTTGTTATTCATGGTTGGCTGTTGGACCACATCTGAGGTTATGCTAAGGAGATGATTCAGGTTGAGAAATGGTAATGGCTACAAAGATGAATCATGTGATTAGAAGGTTGGAGTTTTGAGCCACTTACTATTAGCCCAAACTCCCAACATCTGGGGAGGATAAGAGGCTTAAAGTTGAGTTCAATCACATGACCAGAAATTCAATCAATTATATCCACATAATGAAAACCCTGGACACTGAGCTTAGTGGAACTTCCTAGTTGGTGAACACATTGATGTGCCAGAGGGTGATGTACCCTGATTCCGTGGAGAGGGCACAGAAGCTCTGCATTCTATACCTTTGCAGACCTTTCCCTATGTGGTTCTTCATTTGGCTGATCCTGATTTATACTTTTTATAATAAAATTGTCATTGTAAGTTTAGCCAACCATATGATTAGGGGGTGGAAATTTTCAGTTTGATTGAAAGCATTTCAAAATTCCATATAGTAGCTATAATGTCCTTTACACTATTTAGATGAATTATCACAATTTCTGTTTCTTAATCTTTACCTTTAATATTATTTATTTGACTCTCTAAATTATTTATGTGGTTAGTTATTTTTAATTTTCTTTTTTTGGATTTGGCTTTTTTGTTGTTGTTTTGGTTTTGGTTTTTGCCATCGTCACCCATATAGTTTATTGTCAATAGTGACATGACTTTACAATTGAACTCCCCTAACTAGAATGATTTTTCCTGTGAACTCTTACCCAGGAAGATGAAAACTGCAAATAACTTTATTAATCATTTAAGGACTTTCCCAGAAAAATATTTAATAAACATCAAGTTGTTCAACTTTTCAATTGATAGCATCAAGGAATTGTTTACCCTCCAGGATTTCAAGACTGCTTTATGCCCTTCACCCAAAACTCCCATTTTACCCCACGAATCTTCGTGCATCAGGCCTCTAGTTATGTTAATAAAGTCCTTGATGCCATATCAAACCAAAAGGGCTTGTTCACCTGTGTGTGTCAAAACCCAATCAAACATTGACAAGAGTTTATAGTCAAGAAAGTAAAGCTTTCTTAGTTAAGGAAATGGCAACACACTGTGTCACAGCTGAGCTCATACTCAATGACCTGGCTCCCCAATCAATAGCTTCTAAGGGGCGAAATCTACAGGGGGGAATCATGAATCACAGTTCAGTTAGGGTCCTGCTCTCTATTGACGGTCGCACCAGGGTAGGTGGTAAGTGATCATTGCATCTGGTCCTGACTTAGCCCAGACTCCCTCTGTGTGGTTTCACAACCATGTGGCCAGTGAGGTTGTTCCACTTTTCTGGGTCTGAAGTTGAAACATAACTGAGACCTAAATGTTATCTTTAGTTTCACTGAAACACATCGCTGTGATCAATAGGCCTGAGGCTTTCTTCATTAGATTATTTGATGTTGATGGGCACCTCATTGTGCTGAGAGCTTACTGACTAAGGAAGTGGGTGTGGGGGAGGGAGGAAGGCAGATGAGTCAGGGTGCTGGATGAGGCCAGTTTGAATCAAAGGAAAGAATGAAGAAAAAGTCATATTAAAAAAACTGAAGTTTCGCCGAAACCGGTTTGGCTCAGTGGATAGAGTGTTAGCCTGCGGGCTGAAAGGTTGCAGGTTCGATTCTGGTCAAGGGCATGTACCTTGGTTGGGGGCACATCCCCAGTAGGGGGTGTGCAAGAGGCAGCTGATCAATGATTCTCTCTCATAGATGTGTCTAACTCTCTATCCCTCTCTCTTTCTCTCTGTAAAAATCAATAAAATATATATATTTTTTAAAAACTGAAGTTTCTGCATGATGACAAGAATATTTCAAAGATTGATGAAGGGAGAACTATGGAAATATGGATGAAAATGTGTGCATCATTTGCAGACAAAAAGTATAATTAAAAATAATCAATTTGTTAATTATTGATACCTGATGAGGATTACAAATTTAGATCGTCGATGAAGTGTCTTGGTTTACAAACTTTAATTGCTTATGAATTCTTTTCTGACAAAGTATAATTAGTTGAACCTCAAAAACCCTTCAAAAGCTTTTGCGCATTCTTTTTTTTCCCCTGATCAGCTGTAAGTGCCAAAACTTTGGTGCAATTCATGCAAGATAAAGATATATCAGAAACACAAAGTAATAATCAAGGAACATTTATTTTAAGCATTTGGCCCACTTAAATAACTGGAAGTAATGGCTTCTCTGACTGGTTCCTTAAGGGAATTTTCTCCCTAAAATATCAGCCGAATGGTTAAAATGTCAATTTTCCTTGATTATATCAGTCTAAGGGCCAGGATTAGAACTCAGGATTTAGAGTCTCAGCCTAGAGTTGATTAGACAGTGAAGAATAATAGCATTGACTATTCTGTCTCACGGAAAGAAATAATGCAAATAGGTCCTGCCTCGGGGTAGCAAACAATGTACATTTAGCTTGTCAGTCCTCCTGTCCCAGTGGGCTCTCTGTATGGAAAAAGGTGAGTTCAATGAATAGTAAGGTAAACGGCAATCCCTAGTTCCCAGTTCTGCCTTTGCTTTTAAAAGAAAAGAAGGTCTTTTTCCTTACCTGCGGAAAGGCGAAACTCATAACTGCCTCCTAAAGCCAGGTATTCCCGCAGACAAATGTAGTTCAGATGGAAATTAAGGACAAAAGGTAGCCTGGTGATTTGGGGTTTGCTCCTACTGGGCAGTGAGACAAAGTAGACTGTGAAATGCTTTTGTAGACAACAAAGGCCTATAAAAATGCTCACCCATTAATCATGGGTGATTTTAATTACCGTGATATTGATTAGTATAGCAACTATGCAAAATCTAAGCCAGACACTGCACTTTCCTGAGCTTGCTTTTTTTAGTCCTCAGTTTCATGAACAGCTGGCTTGACCAAAGACTATTTTAAGACACACACAAAAAAAGAGCAAACATGAATAAAGTAAAGTTGAAGTTTGTAGAGGGCTACAATGAGAAGTTATAGAAGACAATGGAATTCTGGGCTCCATTGGAAAACTTGAATTCTTCAAAAATTTCTCTGCAAGGTGTTAAGCCTCCAGGGAATGAGTCAATTTTTTTTACAGTAAATGTATGAATGGTTATATTTGGTTTATTCCCTAGGATGAATATATGTAGTTGTTTTAAAAGACATATATTTGATGTACTTTCTAAAGCATATATGTAAATCCTGTGCTTTGGAACTGATCCTCTCTGCGATTGTGAGAATATTATCTTCCCATGTACCATTTCAGTTCACACAAATGATGATAAATAATCTCCTTTGATTTATGGTGAAATAATATACCTAATAATATTGTGTCGGAATCCAATACAGGGTGTTGTCTCCCCCAAAAAATGTATACACACTTTAAGAGCTGATGGCTCAATTTTGTAAATGAAATGTATTTTAATAAACACTGCCTTTATAATCATTCAAAATGTGTGTATACATTTTTCGGGACACCTTATATTTAGGCAAATTACAACTCAGACCAGAAAAAAAAACATATTGTTCTATCTTCTGCAATTGATCTAATGGTCTGCGCAAGCTCTTAACCTGCTCTGTAGTGATACATAAATTTAAATTTAAAAAAACTTCAAACATTCCATTTAATACCCTTGATTTCTTTTAGTTTCAAATACTCTCTTGATTGGTTTAAGAATTTTGGGTGAATTCTCAGGCTTTTGCATTTAATTTCCCGGCTCACTCTCCCCTCAATAGAACCTCTGAACAGCTAGAGTGGGAATCTTAATAGATCTCCTGGAGAATTAGGCGGGCACATGGAGGGAGGCCGAGGAAGACACAGAGTTCTTACACATAGGCCCTTGTTCCTCTTTCCCCAGCACAGTGCTTCAGCAGCCACGGCTGTCGTTTTTGGCCTCTGAGCTAACATCTCTTGAGATGCTTCACGTCTTAATTAGTGGTAAGCTGGTGATGAATTCCCAAATCTTCTCCTTTTGGTCACAAAACGTCTATGCACGGTCACCACTTGTCCTCACCCCAAGCTTGCCAGTTTATTAGACCACTCAGATGCCTGTGGCACACCACGGGAAGACGCAGAAACGTAAGGGTGATGTGCATTCTGCAGTGGCCTCTGGGGAGCCAGCAGCACCATTTCAGGCTCATGGATCTATTTCCTCCCACAGTCACTCAAATACCACAGCGGACTGGCACGAGGACATGTGAGACAGCAGCCTCTGGGGGACTGCACCGGGACAAGCAGCTGCTCAAGTACGTATGTGGTAGCTGACAGTGGATTAAGACTAGAAAATAAGAGCACAGATGAAAGACTTGCCTGACTTCTTTCTTTCTTTTCTACCTTTTCTCTGGGGGGAGCCACATTCAAAGCAAGAAGCTTAACAATTTGTTTTTTTTAAACATATAAAATATAGTTTTTAGTTGCAATTTTTTAAAGTATAAAAAGTAGTTCCCTCATCTTAATAACTAGCATTTATGTGCTAGGCATCATGCTAAAATGCCTTATTTAATCCTCATGGTAAATTTATAATAAGGTATCAATACTTTATCAATTTAACAAGTGATATCGGGGTTTAGGGGGGTTAAATAACATCTCTGCTGCCACACAGCCAGTAAGTGGTAATACTGGGATTTACATGCAAGTATGTGTGACTTCAGATGGAAAACTTTAAGTGTTCTGATCAAATGTGAGAGGAGGAAGAGCTGACTCACCCACACCTGTATCCCCAAGGAAAACATTACCTGAAAAATCAAATAAAACTAAATGTAAAAGCTAAAACTTAGAGTGCATATGTTTTAGTATGATATATTAATTTCTGTTGGAATTTGTAATTAATGTGTTGGGCTAATATGAAAGATTTATGAGCAAATGTAAGAAATTAACATACTTTTTATTTATTTTTTATATTTTATTGATTTTTTACAGAGAAGAAGGGAGATGGATAGAGAGCTAGAAACACCAATGAGAGAGAAACATCGATCAGCAGCCTCCTGCACACCCCCCACTGGGGATGTGCCCACAACCAAGGTACATGCCCTTGACCAGAATGGAACCTGGGAACCTTCAGTCCACAGGCTGAAGCTCTATCCACTGAGCCAAGCCGGTTTTGGCAACATTCTTTTTAGAGTTCCAAAGTAAAGGATGCCCAGCTATAAACATAAATACATCTTTAATTCAAATTTTAATATTAAGTCACTCTAGAAATATCTAGAGTTGTATTTTCTTTCTCATAGTAAATTTTAATAAAATATATAGAACTGGAAGTTATTTCAAGGAAAGACATTGAAAATGGATATATTTTTTAAAATATGTTTTTATTAATTTGAGAGAGAGAGAGAGAGAGAGAAACATCGATGTGAGAGAGAAACATGGATCAGTTGCCTCTATTATGCATCAAACCCACAACTTGGGTATGTGTCCTAACCAGGAAACAAACTGGTGACCTTTTGGTGCATGAGATGATGTTCAACCAATTGAGCCACAACAGCCAGGGCTAAACTGGACATTTTGTATTGTTTGTGTGACTTGGGTTGAATGACTGACCACCTCATCACCAGAAAAAATGAATTATAGGTGACCTATACCAGGTGGTCAAAACAATTGCATTGCATGTAGTTTTTCTTCTTTCTTTCTAACAATTATTATAAAAGTTTCAGGTGTATAACTTTGTAATTAAACATCTGTGTATACACTACAAGTGATAACCCCCAAAAGTCTAGTTACTATCTATCATCATACATTTTTTTCCCTTTAGCCTACCTCTAACCTTGGCCCTTCATAGCCACAAATCTGTTCTCTGTATCTAGAGATTTTGTTTTGTTTTGTTGGTTTATTTGTCTTTTTGAAGATTTCACATATAGGTGAAATCATATAGTACTTATCTTTTTTTTTTTACTTATTTCACTTAGCATTATACCCTCAAGTACCATTTATACTGTAGAAAATGGCAAGATGTCATTCTTTTTATGACTGAGTAATATTCCACACCTTATTAATCCATCAATGGACACAGGTTGTTTCTGTATCTTGGCTATTGTAAATAATGCTTCAATAAATATCAGGAGCATATGTATTTTCAAATTAGTGTTTTCATAACCTTCAAATAAATACCCAGAAATAGAATTGCTGGATCATATGATAGGTATAGTCTTCTTAATTTTTTTGAAGAATATTCACACTGTTTTCCACAGTGGCTGTACCACTTTCCAGTCTCACCAGTGGTATAAGAGGGTTTTCTTTTCTCCACATCCTCTGCAACACTTGCTATTTCTTGTCTTTTGATAACAGCCTTTCTAACAGGTGTGAAGTGACAGCTCACTGTGCTTTTGATTTGCATTTTCCTAATAATTAGTCATGCTGAACATCTTCTCATGTGCCTGTTGGCCATCTGTATGTCTTCTTTGGGAAAATGTCTATTCAGGTTCTCTGCCCATTTTTTAGGTGGCTTATTAATTTTTGTTGTAGACTGGGTTCCTAATACATTCTGGATATTAATCCCTTACCAGATACATGATTTGCAAGTATCTTCTCCCATTCAGTAGGCTGCCTTTTTTTTGTTTTAGTGATGGCTTCCTTTGCTGTGCAGCAGTTTTATATTGTCCTATTTGTTTACTTTCATAGCATGTACTTTCTTGTCACTGAGTAGGATTTGGATTTCAAGTGGCTGCTGCACGTGATTACAATGCTTGCAAGGACGAATACAGAGACTGAAGTGAGCTGCTTCTTCTGATTGAACTGGGAACCACAAAGCAGAGAAAGTATAGCACAGGGCCTTAGACACTTGGCTTTACCTCTGTCTTTATTTCTCTGCTCTACTTCCCGAACTCACCTGCACCAACAGGTTTAGACTTCTTTGAATCCCTAAAAGAGTCTCTTATCTCTTACAACTGAAAGTCACTGAGACAACAGTACATCACACAAAAATCAATTTTAGGAGTTACAGAAATACAAAGTAAATGAGTCCCTGACATTGCCAGGTCTCTTATGAAAGAGTCAGAAGTGAATTTGGAAAGAGGCTCTCAGAATCATAGTGGGAACCCTTGAGTGAGTTACAATAAATATAAATTCCATTAAACCCCAAATCCTATTAATGTTCTATTGCCTATAGAAGTAGCTGCTTTTCTCCTATTTGGGAAGAAAGCTATAACTTGCTCAAAGACACTGAAATGATCTTGCCTATATCAGTCAGAATCTAGTCAGGAAATAGAAATCATAGCAATTACTTGAACAGAGAGAATTTTATATGAAAAAACTGCCATCTAGATATAAAGTTGTTGGCCAGGTAACTGAAAGGATAAAATGAGAACTGTAAGGTATTATAAAGGGAATGATTTTGTCTCTAAACCCAAGGGGAAAAAGGAAGTGTTTGGAATTATTAACCTTAAAAACTTACAAGTGGGGGCCTGCGAACCTGGGACCCAGAGTTCTGATGAGGAGACAACAGAATGCTGGTGGCCGGCACGTTGAGGTGGGTGCATGATAAAGCTGGCTGTGCCAGTGTTGGCAAAATGGCAAACTGGATTCATTTACTACAACTGGAAGAAACTGCTATTACCAGGGTGGGAACCCTTAATGGGGACATCCTGATAGGAACCAGCCGGAAGCAAATAGGAAACTCAAACGGAAGAACTTGAAAGAAGCAAGAAGCTTCTTTCTCCTCCAGCCTTTGCAGTCTCTTTCTAGTCCCTTTTATTGCCGACTCTAACATAGAGGCTGTTGGCCAAGCGGGAAAGTATTTGCAGAGATCAGATTCCAGCATCACAAAGATTACAGAAGGGCATTGGCACGTCACCATGGGCAGTTACCTGGAGAGCCAGTTACTCTCATGTCCTGCTTCTGTCACCCTCGTGGATTTCAAATCTATAACCAGAGTCATGGCCTAACATGCCTTAAGAGGACAAATGCAAGATCTGACTTGAGAGGAGAGGGTTTACACATCATGAGAAAATACAGCTGCAAGATTTTGCTCATTTCAATCATCAAAAGTTGACAGAATATATATGGCAATAGATCCTATGGCTTCTGACAGGGAATGGTGAACACAATGTTAGACAAGCTGACTTTATTATTAAGAATGATGCACCAGGGCTGAAACTGGTTTGGCTCAGTGGATAGAGCATTGGCCTTCAGACTGAAAGGTTCTAGGCTGGATTCTGGTCAAGGGCATGTACCTTGGTTGGGGGCACATCCCCAGGGGGAGGAGGGGTGCAGGATGCAACTGATCAATGTTTCTAACTCTCTATCCCTCTCCCTTCCTCTCTGTAAAAAAATCAGTAAAAAATATTTTAAAAAATGACATGTCAGGAATTTTGGATTCAATTCCATCTCTACCATTTACAAGGTTTGTAAACTTAGACAAGATGTTTAACTGCATTTTTGGCTAATTTTTTCCCATCAATAAAGTGAGGATAATAATTATATTTACCTTGTGTGATTACTAATGTGAAAATTAATATGTGTGTGTGTGTGTGTGTGTGTATAGATAAGTATCTGAACATATTATGTACAAGACTGTTAACAAATAAAGAAATCAGGTAGCTAGAAGCAACTCTAATAGTTTGAGTATTTCAGTGAAACTGGATTCAGCATCATCTGAATTAAATAAAGTTGAAATATTAGAAATTCCTTATTTAATGGAAGAAATCCAACTTAAGAAGATAGAACTGCTGGAGCATACTTTTTATGTGTGACTATTCATTCACTCCCTATTTATAACACCCTGGAGGCCCACCAAATAAATATTAGTCTAGTCTTCCCAAAGGGATTTGTTTCCTTTCACCAAAACAGGTGCACATTTCACACTGAAGAAAAAGAACAACCTTGACTATTTAATGATTATTATACAGTGGCTCCCAGATAACAGTAATGTTTGGGGATTACCTCTTTCACATGGGTTTACCTCCATTGTGACTGAGATTTACCAGTCAGAATAAGAGTGTATATGAGCTGGGTGATAAATGGAGTTTGGCTTGAGTTCAGCTCCAACAGCAGTTCTGTAAAATAGCCCTCTATGTTTTATCATTTTTTATTACATAATTGAAACAGACAAACTTGGCAGCTAGCAGAATTCCCACACTGGTTCCCTCACTTGTAGAATAAGGATTATTTTGCTTGCTAAGGACTGAACTTCCCCTCCATACCAACATAATAAATCAAATTCAATCTTATACCCTTGGTACACCTCAAATACTAGTGCCATCAAAAGTCTTGAAGGATATCAAGGTGGTATTTTCTATCATGTCGCCATTTAAGCAGTATAAGATAGACTGGTGTTGTGAAGAGAAGATACATTGGTCTTGGAGAATGCCAATGAAGTATTTGCAACCTGATCAAGTGGTTAAAAGCTACTGGGGCTGCTGTTAGTTGGTCTCTTTATTCCAAAAACCAACGTTCCTTTGACTATTGGTAAGCACTTTTCAATGTGTAAATTTGTCTTCTTTCTCTGTCATAACAAGCAGATGCAGTTTGTTTTAAGGTCAGCAGTATACCTTTGCTAGCCTACTTCTGATTATCTGCAGAAACTGGCTTCAAAAATTTTGATCCGCTCACTATCCTATTATGCTGACTCACTGGTAACTGTGCTACTGGATTTGGTAAGCAGAAATACTCCAAATGCTTATATATAAATCTGCATAGATATGGTAGAAGATGGAAAATAAATCCCACAAAAACTCAGGGTGTCATCTTAATGTTAGACAGTGGCCTGCGGATGTTGACATAACCCGCCAAAGTAAAAAAAAAAAATTAACTTCAATTTGCACAGTAGTTTCTTCCTCAGTAAGGGATGGTGGAGTTGTTGATGATGGTGATTTAGTAGGCAGTAAGACAGGCCTGAGCAGAGTAGAAATGATGGAGCAGGTGCAGAGGTTCTCCAGTGTGGAGAGCCCTGGGTGCCTAGTAGTGTGCAAAACTACAATCCCTTGAACACCACTCCTTTAAGTGTTAACCCCCTGGTGATGACATCTAGGCTTCTGCTGTGTTTCAGCTCCAGGCCCAGAACAGCAGCAAAACTAGATGAAGCAACACCATGGCTGACATCAGGACTAATGACTCTCTGCCCTGGTGCTGATCAATCAGTGGAGACAATGACCCTGAGAATACACACCAAGAGAGTTGATAAACGTTCTATTGAGGTCCTTCTCTGAGACCTCCAGATAAGTACCCTCAAGATGGAGGACCCAATGCAGCTTTCTCTATGTAATACACTCGGTCCTTTTCATGCCCCTTCCCCTTAGAGGTGATCTCCTTACCTCCCTAAGCTCCAAGAGCCCTTCTTTCTCTTCTGTAACTTCTTTCCTGAGCCCATCTCTTCTATGGCTCACTTCTTCTGTTATAGAGAACTGGAGTAAATCAAGTCATGCTCATAGAGTTTGGAGTTACAATTCATTACACACTGGTCCAGAGGAAAATGTCTCTCAAATTCTGGGCCCCAACATAGAGGAATTTTCCCTATTTATGTTTTTACCTTCTTTGTCTCCCAAATATGGCATGTTTCTAACACCTTTATAAGTTCTTAAAGAGCCTTATGTGCTGGGGCCTTGAGACCTCAACCAAAGGCCTGGCCTGGTGCCAGCACTGATAATTTTGTCCTGGGAAGGTTTAATGGCCTCTCTGAAGTGGGAGTAGTCTTATTTTCCTTATTATTTAAGCAAGTAAGCATTTACAGAAACCAAAAGTAGGGTTAACATTTCAAACAGCAGTTTTTATATAAGATGGATGCTTCATTACCTCTGTGACTTTCTAAATAAACGTTCTCTTATAGTTTGAATATTGTCTTTGAATTCTTTCTTAGCCAGAACTCAAGTATTGAGGTTGGCGAACCAAAGTTCCATCTGTCTCCACCAGTCTAACACCTGGTGCTGTTCAGCCACCCCTAGTGAGAGTTTACATTTTGTGATTTTGAAACCAACAGTCCAGTAATATCATCTTATTTAGTTCTTCGTGTCTTTCCAATGTTTTAGCAATCACCAAAATCTTATATAAAATTTATTTCTGCTTGAAAATCAGTGGTTTCTGTTATTGTATTGCACCATGATGAATACTGAAATAGTTTTATATTGTTGCTATAACAAGTTACCTAAATTTGGTAGCTTAAAACAATATCCACTTATTATCTTACAGTTCTGAGCAATAGAACTTCAAAATATGGCTCACTGAGCTAAAATCAAGGTGTCAACAGGCTATATTCCTTTCAGTAAGTTTCACTTTTCTAACTTCTAGGGATTGCACACATTCCTTGGCTAGTGTTGCCATTCCATCTTCAAGGCCAGCAATGGTCAGTCCAGTCTTTCTCACATTGGTGAACTCTGATTCTAACTTTCATGCTGCTTTCTCTCACTTTGAAGGACTCTGTGATTACATTGTGCCCATGCAGATAATCCAGGATAATCATTCATTGCAATACCATCTGATAAACAATTTAAGTCCACCTGTGACCTATTCCCCCTTGCCATGTAACCTAACTGTGAGATCCTCCCTCCCCCAACTGGTGGGTGGAGTTATGACTTTACTTGGCATCTGCCTCTGAGACATCCCCAAGACATTGAATCACCAATCAGCACATGCCAAGTGCCCTGAGGCCCACCCCTTCCCATTCCACCCTGGGCCCAACCCCTTCCTGTTCCTCCCCTCAAAAGGACTCTCCACCTGTCCCAATTATTCCATAAGGGACGTATGCACAGGTGACCTAGGGTGCCTCAGCCAGTAATCTGACACGTATGACCCAGGGTACTTAATGAATAATCCACTGAGAATAAATTACACCGGAGACAATCATGCAATGCACAAATCACACACAGTTTATATACCAGAGTCCTGGTGGGTTTCAGACCTCGGCAGGCCCCCCGGGGATCCGCACTGACAGACACACGTGGCTCAGGGAGGACATTGCAGCTGTGGCTTGGCTTCGCTTGAGGCCTCTCACGAAGGTTCAGGGTCTGAGGCTCCTTGCTCAGGCAGAGCTTGGCAGGTACAGGTGGGGAAAATGGAGAGTGACCATCTGTGGAGGAGCAGAACAATGAGCATCTCTGATTTTCTCTGGGGCTTGTTCTTTTTATATGCTCAGATGTGTCTTCAGGGCTCAGATCTGTCTTCAGTGTGTCTTAGCAGCAGGTCTCAGGAGCCTTGCTATCTGGTCTTACATATGGGATACAGATCACTTTATCTGTTTTCTACATACAGGCCACTCAAGGGTGCTTATCAATTTGGTTACATTCCATTCCATACTTCCAGATATCACACTTCAATTCCACACTTTAATACTTATTCTATATTGTATTTTATCCTTATTACTATAACACCACCCCTACATATGTCGCTGCTCTCCTCTTTCTGCTCTCTCTATCTCTCTCCGTTTCTCCCCATTTCTCTGTCTTCAGAGACAGCCCACTTGGATCCATCCTCTTCCCCCTCCTTTAATCCTCCTCCGAAATGAATATTGCTCGTTACTGCAGAATAAACCTCCCTTTTAATGTGCCTTGGTTTCTGATTCCTGTTTCCTGCACCTCGAACCTTACACTAACACATTCACAGATTCCAGAGATTAGGCCTGGAACATCTTCTAGGGCTATATCCTGTCTACTACATCTACCTTTCCATTGCCTCTGACCTCATGTTTCTGTGAAAAAGAGTTTCCATTTAGTAACCTTGATCTCTCTCTCTGATGCTCTGGAGTAGAAACAATGACTTTCAATGAACTTGAAAGATATACAGTTGACCCAAATCCATGTATAACTTAAGTTGGCTCTCAGCATACACAGATTCCCAACAGTAGATTGAAAATACAGTTGACTCTTAAGCGACACGTGTTTGAATTACATGGGTCAACTGTGTATCTTTCAAATGAGTACACATGCCTCATCTCCTAAATTCTCCCAGGGCATTGCTAGGGTATGGAGAGCATGCACTGTGCTGTCTGTTGTTAAAATAAAAGACAAATGAATACCATCCTTGAAAATTCCCTGGCCAGATAAAACCAGTTTAGTCATACAAACAAAGCTTAATTGAGTTTATTTTGCAAAACTAACTTGACCTGGGCCAATTCGTGCTTATGCCTCTGGAAGTCACAAGCAAAAACCGAACTGTTCTCCGAGGTTTATAAGAGGTAACCACTGAAAATTCTAATATTATAACCAATCACTGTAAGGAGTAAACAGTTACTATTTTTTTCACTATATAAACTGTTTTATGATAATAATATACCCCTGAGACTTATTCCATGTTTTGGTTTGAGTGTTCCTCTGTGCAAAATGTCCTTTAGGTGTTTCACAATAAACTTTTACTACTTACTGCATCAGTGATTTCTTAGTTTTACTTCTGTTGTTTCTTTTTTTTAAATATATTTTATTGATATTTTTACAGAGAGGAAGGGAGATGGAGAGAGAGTTAGATACATCAATGAGAGATAAACATTGATCAGCTGCCTCCTGAACACCCCCTACTGAGTTACCTGCTACCAAAGTACATGCCCTTGACCAGAATCTAACATGGGGCCCTTCAATCCTCAGGCCGACGCTCTATCCACTGAGCCAAACCTGTTAGGGCACTTCTGTTATTTTGAAGCTTTTTCCATTGTGCAACATGATACCTGGGTATACATGAAGCTGTCTATTATAGTCAAGGCACATAATTCCAGGGTACTTAATCCAGGGCCAAGTGTTAACCAGACCTGTATCAGTGAAAAAGGAATTTTGGCGGGTGAAAAAGATAGGTTTTAAGAAATTTTAGAAATTTTAGGAATTGAGGGGACCATGGAGGAAGCACAGGGCTGAAAAGCAACAAAAGGTAAATTTCCATAGAATGGGGAAGCTGAAAAGCTGCAACAGGTACATTTCCTTAGACTAAAGGAGCTGGGAATATCAAAAGGTCTATATTTACAAAATAAAGAGAAGGAAGCCCTTTATCCAGAAGGAGAAGCAGAAGCCCAAAGGGAATAGGAAAACAATAATGAAGGGGTAGGGGAGGGAAGAACCTCTCATGTCCCATGTGATACTCAACCTTTGAGCCCAGAAGTTACTATAGTAACCAGTCTAAAAGAATATTGACCAATCAGAAGGAATATCAAGGCACCAGGATCTGCAACTTTTATAAACCCTGGGAATAGGAACTCAGTGGGACCCTTTCCCCCTCCCCATGTGAGAGTCTGTACTTGTTCTTCAATAAATCTCCACCTTTGTTGCACTACCCTCTATCTATGGATTCATTCTTGGACTCCAGCAGACAAAGAATCTGGGTTCCAGTCCCAAACTTCTCCATCATTAACATATCTAAAGTACATTGCTAAAAGTCATTATCAGTAATTATTTTATCTTCACCTATCTCTATCATCTATATCTCAATTTGTTCCCAACTCTGACAAAAAAAAAATCCTATCTAATAAAAGTAATATGCAAATTGATTGTCACTCTAACACACAAGATGGCTGCCTCCATGTGGTCAAAGATGGCCGCCCCTATGTGGACACAAGATGACCACCACAAGATGGCCAGCAGGGGAGGGCAATTATGGTGATTAGGCTAGCAGAGGAGGGCAGTTGGGGGGGGGGGGCGGAGAGCAAGCCTGCAGGGAAGAATCTCTAGCCATCCACCCTAAAACCTGCTAAATCTCACTGCTTTCTTAGCATTGATTTAGATGCTCCTTCACATAAAAGGAATTTTCTTATTGTTTAAAGCTTTTTTAAAATATACTTTCTTGATGTTTTACAGAGAGAAAGGGAGAGAGATAGATAGCTAGAAACATTGATAAGAGAGAAACATTGATCAATCATCCCCTGCACTCCTCCCACGGGACCCCGGCAACCAAGGTACATGCCTTTGACCTGAAACTAACCTGAGAACCTTCAGTCCACAGGCTGATGCTCTATCCACAGAGCCAAAACAGTTCTGACTCTCATATTGTTCAAACGTAAGAATTTTCTGATACTGTTTAAACTTTCTTGGATACCCCTATTATGGAACTGCACACTAGTTCCCTTATCAGTTTCCCTTGTTAATGATGCAACTTGTTAACTTATTTATCTCTTCCACTAGAAGGTAATTTCTCCCATTGAAAAATAGTATGTAAATCTGCTTAGTGTATATCCAATAGTGCCTAGCACAGTGACTTACACATTATAGTGCATTTATACAAGTAATGCATAAGATTTATTATTAAATTCTGAATCTTTTCAAATGTTCATCACTGACTTAGTGATTCATAATAGAGATATGCACTATAAAGGTAGTATTGTAGCAATGCAATGGTACATTTTAGTTTCAGGGCTAATTGAGCTGACAACCAATAAAATTTATTTCTTAATGGACACATATTAAGTCAAAAAAGGAGACTGCAATGTCTCATTAACTTCTCATATCTGATGCTTATTTAGATATGATGTGTTTTCCCCTTTCCTCGGGAAACCAAAAGATAAAGCTTCATGATTTCAATAAACCAGCAAAAACAGCAAGGGGAGAGCTAGATGCTCTTCCTTGGGTTACTTTAATTCTTTTAATTATAACAAAACCATGACTCACTCACTACCCCCAGGTTACTTCTAAGTATAGAGCAATATGCAGTTCTTAATATGTAGCTCACAATTCGAAATGCTGGTTGTTTCCAGCTGAAGTTAATTAGTTTTGGTAATATATTCAGCAACTTTGTCAAATTGTACTATGCCACATCCCTATTCAAATCTGCATACTATTTATTATATAATATAGAAGCATTTTTCCAGTGACCTAATACTTAGGCCATGCTTCTGATAGAATAAATGAAGCCAGCCATTAGCTAAATTATAAAAGAAGTTCACCTTTAGTGCCTTACATTATCCTTCTTTTTAAATAAATATATATTTTATTGATTTCAGAGAAAAGGGAGAGGGAGAGAGAAACAGAAACATCAATTATGAGAGAGAGATTCATTGATTAGCTGCCTTTTGCATGCCCCCTACTGGGGACAGACCCAGCAACCTGGATATGTGCCCTGACCAGGAATCAAACCATGACCTCTTGGTTCATAGGTCAATGCTCAACCACTGATTAAACTCAGCTATCCTTCTTTTAAGTGTCCCTTCTAGATTGTACTAACCAAAATCATTCAATATTCTCTTGTTGTATAACAACTTAGAACATTATAGGAATAGGCAAGGTTATAAAACTTTCCAAATATACATATCATACCTGTCAAATATCATATTACATTATGCTTCATTGTAAATATTAAATAAATTAAATATACATCACCACCTTAAAGGTTAGAATCATTAGTTCAGTGGCTAAACATCAAGCTTTTTTAATAAGTAGCATTCACACTTTTAATAAATTCATACTAAACCATTATAATATACTAGAGGTGAGGTGCATGAAATTTGTGCCTGGAGGTGGGGAGGTGTCACTCAGCCCAGCCTGCACCCTCTCTAATCTGGGACCCCTCGAGGGATGTCCGACTCCGATCAGGCCTAAACAGGGAGTCGGACATCCCTCTCACAATCCAGGTCTGCTGGCTCCCAACTGCTCGCCTGCTTGCCTTCCTGATTGCCCATGACTGCTTCTGCCTGCCAGCCTGATCACCCCCTAACCACTTCCCTGGCAGCCTGATTGATGCCTAACTGCTCCCCTAGCAGCCTGATTGCCCCCAACTGCCCTTCCCTGCAGGTCGGTGGCCCCCAACTTCCCTCCTCTGCCAGTCTGGTCACCCTTAACTGCCCTCTTCTGAACCCTTGATTGCCTCCAATTGCCCTCCTTTGCAGACCTAGTCCCTCCCGACTGCCCTCCCCTGCTGGTCTGATTGCCCATAACTCCCCTCGCTTGCAGGCCTAGTCCCTCCCAACTGACCTCCACTGCTGGCCATCTTGTGGCAACCATCTTGTGTCCACATGGGGGCAGCTAGCTTTGACCACATGGGGCAGCCATCATGTGTGTTGGAGTGATGGTCAATTTGCATATTACTATTTTATTAGATAGGATATCAGGAACTCTTCTGGCCACAATACATAAAGATCCAAACAGTCAAAAGCCTCCTCCAAAGGTAATACCATTGTAACAGAGTAAAATGCTTGGCTACTCTGACTTTATCTTGTCCAAGCCTGTTTTTTCCCCATGACCATCAGGCTAATAGCTTCCACTTAGTCCTACATGTAGACATGCTAATGATTAGAGGAATTCAGCTTGAATTTGAGTTTTACAGAAACAGACTCTTATCAGAAAGTGCCTCTGCTTAAGGAGAAAAGGGGATTATTTAATGATTGTTTACCAAAATGTTTTAGGAACCTTCTGGCTCAACTCACACCAACTAGAGTCAACAGACTGAGAAAAAAGATGTTTTCTAACCTTCCTCAGAACCCTGCTGGCACTCTGATGTCTTTTATTATCAACTACATCTTACCCCTTCTATCCCCTCTTCCCTTGACATAAAAGGAGCCTGAAGTTCGCACTTTCTTAAGATGGTTCTCAGGTTCCTGGCTTTTCAAATAAAGTCTTTTTCCTTGCCCCAAGGCCTTGTCACTGGACTTACTGTCATGTGGTGAGTGATACAAGCTTGGACTTGGTTGCACTACCTCTAAACAAAGCAGAAAAACAGTGTTTTATCTTATTTTTCAATGTATCTCATTGTCTTAATAACTTGTCCTGACATTCAGCCATTTTACTTTTATATCCTATTTTACATAGTATCTAATCAAGATCCAGATGGCTAGATAAATGCAGGTGTCAAGGGTTTTAATGCTAATAATGAACTAAAATGTAAATTATTAGACAATCCATAGCTCCTAGCATATTAGCATTGCAACAAAGATTTTAGGATAAAAGAGAGAAAGAAAGAAGAAGAATAAGGAACATGCAAGCAAACAGGGAAGGAGTGAGGGAAGGAAGAAGAGAAGAAAAGAAGAAAGAAAGGAAAATAGCACAAACATAATAATGCAGCCAAATATTACTTGATTGTAAGCAATCCCCAGAATCATGTTATTACTAGGCATTACTCCTACTTTGTGCAGTTTTCATCATTCACATATAGAACTTGGCAATCACTTGTTTTCTGAAACTATTGAATGGTTTTATTGGTCAAAATCCATAGATATAATCTCTGAGTAATGGTTTAAACCAGCCATGGGCAAACTAAGGCCGGTGGGCCAGATGTGGCCCATTTGGCTGTTCTATCCGGCCCGTGAAGCCGAGAGAGCGGAGGGTTCTCTTACTCTCCCCTCTGCTCCTTCACCAGCAGCCCAAGATGAGAGTGCCAGCATGGTCAGGTTGCTTTTGTTCTAGCCCTCTGATCCAGTTTAAGAACCCATTGTGGCCCTTGAGTCAAAAAGTTTGCCCATCCCTGGTTTAAACTCTAGAACTTATGGCCCAAATTTATGGAAAATATCTTTGTTAGTTTTCTTTTGCTGTGTAAAATATACTCAAAAACACATCAGTTTTTTAAAAACAATAATATATTTATTATCTTACCATTTCCATGGGTCAGAAGTCAAGTGCTGTTAGGTGGATCTGCTGTTCAAGGTCTCACAAGTCTCAAATCAAGTGGTAGGCATGGCTACAATCTCACAGGAGACTCAGAGTTTTCTTTAAAGCTCATTCAACTTGTTGGCAGGATTCAGTTCCTTGTGTCTAAAGGGCTAAGGCCCCCATTTTTCTTGCAGTTATCATCCAGTGATCACTCTCAATTTATATTGACTGTCTTCAGGTCTTAGCCATGAGGTTTTCTCAAAATATGTCAGCTTATTACTTCAAAACCAGCTGGGTAATACCATACAACCGTACTAAGTTAGCATCTTACATAACATAATTTAACCACAGCCCATATTCAAGGGCCAGGGACTCTACAGGTCATTTACATCAGGGAATAGGTATATTGGTGCTGCCTGCCATAAGACCAATATAGAGTTTTCTGCTTTATATTTTAGAAGTAGCCTTGTTCTTCAAGACACTAGCTTTATGGATAAATAATGTGAAATATGTATGGATTCTATAATGCAGTGACAATTTAGCTCAATTTAGAGAAAATCTGCCAATTTTCCTGGAAATTTTTTCTTCTAAAAAATACTCTTACTTTCTTTCCTAACAATGACAGCGAACTTTTATATAAGGCAATCTATGAAATATCATTTAGGATTGTGTTTAAATTACCAAAATCAAACTGTATTATGAGTTCAAGTCAGTGGTTTCTATGTAATTGGGTGTTTTCTTCCAATTCCATTTTGAATGATGTGATTCAAGGAGTCTTGTAGACCAAAATATGCTACCAAATTTCCTCTTTATGTTTGTTATTTTGTCATGGGAGTCAGACAGACATGAGCAGATCAAGGATGCTGGGTCAGAAACTCGCTAGATGTTTAGCAAGGGACAAAACTGGGAAAACAAGAACCTCACACCCAGGGTAACCTTCCCTAACACATTACTGGTCATGGGGTTTATACCCTCTGACCTTCTCCTTCCTAAATATAACATCTAGGCCTCCAGTGTACTTCAACTCCAGGACCAGAAAAGCAGCAAAACCAGACAAGTGATGCCCTGGCTGTCTTAGGGCCAGGTGCATTGACTAATGTCCCCTGGTGCTGACCAATCATTGGAGACCTCAACCCTGAAAGAGCACACCTGGAACATGCAAGCAAATAGGGAAGGAGTGAGGGAAGGGAGAAGGGAAGGAAAAAAAGGAAAGAAAGCTGATGAATAGTCAATTAAGACCCTCCCCTGAGACCTCCCTTAAGATTTCCACCTAGAAGAGAGATGAATATGCTCAGGATGAAGGACCCAAAATGTAAGCTCCTGCAGGGGAGCACAGCCATGCCTTTCCCTTCCTTCTTCTTCCCTCTGAGGCACCCCATGGAACTTGCAACTAGGGAAGGAATGGGCAGTGGCAGCTCATACCAGGCTAACCCCCTGACCGGTCTTCAAGGCCCCCTTTTGTCTGACACCTCAGTGAGCGGAAGCAGCCCAGACTAGGCTTTCCTGTTTCTACTTCTGTGCCCTTCCTTGCTTCACTGTCCTAGGTGTATTTCTGCTGTGGCCAATAAATTCTTACTTACTGTGCTACACTTTGCCTCTTGATTGAAATCTTTCTGTAAAGAAGACGAGAACCAAGGTCTCATTCTTTTATTGCTAACAATTTTAGAATTGCAAAATTTGCCAAATACAGAAGATTCAGTGAAATCTTTAACACTCTCTTATATTAAATACTAGTAGCCCTGTGCATGAATTTGTGCACCAGTAGGTTTCTGCTGCCCACCTGTAGCTCTCAGCATATTGCCCTGCCCTCCTAAAGTTCTCCCTGCCCCCACCTGTAGCTCTCCACTACCTGCTTGTAGTTCACTGCCCCACCCTCCTGCAGATCCATGATCTGGTCATTATGCAGTTGTTCGTTACACCACATAGTGTAATGGATAATTAGCATATTCTCTTATTATATAGGATTCTGTATAGAAAAGTGATTTAAAATGCTTTAGAAAACAACAAGAATGGAGCTTTACAGACCTAAATCATATAAAAACTTGTTCAAATTCAAAATGTACTGAACTCTGTATATACCTAACAGATAGAGAATATGTGTTTTTGTTGTTATTTTTAAAAATATATATATTATTGATTTTTTTACAGAGAGGAAGAGAGAGGGATAGAGAGTTAGAAACATCAATGAGAGAGAATCATTGATCAGCTGCCTCTTGCACACTCCCTACTGGGGATGTGCCCACAACCAAGGTACATGTCCTTGACCGGAATCGAACCTTCAGTCCACAGGCCAATGCTCTATCCACTGAGCCAAACCGGTTTTGGCAGTTGTTATTTTCATGTCAAATACATACACTGATTGCTGAAGGACATTTAAAGAAAATTAGATTCTGTAAGTTACATAGACACACTGATCCATGACAAAATAATACATTTATTAAATTGAGTGGTTCCTTTCCACAGGAATAATATCATTAACAAAAGGCCTTTGAATATTACCTTTGAAATATATATTATAATATAAAACAAAGAACAAGTGAAATCATGATTTAAATCTTATGACGTAGCTAATTCTAATTTACATATTTTATTTTTCTTCCCCACTTACTGAAAAAATAGGGAGGAGCATAGGGATGGAGGAGTTTGGGGTATGTACATATCTGGGGGGAAACAAACATGGACACTACCATAAAGTTGAGGTAATACTAAGTAGCATAGATGAGGTCTTATTCTATATTTGATGGATTTAAGATAAAAGCAGACCAACGGGCGTGGCTCAGTAGTTGAGCATTCACCTATGAACCAGGAGATTCCTGGTCAGGGCACATGCCTAGGTTGTAAGCTCCATCTCCAGTAGGGGGCATGCAGGAGGCAGCTAATCAAGGACTCTTAACATTGATGTTTCTATTTCTCTCTTCCTTTCTCTCTTAAATCAATAAAAATATATATTTGAAAAGATAATTTTTTTTTCTTATTTGGGTATATAACATGTAAGTTATATTGCAGAATTTGATACATTCTAGTATGGGTATCTTTTGGACCAAATTCCAATGTTTACCACCAAAAACAATTTTCAGACAATAGCAGGGTGTACAAGGATTGAACATAATTTATGAAATTATATACTTAGAAAGAGTATCAGATTCCACAGCTTGAGGGCTCAGTCCTACAATACCTCTCCCTCCCCTCTCTGACATATTTAGAGAGCAGCCTTGAACCTAAGCTTTTCCCTGAGTTTCTGGTCAACAGGCTATCAAGTGGAGGTTCCAACAACCTCCTCCAAATTAGAAAGGCAATCCCCAGTCCAGCTCATTTGACTATATTTCTGACCTACTGGCTATAACTCAGAGATTCTTTGGGTTTAATTAACTTGCAAGAATGGCGCATAGAACTCTGAGAAACATATTGCTGTTGGCCCAAAAGTGCATGTGCCAGATGCTTCAAAAAGGCTAAAACTCAAAATGTCAGAGTTTGGAGTAGAAAAGTTCTATTGCTTGTGAAGGTGCCAAATTGAGAAGATGGGGGTCTTAGTGGTTCCTCGAATCCATCTTAAGAAACACTGAATTCAGGCTTCTTTTATGTTAAGAGAAGGGAAAGACTCTTTTTGTAAAAACTCAAGCCCCAAGCAGAAGTTCTGTAATGATTAGCACATCTAAAGCAGGAGCTATTAGGTGGCTGTACCTGTACAACTGGACCCACACCCACTCTTGCAAGGAGGTGTTAAAACTCTCGTTTTTGCCAAAATGAATGAATGAATGAAGCAGGAACTATTAGTCTGAAGGCCCTGAGAACAATGCAGGCCTAAGAAAGATGGAGTCAGAAAGAGAACCTCTCACTCCTTGCTGTAAACAAGGTCACTAGTATTAAAGGGAGAGATCAACCAAAGGACTTATGTGCACACCCATGAGCCTAACCAGAGGTCAAGGACAATAGGGGGTTGGGGCATGAGTGGGGAGGCATAGGGGAGTGGAATGGGGGGTTGAGGACAAATATGTGATACCTTAATCAACAAAAAAATTAATAAAAATAAATAAATAATTAAAAAAAAAAAACGAGGTCACTGTTTTTTTTTCTAAAAGGATACAACTCAGCACCAGTCAGATTGGAAAGATGCTATGTGCAAAGGGATGCGGAGCACACTACTCTCCCTGAGTCTCCACATGCTCATCAACCTGAAAGCTCCCAACCCTGTCCTCTTGGGTTTTTATAGAAACCTCATTACAGAAGCATGATTGGGTAAACCTTGACCACTGGCAATTAAATTTCATATCCAGCCCCTCTCCCATCCCCATTGGTCTGGAGGTAGAACTGAAAGTTCCAACCCTCTGATCATAAAGTGGGCTCCACTAGCAACCATTCCCCATCCTTAGTTGCTTTGGAAAAGTTACCTCTATAACATAACAAAAGACACCTTTACCACTCTCAACACTTAGGGAACTACAAGGGTTGGGGCGGGGGGGGGGGGGGGGGCGCAAAGAGGCTGTGAGTCAGAATTGTGGACAAATATCAAACATATATGAGAAATATATATCTGAGTGATCAAATATATATTTATTAGAAATCACAATATTGCAGGGTAGAACTGAAATAAAATGAAGAAAATGTTTGTGGCACTGGATAGACTTGTGATTATTAGTTTGGTTGGTATAAAAACAAAACAAAACAAAAACAAAGAAGCTAAGCATAAAGTAAATGATTAAATTTAGTAACAAAGTGTTTCTCTGCATGGCAGAATCAGAACTGTCCTCTGACCTTTCTTGCTAGCTAAATAAAAGCCTCTTCCTTGCTCCTGAATTGAAAATTATGAAAATGTTTAATTCTGAATTTATGAAGAAAGCTAATTCAATAGCCTGAGGGCTGTCTTTGTAGGACATCTGAGTCAGCAAGCTCTTCTACAGCGTTCTTAACTCTGTTGAATTTACATATTATTGCCATTTGTTATGCTTATTTGTTCCTGTTTTCACTAATCAATTGTAAAGCCTTCTGGCTTTCCCTTATATTTAGGTCATATCTACTGACAGAGAGTAATATGGGCAATTATTCATTCACTGGAGGCCTGATGCACAAAATTCATGCAAGAGTAGGCCCTCTCAGCCCCAGCTTCATTCAGCAGGTCGTCTGGAAGGTCATCCGGATGGTGGCTCCACTGTTTGACCATTTGGTCGATTTGCATATTATGTTTGTATTATTATAGATTAGCTCATTTATCCATATATAAATATCCACTCAATCAATACTTGGAGAGTATGTCAGTCAGGGTTTCACTACAAAAACAGAACTAGTAATGTATATTGATATAGGTAGATAAAAGATACAGATATAGATATACTATAGTGCACATATGTATTATCAAATATTAATGATACACAGACACACACATACACAAACTCATTGCAAGGAATTGGCTTATGTGATTGTGGAGACAAGCTAGGCAAGTTTGAAATGTGAAAACAGGTCATCAGGAAGGGCAGGTTTAAAATTCTTGGAGTGGGGCAGATGCAGAATTTTTCTTCTACAAGGAAATCTCAGTTCTGCTCTTAAGGCCTATCTGCTGATTGGATCAGATCTACCCAGCTTACTGACAATTAATTATTTAACTCTTTACTTAAAGTCAACTGATTGAGGATGTTAATCATATCTACAAAATGGCTTTTATACCACCCCTTATGTTAGTATATGATTGACTGAGTACTTTAGCCTAAACGAGTTGGCACACAAAATCACAGTATCAAATATATGAGAAGTACCAAGACGGGCACAATGGAAATTGCTACAATGATGAAGCTGTGCTCAATTAAGAATGCACTTCCCCAAGTGGGAATCCCTCTGTCTTCTACCATGCTTTTGGGACATGATAGTTTTGTGTTATAAAGTAAAAGGCTGAGTTCATCACAACTGAGCTAAACTACATATTTTAACATTTAAAATTCCTGGAAACCCATAGGTTGAGGATATGAATTATGTTGGTCTGAAAATAGGATTTAAAACAAATCCACACTGGTGCTGCTCTCCAATACTTCACTGCCCTTTGTATATAAATCCTTCCCCCTGAGGATGGGCTGACATACATCAAGCCTCAGGGCTTCATGGAGACTCCTGAACTTGACTTCCTCGTGCCTCTTCCTAAGAATGTCATTACTAATCCAAAGAGCTCAACTAATGGAGTCTAAAGTGACAGAGTCTTTTATAGAGTAATAAAACCTTTTAAGATGTACTTCAGGGGCCTCCAATCCTCCCAGTAACATAGTAAATATAATGAACATAAAAATTATCTTTGCAGCTGTTGTATGTGTCAGTAGCAATAATAAACTCTCAGCACTGCAGAAGACCAAAATAGCATCTGGTATTTTGATTTACCCAATTTAATCGCATGGAGCTTGAGCATTTACCACTTTACAAGTTTTGTTTATCGATTTACAAGATTTTTATGAGATTATGTGAAATCCTACAAAACATTTAGTTAGCGTGAACTCATTCTCTGCACCCCAAAGACATACACACTGCCAAAAGGGCTCTCAGGTGTGGCTTCAAGGTGGGATATGGCATTATACAGTGAAGAGCACAGAGTGAAAGAAAGAGATCAGACAGTGGAGTCGTACAATTTGCAAGAGTATAATGATTCCTATCACAATATTAATAAGCAAAACTTTTCCTACCTTTTAACTTGCATATTTGCAGGTGTTGATAATGACTATAAACATTTACTGAGATCCCAAATGATGTCTATTTTTTACACACTAGATCTTAAATTTGATTTTAAGACAAACATTTTTATATATCATAAGTTTGGTTTTCTTGTAATGATTTTTCCAACAAAGATAATAATAAATCAACTTATGACGCTTATAGTCTGATGAATAGCTTCCAGAAGTATTGCAAATCCATATCTGCAGCCCGTTTCCTTATTTGCAGATTTTTATTGCTTTCCTCACATCATTGCAATCTTATATACTAGAAACTGTGAGACAGAAGTATTCACATCATGAACTTTAATATTCTCTATTAATTGTTATGTAATATCAAGCAGCTCTAATTATATCCAGATGTTTAACATCTAGAAAATATTGTCAGTTTATAAGGACACATTTTTTCTTGAAATGTTATTCATATGACATGCCACTTATATTAAAAAACAGAATTTAACCAAATATTTTTGTGTGGTATGTGCTAGTACTATGCTAAGCATAAGGAGTTCAAGATCAAGTGGACATAGTTTCTGATCTAAAAGACAACCACCGCTTTGAATGAGGGTATAGAGTCCTTCCTCTTTCCACACTCTTTCTGAACATGAGTAACCATTAGTATTAGGTTAAGATTATTAGTCAGAGATAAAGTTTCTATAGTAAATGTTAGAGGGAGGTCACATTCTTTTATTTCAAGCCCAGAAGATACATTTAAAAAGAGAGATAAAGTAAAAAGAACAAAGACTTGAAGAACTTACTTTCTCCTAGCTCTTAGAGATGGCATGTAGTTTGCTCTATCTGCTGCTCCCCTCCCCCCTTAAAAAGTTAAAGCTAACACTTGTTTGCCTTTTGAGCCACGCCAGCCAGAGTTTTTTGTTGTTGTTGTTGTTTGTTTGTTTGTTTGTTTTTCCTTTATTGATGTCTTGGCTTGGAAGATAATGTTCTGCAGTGATGTGTTGGTGCTTGGTGTGTGCCAACTACTGCGTTGATGGTGTTTATGTTATGTGTGCAAAGATAAAGATTGTTCTCACTGCATGATGCTATTATTACTCCTTGTCAAGGTGTACCAGTCTGGAATACTCTTAAGAAGAAAAAAGAAGAATTTGATATCTAAAGCAAATTAGACTCCGGATGTAAAGGGGATATTTTACATATCTCTCTCTCCACAGGCAGAAATTGATCATTGTCTCTAGAAAAGAAGCTAAAAAAATGACCACAAATGACTTTGAATTATTTATAAGGCAGAGAGGAATAACAACTGATTAAAAAGAGGAGGTCAGCTTCTTGGAAATCATGATGGGAGTGCATGACTTTGAAATATAGAAGGAGGGACTTAAGTTTTCACATGAGAGGAAATTAGCTCATAGAGATAAGAAGATACTCTGTCCTTCCTGTCTATCTTCTATTATAAAGTATAATCCTATTTAGTGAATAAAAAATGAATAAAATAATCTATGCTAATTAGACTGGAAGTCCTCCAGACAAAGCCGGGGCTATGAAGGAAGCCCGGGTCCCAAGTACCAGAGGGAAGCTGGTACAGGCAAGCAGGGGAAGGAAGGCCTACTCTTGCATGAATTTAATGCATCAGACCTCTAGTAACATATAAGATGCTTCACAAGTTGGTAAAAATTAGTATGAATTCCTTACCATCATACAAGCTAAGTAATTGATAATATTTTATTATGAGATTAGGAAAAAAATGGGTTAATGTGCTACCTCAAAACTTCTACTTAGCAAAGCAATGACTTTAAGAGACTTGGTAGAAATATATGTGAGACTCCACATACTTGGCCCCTCCTTGTGCAATTCATAAAATAGAGACTTAATGTAGGGGGGGAAAAAAAATAAAGAAGACTCTTTTTACCTGCAGCCCCAAATCTAAGACTAATGATGATCTGGTAATTATAAAATTTGCAGAAGTAAAAAATCACAATTCTTTTGTCTCCCAGTAAAGCTAGAACATGCAAAACCAAGAGGCAGAAACAGGATAAAACCTGGATTCAAGAAGGACTAAAATTAAAAAGTTAAAAAAAGTGAGCCTAACCTGCCAGGCATTTGCAAATACGTTACCACCCAGCACAAGTAATTTTCCCATCCTCCAATGTAAGCAGTGGACAGGGGCTGTCTTGTTAAGCTTCATCTTAGACCAGGAGACTAGGTAGAGCCCTGAGGCCTGCGATTAGAAGCCTGACCCTGTAAGAGCAGATGCAGTTGTCTACATGGCCCTTCCTCTCTTATATATCTGGCTTGGTTTCCAGCCCAGGTTTATCACAAGAAATCGAATTAGCCAACTAATAGCCACAGTAGATCCCAGTAAAAATAAAGGGACTTTAATTTTTCAGTGAAGACATTGATCCCTAGACCTTCATAATTGTACCCTTATGAAGTGTACTTTTCAAGTGATGGAATTCCTAAAAAGTGAAAGATGTCTCTAGCCCCACTGACTCAAGGTCATAGGGGACAAAAGAATATGGATATTTTCCCAGGAGTCAGGACCTAGAGCCAGAAGTGAAAGATTAGAGATCAATCTAGTTTCCAATGTTGTGGAAATCAGTTCTTGTTATTTGTGTTCAACAAAATTTGGAATATTAGCTGCTCTCTCTATAGAGCACACCCACACCTTTCCCTACCCCTTTCCACGGGCATTTTTATTTGTTTGTTTGTTTGTTTGTTTGTTTATTTATTTAGCCTCTCTCCTAAGCTCCAAGGGCCCTTCTTTTGCCTCTGTAACTTGTTTCTTGAGTCCATTTCTTCTTCGGCTCACTTCTTCTACCTCTGTGACTTTTTAAATAAGCATTTATTATTATTTTTTAATATATTTCATTATTTTTTTATTTTATTTTATTTTTTTACAGAGAGGAAGAGAGAGGGATAGAGAGTTAGAAACATCGATGAGAAAGAATCATAGATCAGCTACCTCTTGCACACCCCCTACTGGGGATGTGCCCACAACCATGGTGCATGCCCTTGACCAGAATCGAAGCTGGGACCTTTCAGTTAGCAGGCCGATGCTCTATCCACTGAGCCAAACTGGTTTCGGCAATAAGCATTTTTTTTAAATCAAAATATTATACAGAGCATTGAGTTCTATTCTGTTGTAGTCCATCTCCAAAGATGTTCCCCAGTGAACTGCTTCTCCCAATGTTCACCTCTTGTGTGGTCCTTTGCACATTTAATCTGGGATGTCCCTGTAACTAGCTTTAACTGAGAAAATGTAGGGGTGTGTGGGGGGGGGGGGCGGCAATAAAAAAAGATAAAACAATTAGCCAAAGAATATATATGCATAACTCATAGACCCAGACAACAGTGAGAAAAAGAAAAAAGAAAAGGAAATGCAGTGGGAACGATGCTGTAACAATTCTGACCCTAAGTTTTAAGGCCTTAAGGACCTTCTAGAGAGCCCCAGGCCAGCATAGAAGAGTCACTCTCCATGGAAAGCAGGAGCGCCCCGCTGTCCTAGCATAGCCCTGCCACCTCCAGATGATGCCGGCTCCAGCTGCCATCAGAGAGAACATCGCAGAGAGAAAACAAGTGAGACCCACGGAATCATGAAAGATAATAAAGTGATTGTTTTAAGCCTCTAAGCGTTGAGGTGGTTTAGTGAGCAGCAATAGATAACTGGAACAGAAGCTGTCAGCTTCTTACGTGTTGCCTTTTTAATTTCTAAATGAGAGTTATTACTGCGGTGAGCCCACTTACCATCCCGTAGTACATGAAAGGTCTTGGAATTAAGTCAAATTGATCATTCAGGCATAGATTGTGTGAAGCCACATTTAGACAAGACTGATCGGAATGCTCACCACCCATTGATCCTGGAGCTGAATGCAGCATCTACACATGAATTGAGGTTGTGGGGAAAATTATTAGAGCGCTCGGTTTCATCTGAAATAGTTGTAACATTTATGAGGAAGCACACTTGAAATAATTTGTAGGAAGAAAAAGAGTGCATATGGTGGGATGTTTATTTGCTTGCTTTTTCTACAATGACTTCCCTAATTCAACTGGTAACAGATTCTTTGGTGAGGAAATCATTGCATGGGTTTGGGGAGTGCAGACACCATCCTAAAATCAACACAGGATGCTGAGCTTCTAAGAAAGTGCATTTATGTACAAATTGCTTACCTTGAGGAATGTGAGTATAAGTCTGCTGCCAGCCTGCTTGCCTACCATGTAGGGGAGAGTTTGAGAGAGAAGCCAGAGCAGACAGAGAAAGGTATGGCTTCAAATGAGGTAGAGGAAGAGAGAGAAAATGAACAAGAGAAATCTCTGACATTATTTAAGCATCTGAACAGGTGACAGGTAGCCTGTAGTCTTCTCCCCCAAATGAGCCTATACATTCTCCTTATTATTATTGTTATTATTGCTTTTATTATTTGCTTTTGAGCTGTTTATCTGTCATTTGTCATGGAAGGAGTATGACTAATGCTGGAATTTCTACAAAATTTTACTATGACTTTCTTTACGAATCAACTAAAATTGTGATACCACATAAGATAAATATAAATAATTGGAACTTTCTTTTCCTGGGAGAGGGATTACAGAGGGTCATATCCTGTGAGGTTGTTCAGTGCCATCAGGGTTCCTCTCTGACAGAATTTGCTCAGGTTTTCCCCCTGGTCTGTCTCAGGGAGGGCCTGACTTTCTGGTCTGTGTTTCATGATGGCCCTATTTCAAGTAGGGTATCTTTGAGCATGTGTATCAATGACAGCATCCATGCACAGGGCATATTGCTTTAAAAGTGGAGGTCATGTGAGGTAACTTAGGCTGCAGTCTGAGAGTGAAATCGCTGGTTGCCAGGAAGAAAATATTGAAGCTTTTCTTAAAGCCTAGGGGATCTAAGCAAAGTCAAGTTGTGTGCCCTGAAGCCACAATACAGTGATGGATAAGCAGAGCTCTAAAAGCCAAATATCAAAGGCTAGTCATGAATTAAAAGGGGTAAAAGACCATAAGAGGCTCAGGATTTTGCTGAACACATGTTTTTTTGCTCACTTGGCATGTGTGAATGCATGTGTGTGTGCATGTGTGTGAATATGTGTGTGCATGTACTTGCACATAGGTTGAAGGAAGATGTCATAAAGGTGGTCACAACAAATGAGAGACCTCAACTGACTTATTGAAATCTGTACCTTCTGACTTTATATTTTAAAGTTATCTTTATTGTTAAATGTATTACAGATGTTCCCTTTTGTTCCCCATTGACCCCCTTCACCTCACCCCCAGGCCTTCACCACACTATTGTCTATGTCCATGGGTTATGCATATACATTCTTTGGTTAATCTCTCTCCACCCACTCACTTCTGCCTTCCCTCTGAGACTTTACTTTTTAAACACTATTTCCAAAAGTGTGCTCCATGGAACACTCCTCTCACACCAGGAATCATAACTGTGCCTTCTAAGACTGAGAAGCAACATAGATTACATGCTCCCTTAGAGAGCCACAGAAGACATAATATTAAAGATGATAAGAAGTATTACACTAAAGAGATTGTTTTACATGTGTTAATCTGAGATTAGTCGGCTCATTTAGCACATATTAAATCTCAGAGAATCCATCCTTTAGCACTTACTCTGGAAAAAGACTGACTTATTGAATGCTTCCCATGAAATCTCCATGCTTTTAAGCATGGCATCAAGATTTTATGACTTGGTCTATATTATCTTTATGGACTTTCTTCTTACTCCATACCTTCAGAAGAATACTGGTTAGGCCACAGTGATCCACTCTTGAATCCTAAATAGGACATACATTTATTGTCACCATGCCTTTTTTAGGCCCAATAATAGCCTTTATTCATCCTTTAATTGAGCTAAAAATTTCCCTTCGTCTGTGAAATCTTTCCTCATTCCCATTAAAAATATGATGCTCTTTCTCTCAATTTTCAAAGCTGTTCTGGGGTCTTTTTGAAGCATAAGTTTGACCTACCACTACCATTATTTGTTAAGTTACACAAATCTTTATAGAAATGATAATTAATTTATCTCCTCAAAACCTGATGCCTAGCATAGTAATGTAAATATATGAGGGAATTCATAAATATGTTGAATTAAATTGATCATACACAGTCATATTTTCACATTTGCTAAATGCGGGACTTCATTAAACAATGGTGATATAGTCAATGGGGGAAGCAGACATATGTAATACTTCCAGCAATAAAGAATTCTAATAAAAAATGAAAAATAAATTATGTGTGGTAATGATATAATGATGTGCGGCTGTACCTAGGCATAGAAGCATTTTACCATTTCATATCCTAAAAATATGATGGACCCCCTCAAGCTTAATCAGGTTGACTCACTGCTACTACCTGGAGGTAATCTGACATCATCCCCTCATGTTGTACTTTTTCAAACCGGATCCTCTGGGAATGACACTTTCTATGTGTTTAAATATCAGAAATTCTCCAGGGCAATCTCTGGCTCTTCGTTGCAGAATGCTCTTCTTGAAATAATGAGGCACCAGGCCTCCTATGTAACTCATCCCTCCTATTACTATAATAATAAATCCTCCTTAGAAATCAATGGGAAATCTTATGTTGATTTGTATGCAAAATCCCAAAGGGGGCTTTTATGCCTGTACCTGAGAAGAGACGCTGCCATAGCAAAGTGGCACATGAAAAGATCCACCTCTTGGAGGCAGACAGTCCTCATCTGAATTCAGCTGTATGAGCAGTGGTCAGCAAACTGCGGCTCGAGAGTCACATGCGGCTCATGAGCCGAGGTTTGCTGCTCAGTTGACTAATGAGTTTGCCTACCACTGACCTAGTCTCTCGATTCAAATAATTACAGGCTGCTGTTGTTCCCTGTGATTAAGCCCTTATCCCAGTGGTCGGAAAATTCATTAGTCAACAGAGCGGCAAACCGTGGCTCATGAGCTGCAGTTTGCTGACCACTGGACTAGGGTATTCATACAACTCCCTAAACATACTTTCTTCTTTCCTTACTCATAGAAAGAGAACAATAAAACACCAATTTCACTATATTGTTTATAAATTAAATAATAGATTCTGTGTAAAGTGTGTACCTCATGCCAGACATTTTCCATATATGAAACTTGAATTATTGGTCCTGTATGACATAAAATTACGACATATAAAGCCTCGGTGTCTGTGGAAGACTCAGACATTTGTTCAGTCTAATAATATTTTCTTTTTTTAAAATATATTTTTTATTGATTTTACACAGAGAGGAATTAAGAGAGATGGAGAGTTAGAAACGTCGATGATAGAGAAACATCGACCAGCTGCCTCTTGCACACCCCCACTGGGGATATGCCCACAACCAAGGTACGTGCCCTTGACCGAAATCGAACCCGGGACCTTTCAGTCCGCAGGCCAACGCTCTATCCACTGAGCCAAACTGGTTCTGGCTAATAATATTTTCTTGAGAATCTGTCTACAGTATGTCATTTACCATGAAAAAGTGGTAAATGACATACTGTAGACAGATTTTTAAGGAAAATCTTTTTCCTTAAATATTTTTAAGGAAAAAATGTTTATCCTTAAAGACAAATATTTAACTAGATAATTATCAAAAATGTTATCTTTACAGACAAATACATAACCAGGTAAGTACCAAATCATCAAAAATAGTTCAAGTGTTATGACAAGAGAAGTACTAATAGGGCTATTTTGAGTAATATGAGAACATATGGAATGAGTAGCTGTTGGGGCCACAGAGGATAAATAGTACTTCCCTGCTTGTATCTTGAACCTAATAAGAAACTTAACAAGAAAGAAAATAAATGGAAGTGAGACAATATCCCTTTTGGTACTGACAAAAAATGTGTGGCTTGTGGTGGGCTTGCTAACTGAATCCTACATTTAGACAGAATTACTCAGTCACAAAAGCTGTTGTCACCTCTGGAAAGAGACTTTAACACTCTGCTTATGAAATGGCCCAGAGCAGTGACGATTATAAGCTGGAAGTTGACAAGCTGAATCCCAGAGAAGGATGGAACAAGTGGACTTCTTGAGGCAAGCTCATTTTTTCCCCCAAAATTTTACCAAGCAAGAAAAGTCTGCTACTTTCTTGGGCTGGAAGGAGTAGGGAGAAGAAAGAGGCCAGAATAACTCACTAGCTTTCTCTCCTCCTTAGAGTGGGAAAGAATAATTTTCCCTCTAAAAGTACCTAGTCTGTTTTAGGAAGGATAACCGTGCTTTTGTGTTAGACAGCACTTTCCTGGTTTATTCCTGCTTTCTCAGTTTAATTATTGTATTCCGTTTCACTCTCAAAAGAGTTCAAGTTTGTTTCAACAACAACAAAATTGTTTTGACAGCTTATGTGATCATAATTTCAGGGTATAAGCAGATATTCCTAGAGGTAGAGACTGGCTCAGTCATTGGGAAAGAATAAGAATTAGTGAGACAACAAGGAAGACATGGAGATATACAGAAGAGCAAATGGGGAAGGGTGGAGGAGAGAGAAATATAAAAATCAGGAAATCATGGAGAAAATGACCTGAATAAAAAAGAGTGTGCCTTGTTCAGAAATTCTAAAACTTTATGCTACTGGGACATCAGGAGTAAAGAAGAAATGGCAAGAGACTGACTTCAGGATCCTATTTCTGGGGAGAATGGCAGCTCCAGGATCCTTAACTACATTATGCGTTATATAGCACAGCTTAAAATATCAATTTTCCTACTCAGCATAATTCTATGGTCTGGCATTTAAGGACTTTCACAAAAAGATGACTAATGATGGATATATCATAACTGATTTCTTCCATTATTCATACATGCACACACACACACACACACACACACACACACACACACTTTGAATAACTATAATTATAAAGGAAATATTTATTAAAATATATTTTATTTTCAAAATTGTCAGCTATTAAAGTGTATATACATTCTTGAAGGATACCCCATATGTATCTGGTTTACTGAATAAACTGAAAGAATATTTTAATACTCTTAAAGCATACTCTCAAATACTTAGCACTGTTTGCAGAAATTTTTTCTAGGACAATTTAAAAGTCCATAGTGTACTTAAACATTATATACTCAATTGAAGAGTTTATTCAAAATTACTGAAAATTGTTTGCTCATAGGAAAAAACACCAAGGTACTCAAGCACATGTACTTATGTTTTAGGACAATTTGTTATTTGTTTAGATAATTTCAGGTATTTATTTTTGCCAAGAAATTTCACAAATTGAATCATAAAATCCAGTGATTATTTTTATACAACTATAAAAATTTTCCATAAAATTTAGAAAGCTAAAGATATATTTTTTATCTCTAGACAAAAACCATTATCTTTCAATTAAATTTCAACTTTCACATTTCTAAGTAGTAAATTCCACCATGAAAATATTTAATAGCTTACCAGCTAGAAATGGGATATGAATTGAGACAATGTGGGATGATTCAAATTAATTTGAAATCATCCTACATTGTCTCAATTCATATCCACTGCATCCCTACTACTTTATAGATATCCGAGGCATAATTTTATTATTTATAATAACCCTAGGAGAAACATATCCTAAGTTGTATGCATGAGAAATTTGAAAGTGAGAGATAAGTATTCTAATGCTCTTTTGATTTCATCACATTGTCTCTTTTGCATTACCATGCTTTTTAAAAATATATTTTATTGATTTTTTATAGAGAGAAGGGAGAGGGATAGAGAGTTAGAAACATTTATCAGCTGCCTCCTGCACACCCCCTACTGTGGATGTGCCTGCAACCAAGATACATGCCCTTGACTGGAATTGAACCTGGGACCCTTCAGTTGGCTCGGGCCAATGCTCTATTCACTGAACCAAACCAGTTAGGGCACCATGCTTTTTATTAGATTCAAAAAGTGGAACAATTACAGTGCTTCACTTAACCATTACGTAAGCTTTAGCTGTTTTTAAAGTATTCAACTAATGGTACAGTCCTATCACTCAGAATATGATTTCATGATAACCACATCAAAATCAGTTGTGAATGTCTGAAAAGGAAACACATTACAACCTTCTGTTCCCAGCAAACCTTTTAGTGCATGGTCTCTAAACTTCTGTACAGAAGCAAACACAAAGAAGAACTGTTGCCACTGTTTGTTTTCTACTCCTTTAAAGTACTGTCATTTGTCTTCCAGTGGCTATACTATTACCTACATTACTAAATCATTATGTAGAGTGGGGTAAAATCAATCCTCTTTGTTACTCCTTTTCACTTTCACCTTATTTTAGCCAATAGATATTTTGATTGAAGGGGGGAAAAAATCATATAAAATTTAAATTGTCCAGCAGCACTTCCAAGACTGCTACAAATTTCAACCTAATCCATTTAATTAGCTTTCTGTTCTTTAAAAGGATTTTCAAAATGAAAAATTCCCTGTAAACCTCTATAAAGAAAGTTCCTATGAGCCAGAAAATATACCTACACTTTGACAAAGACAACATCTACACATTTTCAAGAGCAATACAATTTAGAAAGCAATCATTCTTCATTTTAATGCCCGACTCTTAGACAAGAGCAAATAAATATAAGTCTGTAACCCTTGAACTGTAGAAAAGGAATCCGAAAGAATTTTTTTTTGCCATCTACTATATCTGAGTATACTGTATTGAAATGTTAGGGGGTGGAAAACAAATTTCATAGGACTAAGAGTATTGATCAGTGTGATTTTATTCCATTTAATTGTTCATGTTAGAGTCCCTGGGATTTCAGAGGAGTACACTTCACAGGAAATTTTTAAACCAAAATGTCTCTTATCATAGATAACCTAGATCCTTCCTGGTATATATTTTAATATAGACTTTTGTTTCTTCCCAGTGTCTTTCATGCCAAATACTCTAGAAAAGCAAATATATAACTAACTCTTCCAAAGGCTTGTTTCTTTATATTCCAATAGTGAAATTATTTTAGTCTACTGTAGAGAGGAAACTTCTAACCATTTTCAATGTTCTACTCTGCAACAACTCTTAATTATACCTAACAGGTATGGAATAAAAACATGAACACAGAATATGAACACAGAATTCAACTAAAGTCTCACTAAAAGTGAAGAGATTAACTCATCCTCTTAATATGGTAAACTCCATAAGACTAATTTTATATTATTGCCATGTAGAAACAAGTCTAAAATATTGATACAAAATTTTTGGATTGGAACCCGAATTCTTTGTCCATTAGAATCAAAGAATGAATCCATGGACAGAAAGTGGTAGAGCAAAGATGGAGATTTATTGAAGAATAAGTACAGACTCTGTTCCAACTCACCCTCAGGTGTGATCATATGCACAGGTGACTGGGGTCCCTCAGCAAAAGGATTGGACTTATGCGGGTTGCCCACAGTACTTAACTAAAATTGACCGAGCATAAACTAAACACAGAAACAAGAATTAGAATGCACAAATCCCACTGTTTATTTACCAGAGTCCTGGTGGTTTCCAGAAGCCTAGGCAGGTCACCTGGAGCTCCATGCAGATAGACACACACACTGGACAGGAACACACCGCTGCAGCGTCTCAGTCAGGAAAGAGGCCTCAGAGGTTTGGCTCACAGGCAGAGTGACAGTTCACTCAGGCAGAGCTTCATGCAGTATTTTGAACAGGAAGAAGGGAGCGGAGAGAACACATCAGGTGGAGGGCCCCCTTCATGGTCTCTGACCAGTGCCTCTAGGTCCCTTCTCTTATGGCCATTTCTGGGTGTTCCCTTGTTTCTTCTGGATGCAACCAATGGGTCTTCAGTGTGTCTAATAGGGGGTGTGCAGGCACTTTCTGCCTTGCTTTTCAACTTTGCAGATAAACACTTGTTAGGGCGTTCACACAGGTACAACTTTCCAGATAAGCACATGTTAGAGCGTTCACACAGTTAGGGGCTCAGAGTCACTTTTAAAACTTAAGTTTTACAAAATGGATTCAAGTCACACTAGATGGAGTTACTTATATTAAGCCTTTAAACACATTTCAAATAATTTCTTTTACTTATCATAAAATCAGAATAAGATCAGAAATACAATTCACACTTAAACTATGAATCACTCATAAAAATAAATGCTTTCACTCCCATTTTAAATCACACAAATAATTATTCTCACACTGTTTTAAATCCTTAAAATATAAATCAAACATCACACTAATATAACTATAACAGACTCCCATGTCGGGAGGGGGAAAAGTCCCACAGAACAGAATCCCAAGTAGGGAAGAGGAATAGTCCCTGAAGTGACTCCCACATGGGGAGGGGGAAGAGTCCCACTGAGTTATTTTTCCCCATGGCTTATATAGGCTGTAGATTCTGGTGCCTTGATAGCCCCTCTGATTGGTCGTTATTCTCTTAGACTGGTTACTATAGTAACTCCTGGACTCAAAAGTTGAACCTTACAGGGCACTTGTGAGGTTCTCCCCACCTCCTTCCTCAGTGTGTCCCAGGTCCCTTGGGGCTTTCTTCTGAATGAATGAATGAAGGGCTTCCTCCTCTTTATTTTGTAAATGTGACCTTTTTTGGCTACTTCCAGTTCCCTTGTCTTATGTAAATATACCTGTTGCTGCTTCCTTGTCTTATGGTAATGTAACTGCACCTGGCTTCCTTGTGTTATATAAATCTACTTTCTCTCAGTGTGTGACCCTATGTTTTTTTCCTATGGACCCCAATTCTAAAAAAATCCCTAAGCTTGCCTATGTCCCCCTAAAATTTCTGCTTCAATATGAAACATGGTTAACAGCATTTACCTAGTGTTATAGTATACCCCAAATCTCACAAAGGACACTTCAATCAAGAAGTCGAATTATGAAACCTTAATAAAAAAATGAAAAGAAAAAAGAATATAAGATTTTTTTAAAAAGGAAATCAAATTATGGAGTCATTTATTAAAGTCTGCCAGCTTATGAGGGGGCAATCAGCACTCCAAATCTTGCCGCCCCGAAATGCTTGCCAATTCTGGCTTATATAGGAAGAACATCACAAAGGCATCAATGATATCTTTGGGTCTGGAATGAGGAACCTGCTTTGCACAAAGCAGTTAGAGAAGCGAAATTGAGCAAGTTAGTTATCTATAAAGATTAAGTATCATTTTGGGTCTTGGGACCACTGAATCAACCCAAATACCTTATATAGAACTACTGAGTGTTGTGGGGTCGAACCCTGGGTTCAAAATAAGACCACCGGAGGCTGATGATTAATTTAAAAAAGCAGACAAAGATTTATTGAAATTACTGGCCAGGGCAGCTGCAAGAGCACACACGTAGTTGGCTCCACACTGTTGGGTCAAGGCTGGGGAGCCCAGAGACATGCCCCTGCCCAGAATTTCCAAGCAAAGCCCAGACTTTAATTTTTTTCTAAATATAATCAAAGAGTCTGGAATGAAAGGTTATCCACCCTCCCAAACTGGTGGGTGGAGTTTAACACATGACCCCTTAAGGCTCTCCCCCCCTCCCAAACTGGTGGGTGGAGCTAACAACATGACTGGCACCTGCCAAAGGGACATCTCCAAGACAGTGAACCACCAATTAGCACGGGCCAGAGTGCCCTTGGGGCCCATCCCTTCCTGTTCCACCCTGGGCCCAACCTCCTCCCTTTCCATACTTTAAGAAGGACCCCAAGCAAGATACGTGCCGCTTTTTGGAGGTGGACCTCCATCAGCCCGGTTGGGTCTGATTTGGCAGGTGCTGATTTGTGATTCAAAGCTCAGGAATGTCTGGCCACAGGTGGGATTTACATCTGTCCATCAATTGAAGGAGGGGAGAGTCTATCAGAGAGAGAGAGAGACAAAGAAATAGCGACATGAGAGAGACATATGGAGTGGTTGCCTCCTGCACTCACCACTACCAGGCTGGGAATTGAACCTAAATTGAACCCACAACCCTTGGTGCTCTGGCCAACACTCTAACTACTAAGCAACACTGGCCAGGGTGCCCCACGTAATTTTTTATAATCAATCATTCTTTTATCATTAATATTTTATTTTTGAAAAAGAGTTTTTCTCACTAAATGCAATTTATGATTACTATTCTAGAGCAGCTGTCTGAGTAAGAACTTAAGAGAGACTGGGGATATGAGTTGAATTGAGTAAGGAGGGATATTCCAACTTAATAACCTGGGAGAAAGGTGATTTAAAGATTAATGGCAAAAGAAAGAAGAAAAGATTTGGAGGAATGTTGGATATTTCTGTGTTAAGCATATTATGTAAAGAGGTAATATAGCTGTTCACTAGGCTAGGAGAAATTCAGCTGTAGATATCTGGAAAGAGATGAAACATACAAATATTGAAAGAAAGAAATGGGCAAATGTTCAAAATCCAAATAAAGAAAAAATTTCTGACACTCAAATGTGGTGACAGGGAGATTATGGAAACTCCAAGGTCACTAAAATAACTGCCCAATTTTTTTTTGAGTTTCTTGTTTCCTGTCATCTCTCCTACCCATATTCTTGATTCCCTTTTCTCCTGACATCTTTAAAAACTAGTTCCTCTATTTCATATATGTGGAGGACCTTTCAAAGCCAATAAAACTAGTATCAACAGCCCTAAATGATGGAGCAAAAGCAACATTTATGGGAGCTCTAAAATATTAGAAACAAATTAGACATTCTAAAAATGTTGAAATGTACAAAACTAGACATAAAGGAAATTTTTTTGATAGTTAAAGAGTGGAAACATTTAGCCCTGGCTGGAGTGACTTGATTGGTTGGAGTGCCATCCCCTATATCAGTGGTCGGTAAATTGATTAATCAACAGAGCCAAATATCAACAGTACAACTATTGAAATTTCTTTTGAGAGCCAAATTTTTTAAACTTCTTTTAACGTCACTTCTTCAAAATAGACTCGCCCAGGCCATGCTATTTTGTGGCAGAGCCACACTCAAGGGGCCAAAGAGCCGCATGTGGCTCATGAGCTATAGTTTGCAGACCACAGCCCTATATCAAAGGGTCAATGTTTGATTTCTGGTCAGGGCACATAATTGGGTTGTGGATTTGATCCCCAGTGAGGGTGAATGTGGGAGGCAGACAATCAAAGTCTCTCGCACATCAATGTTTCTCTCTCTTCCTCTCTCTCTCTCTCTCTCTCCCTCCCTCCTTCCCTCCCTCCTTCCCTCCCTCCTTCCCTCCCTCCTTCCCTTCCTCCTTCCCTCCCTCCTTCCCTCCCTCTTCCCTCTTCCCTCTATAGAATCAATAAAAAACAAGAAACATTTAAATTTTGTTTTATTTAAAAAAAAATACCTATGTATCTAAGGCCTTTCCTTTTGTGCTTTGGTTAAGATGTGGTTACTTGAGGAGCAGCTATATCTAATGCTAATCTAAATGGCCGCTTAAGCATTTTCTCTCTGCTTCTCCCCCTACTGAACTGACAGTTCCAATATTCAGATATCTTGATGTTTCAGAGTTTTATGTTTGAGTAAAATGTCATTTGTTATATTACTAACTTGACAACCACTGAAAACTGAGATTTCCTCCATCACTGTCCTTCTGGGTTTCTGTGTCTAATGAAGTACTGCGAGTGGCTTCACCATGAATTAGCATTATCGATAGTGCTCAGTGAATGCTAAAGGTTTCCTTTGGTCTCATATCCGAAGCTATTATGGCTCCTTCTCAAATATTAACAATAGTATGTACTATTGTAATAGCTGCTATGGAAACTCAAAGAAAGGTGTTAGTTGTTATTAGTGTAAATTATAATACTACCGAAACTCAGGAGTTCACATTAAAGCCCCGCTGTACCCTTTGGAAGGAAAAAAAAAATCTAAAACTCTAAAAATAGAACTGCAGAGAATGAAACTGAAGTGAGGAGAAGGGAAGCCAAGTGTTTCTAAATATTTTCTACTTTAACTCCTGAAAAGGGGGGGACTAGGAGCTTAACGTATTCCAAACCTCAGATGTGTTCAATGATTCTTATGGAACGAAGAAAGGGCAGCCTGGATGTGATGTGATGCCTGTGAGGCAGTCCCCAGAAGGAAACGAAGGATGCATTATGTTTTGTCTTTTACATCCTTGCAGAAGTGCCATGAAAAAGACAGCTCCGTCACTTGTGTGAGATCTGCAAGGAGGGGATACACTATAGGCATTTTCACAGAAACTCAGACCTGCTTGATTAGTATTCTCCTATTAAATGAAAAAGTGGTCTGTCTACAACTTTGATGTTTTTATTCTTTCAAGTTCCGTCCCTGTGATTAGTTCCGTCCAAGTGATTACCCCACTTCCTTCCAATTAAAATGGAGAAGAGATCTAGATGAGAACTTCTTCTGGTAGAGCCATCAAAATTTACAAAGGCCACAAAGAAAACTGAGGTTTTGATTTCTTCCTCTGCCAGGAAGGAAGAAAGGAAGGAAGGGAGGGAGGGAGGGAGGGAGGGAGGGAGGGAGGGAGGGAGGGAGGGAGGGAGGGAGGGAGGAAAAAAAAAAGAAAGAGAAAAGCCTAGCTAGCTGGTGTTGCTCAGTTGGTTGGAGTGTCATCCTGTACACCTGAAGGTGGTGAGTCTGATTTCCCGCCAGAGCTCATACCCAGGTTGTGGGTTCAATCCCCAATCAGGACATGTTTGGGAGGCAACTAATTGATGTTTCTTCCTCACATCGATGTCTCTCTCTCCCTCTCTCTCTCCCTCTTTCCTTCTCTCCCTTTCTCTCTTCCTCTCTCTAAAAATTGATAAAAATATTTTTTAAAGCCTAGAAACCACCAAAATGTGGAAGAAAATATCCAGAACATAATCCCTATGTGATTCTCTGACGAGGCCCTCTCTTATTCCTCTCTAAACCTCTGCTCATGCTGTTCCTCCCACCAGCAGTTCTCTTCAACCAAGCTCATGTTACCTCTCTTTGGAAAGCACTAACTATAGTAACTTCAAAAGGTCTGTTTTCCCTCTTTCTGCACTGTTGTTCTTTGTAAAAGTTGGCTCATATTTTTCTTTGTTCAAATCATTCCTCAGGGAGAATATAAATACTTTGAGAAAAAATTAATGCATTGGTATCATAATTATTATGATCTCCACTGCTCTGAGTACTATCATAGAGAAATCTGTAGATGCCTAAATCAGCTACACACTGAGCACTGAAACTTGATTCTTGGGTTACTAGTTGTAACACAAGATTTTGGGCACACGTGAAAATATTTTTTTAATATATTTTATTTATTTTTTTTTTACAGAGAGGAAGGGAGAGAGATAGAGAGTTAGAAACATCGATGAGAGAGAAACATCGATCAGCTGCTTCCTTCATACTCCTTACTGGGTATGTGCCTGTAACCAAGGTACATACCCTTGACCGGAATGGAACCTGGGACCTTTCAGTCCTCAGGCAGATGCTCTATCCATTGAGCCAAACCAGTTAGGGCTAATTTGCTTTAGTTTCTTATTTTTAAGGACTAAAATTTTAGGTGTAGTCCTTATCACATACCTAGCACACGATAAGAGCCTAATGGATGTTAGAGGGTATATGATTCATTCTTTGATTAAGGAAAGCATAGATGTGCCAACTTGCAGGATTCTAGGTGGCACTATTTATATTGCAATCTATGAATGGCAGGATAGAGCTCTACCTTTATTCTGTATCACAGTCACTGTTGTTTTCTTTTAGAGCAATTTGTTTGGCCCTGTGCTAAGCTTTAAGAATACAATAAAGATGAAATTTCCCTGCTCTTCTGTAAATCATTGTCTATTATAAAAAAGAGTCCCATTTTAGTGTCAGGAATAAAATGCGTTCAGTCTCACTCCCTCCCCACCGCCACCCCCCACCCCCACCGCTGCCCCAAGTTAGTGTAGGAGTTGAGTTCTTTATCCTGTAATCACATTTCTTTGCTGCCAACCGCTAAGTTCAAAGTTTTGATAGAACATGTCAGACAGACATGATCTGCCAGCATGTCTCATTCCTCCCTACTGATTAATCTATAAAGATAAAATGAACATGTGAAGCCATGGGATTCTCTAAGTCCAAAAGTGAACATACCTCCTAAAAGGTAAAGCCAGCAAGTGTTTTTCAAAGGCCTTTCTCTCAGCTTTCCCTTACAAGTTGAGGCATGCTCTCATTGGTTAGACTATGATTGAGAATTCATGTCTGCTTTAATCGCCCTTTTTTTGATTTTTAGTTTTTTTTTTTTTTGCCCTATGCCATCTCTTCCTTGTTGGTCCTTTATCTCCAAATAATGACTTCCTTCAAACTGACATAGGTACCTCAAAAATGGGACCAGCAACAGACTGTTGGTAGAAAACCTTTATGTGTGAGCACAAATGACCATGTAGGACACAAAATAACCCTGCACATCACTGCCTTGTGCACACAGCTAACCTTGAGGTCCTTTCTTTGAAACTGTCCTTTAGATTGTACTTATATCTAAACATCAATAATTTTACCCCATTGAATATTTGATAGAGATATCAAGCACCTACACTACTCAAAGTTCTACTAGAACCCACGAAGGCAAATGGTGGGTGGGAAACTATTAATGACGTGTGTTCATCATAGATTTATTATAAATGCATTTAAATCTCTCTTGGGGCAATATTCAAAGTAGATACATGGAGCTCTGTGACACAGAGCAAGGAGTTCTCCAGCCCCACACATGTGCTCCAAGTCTATACACTTACTTTAGCAGAAGTCATATAGGGGCTCTGCAATTTCATGACGTCCTGGAGAGATCTCTCCTGCTCCCCTCCAATACCGTAACCTGGCCACCACTTCAAATTAACCATATTATGCATTTGTCCCTATTTTCATTATCATCTTAAAAATAATTCCAACTTCTACTTATCACCCACATTTTAATCTTGAAATACGTTATTATGTTACCTTTTGTAACCGATCTACCACTGTTCTTCACCTTCTAAAGTCTTCTCACTATGTCTTGTGGAGCTCATTGTTATTCTTTAGAAAAATCCTATAGCTTCAATCTCTTCTCTGAATGTTTCCTTTGCCTTTTTAATGTTTCTTCTTCCTTTATCTTCCAATGGAAATCTGGTTCTCTCAAGGACTTTTCTTCCTTGTCAGATTTCTCATGTGGTGGTTGATTACACTCCTATTGTTTTATGTGGTAGACAGGTATGCCACCATAGTCTTCACTGTCAATATTCTTATTCCTTTGTCTCTAAGAACCACAAACTTTGAAAAGTAGGCTATAAGATTATAACACACATTGTTCCTCTTTACTGTACTTATCTTTAAATTCTAGTTATCACCAACTTGTGCTAGAAAATTTTATATTTTGACTCACTGTCTCTTCCTCTAATACTTACTCCTATTTTATTTTGAGTACCTAGGTATTAAAAATAATACCAGGGATTTTGGTTTCTTTCAGGTATGGTAATATCAACAGATAAAGTGACAATTGCCATTGAAAATATAATTTTTACGTAAACTTCTCAAGGAAAGGGGCACAGCACACTAAGAAGCACCACACAGATGGGTCAGGAGGCAGCAGGAGGCAAAGGGAAAGCCTGGGCCAGAGTCTTTCTCAGAGGAAGGAGTGGGCAAGGCAGAATAGCTAGGCTGAGTAAGTATAGGATTAGATAATTTTAATAATCATGAGCTTTTGGATAAAGAGGTGGCTCCTAGTTATCCAGGACCTAGCCCTGGAGTGATTTAGGGCAGAGCAGAATATTGGGTTGGTTTGTCTTATCTTTAAGCCCCATTCTACATTTATTTCCCTTCTTAACCTGTGTAAATTCCATTGTGGATCATTAAAATCATTCCCTTGTATATATCATGAATTCCATTAGCTTTCTTTCATCCTTTATATCTGTTTGACAAGATCCCTTCTACAGATCATCTTTATATTCACAAGACACAACCATACCTTGTCAACTAAACACAGAGAAAAACACACCCACATGTTAAGAAATATCATTTTAATTTCATGATCATTGTTCAAAATACCATTATCTTATTACTGTCAAGCAATTGTACTACATTTTTCTAATTCAATCCCTCTCCTAGCTCCTAGACAACTATTTCACATATTTTCTCTCTTTAAACCTCCCTATGCTCACTCTGTTGATGATTTTGTCTTCTATTTCACTTCCACAAATTTCTAAGACCACGTTTAGCCAGCCTTCCCTGATATTGTGCCCTTGTTCTCTGCCTTTCCTTATCCTGATATAAATCAGCTGGAAACTAGGTAAGGCCACCACTTCCAATTTTGAAGCCTATCTCATCCCTTCTTCTCTAGTTAATTGCCCCCAAAATCTTCACTTACTCATCAATCACTAGTCTCTCCCTCTTTATGAATCCCTTCCATTATCATACAAACATATTATAATTTATGCTTCTCTCCCTCACACCTCTCAAAAAAACCTCTAATTTGATTCAATTTCATCCCCAACAAACTTCACATCTTTGTGATTCTAAAAAAACAAAAACAAACAAACAAACAAACAAAAAAGCCTTTGAAAGATTTATCTATACTTAGGTATGTGTTGTTTGTTTTGTTTTGTTTTCATTTTGGGCTCTCTTATTTTACCTTAAACCCAACAAACTTAGAAATTATCCTCCTGACATTCCACTGGAATTTCTATTGTCTAATGTCACCAATAACCTCTGAATGCTTAGCCTAATAATTAAAAGTCAGTTTTCATTTTATTTGACTTGTTTATAGAGTTTAACACCATTATTTATTCTTTCCTTTGGAGAGGGGGAAAGAAACCTTCTTCTATTAGTTTCCTAAAAGTAACCCTGTCCTGGCTGTCTTTCCTCCTGTACCTTTTCAGGCCAGAATCCTCTAGGTCTCGTTAACTGTATAGTCTTTCCTCTCTCCATGTATTCATTCCCTTGTTGATCTTACCCAATCTTATGGTTTTGAATACTACCCAATGATTAAAAAAACCATCATATTTTTCAAATATATAAAATTAGGTCAGAGTTCTCCCCAAATTTATATAGACAAAATGTACAAGTAAAGACAGTGTTGGCATCTCCATTTGGGGGTCAAATATACATTTCAAACTTTACACACTTCAAATTCATTCCTGCTCTCTCTCTCAAAGTTTGCTTTACTATAGTTTCCCCCAACTAAATATATGGCAGCTCCATCATTCTGGTTACTCTGCCAAGAAACAGTTTTCTTTCATCTTCAATTGGTATCTCTTCCAAATACACCCAGAATCTGACCACTTATCTCCACCTCCACCTTACATCTCCTCTGGATTAATGCGATGACTGCCTAGTCTTCCTGATGCTCTAATTTCTCATACTCCTCTATTTTTAACATAGAAGTATAGCTTCCCATGTCACTCAAAATAAAAGAAAATTCTTTATAGCAGCCTATAAAGTCCTACAGTAGCTGTTCTCTGATCTCATTTCCTCCTGCCTTTCCTACTGTTCACTGTGCTCCAGCCACTTGTCCAGGCTGCTCCTGGAATATTCTAGACCCATTCATGCCTCGGGCGATGCATGTGCTTTCCCTGTATCTATTTTTTTATCTTTATCTTTAAAAAAATCTTTATTCTCTGTATCTAAAATGCCCTTTCCCCAGATGTCCACATACTTCATTCTTTCACCTACTCTTGGGTCTTTGCTCAAATGTCCTTTTGTTCAGTGAAGCTTTCCAAAACACCAAATTTCAAATAATGAGCCTCTCTCCATCATTATCTCACCCTTCCCCTCCACTGTTCTCCATAGGGCTTTACCACATCCAATATACTTTATATTTTAATAATTATTTCATTTATTGTATATCTCTCTATGTTTTCCTTCTCTCTCCTCCCCAAAGATTCTACCAGAATATAAATTTTGGGGGGACAGGGATTTTAATCTACTGTTCACTGTAGAATCTCTAGTGCCTAGTTCACTGCTGAGTATACAATAGGTGCTCAATTAATGTGTGTTGCATGAACGTATATAAATCAAAAGAAGTATGAAGGAATCAAATATCTCTACTCCCTACCCCCTGTAGACATTCAGAGAGCTTTTTTACCTTTTGTCTCTGAAACTTTCATGCTATAAAATATTTTCTGATAATCATTAACACCTCGTTAGAAAATGTGGTCACTAAATTTCTATTTCCATGACATTTTTCTCTTAAATATCTGATGGTACCCATACATTTCAAGAATGTGTACCATATTAAGTTGGTATCAGGTGAGAGAGATATGATGGTGCCTCTTTTCTGTGCCCCTGATTTTATAGTCTTACTGGTGCCCTCTTTGAATCACTCTCTGCCTGTCCACTGTGCACTTGCTAACACTGTAACGTGTAGAGTATAACGGGGAAAAAATGGGGTGAGTGCATCATATTTAAACCCAGTTATGTAGGCACAGGTTTTGCCATTTCTGGATGAGACTGGCCAGGCTTACGGCTAGCTATTACTCGCTTGGATGATTTAGTCTTCTCTTTCAGCCACATAAAAATGCCACCTGCTACTCACTTGATTGAAGAGAGAATGATGTGAGCATCTAGTAAAAAAGACAGAAAAATAACACAGCCTTTGTGATTCATGTGTCTGTATTAATTCTCATTCTACTTGCCTCTTTCTCTCTGTCTCTCTCCTTCATCTCGCTTTCACAGCAGACTATGTTTACCCCAATATTGAGCTGATTATATTACTGTATTTTTATTTTCATTCTGGACTATTTGTTCTCAGAATATATCAAGCTATTCAATTGGCTCCTGTATAAAAAAATTATTGATAGCTAAGTCCACATCAGAGGTTTTCGGTGAGATATAGCATATTCTCTCAACAGTCTAAAGAAAAGATTTATAATGTCATTGTAGAATATAATTCAGATACCTGGCCCATTAAGTTGCAATTGATGCTTAACTAATATGCTTTCTCTCGAAGTGCCTATCTTTCCACAGCAATAGATAGCAATATGCCAAGGAGAAGGAGGCATGATGGGCAAGAGTTCAGCTTGAGATTGCTGTAGAGAAGAAAGGCTAACTGGAGTTCAAAGGGAATTTTATATTCAGATACAATCATATCTGAGGCAGTAGACTTTCTATAATCAGATTAAATATTCTTATCTATCTAGACTAAAGTTCATATTTTTATTATTTTTTAACTAAATTAAAGAAGCAAGAGAAAATCAAATTTAAAATAGTTATACAACAATAGAAAAGGTTACCATATACTCTATCTTTCAGACCAAGTTTAAAAAATAAAGAAAAAAGCCTTTGCCATTCTGGTTCACTTTTTATATACCTATGTCCTTGGTTTTCAGAGATGACACTAATGACAGATCCGTTGTAATCATTCTCTTAAACATAGGTTTAAATTCCCAGAGAAAGCTTGCTGGACATCCCCACACCCATGTGGAGACAATACTGCAAATGCAGCACCTAAAACCTCAACTGCTTCTCTGCTCTTGGCTATTTATTCCTTTTTATTTGGGAAAAAAATGGCCGAGTGATTAACTACTGGGACATGGGATGAGGCTACTGAAGTTTGAGACCTAGGTCCACACTGACCAGTTCTTTAAATCTGGGCAGGCTTGTTAACCCTCCTGTTCCTTAATTTTTTTCTTCTAAGAAATGGGAATAATAAGAGCATACATGCCTCAGAGTTGTGTTATAGGCCTTAAATATTGAACTCATAGAGAGCTGTATATGAGTATTAGCTGTGTTATTGTTCTATTTCTTTGTTTCCTATTGCTATAATGAGCACTGATCATCTTTCAAGTTACCCAAGCTAAAATGGAAGGTCATATTTAATGCCTCTTGTTCTAAAATAATTTAGTTAGCAAGTACTATTTATACCACAATAAGAGCTCTCTTATCTGTCCCTCTCCCTTTCATTGTCTCTGTCATTGCAGTAGTTCCTAAGTTATATTTCTCTGTATTCTTGATTTAAACTGTTCTACATCATTCCAATCTATCTATCATACTACCTTCCAATTTATCTTGCTTAAAAGTGAAATAACATCATTCTCTAAAATTATCTAAAACCTTCATTTTCTAGAATCTTCAATATTTCCCATTATCTATAGAAAAAGCTCCAAAATTTTTAGAATGGTATTCTGTTTCCTACAATCTGGTTGTGAGCTACCCCTCCAAGTTTTCTGTCCTGGTACAATCTCTACCCTCCATACACCTGGCTTTTAACAAACAGTTCTGTACATCTATATCTCTTCATACAGCTCCTAAAACTTTAATCACTTCACTACCTCCCAAAATCCTATTCATGCTTTAAACCATATCTCAAATTTCCTTTGAGAAATACTTCCTGATCCATTTTAATTCATTTATTACTTCTTATTGTTCTCCATGATTTGCCATTATTAAAGAAGCTATGCATACATTATTAATTCATATGTCTATCTCCATATTCAATCATAAACTGCTTGAGAAAAGACATTGTATTCTTTCTGATTTTTTACCTACAGTACCTTCCACACTGCTTGACACAAAGACGCTTAGTCAATGTTTGTTAAACAGAATAACTGAACTCATTCCGAAGGTATTTAATAATTACATTCATTTGTCAAACATTCTGCTAAACAGAAGCAAACCATGGAAAAAGACAAAGTTCTTGCTCTTTTTTTAAAAAAAACATGTTTTCGTTGATTTTTAGAGAGAGAGGAAGGCAGAGGGAGAAGGGAGAAAAATAGAAACACCATCAGCTTCCTCTTGCACACCCCCTACTCGGGGTCAAGCAGGCAACCCAGGCAACCTGGAATCAAACCAGCAACCTCTGCTGTTTGGGTCAATGCTCAACCACTGAGCTACCACTAGCCCAGCAGAGTTCTTGTTCTTAAAGAGCTTATGTAAAGTAAACTCGATTTTGTGAGGTCTATGAAAAGCAATCAGATCTGTGTGATTTTGCATCATCTCATCTAGTTGTGTCTAACAGTTGAAAAAACACAAGGCAACCTATGAGGAAAAAACAGATTTTATATCTGACATAGCAAAGAAAAAAGCCAAATTCAGTTATATTAGTCCCAGTAGATTAACAACTAATAATAATAATAATAATAATAATAATAGTAATATAGAACAATCCTATTAATACACTGTAATAAAAATTATACAGTTAACAAGGAGTAACTAAAACCATTGAAAATGAAATTGCAGATAAGGCGGGACTACTGTAGAGCAAGAAGGTGGCTACCCACAGGCCAGAAAGAGGACCTCACCAAGGGCAGGATCTGACAGCACCTCTTTCTTGGACTTACAGCCCCAGAACTGTGAGAAATAGATGTCTGCTGTGTAAGCCCTCAGTCTCAGACAGAGAGGCGCATGTTTTTTCAATACTTGAGGACTGAGGCCTCCCCCAGTCTTCCATTGACCTACATCCACATTCTAGAAAGCGCTTGTGGAGAATCTCAACATCCTTTTCGGAGCTGTTGAAACTTAGATTTTCAGAACAAATCAACCTGTTGTATACTATTTTTTTTATTGGATTATTTGAAAAGTGTTGGAAAACACACAAAAGAGGACTTACCCATTATACCATTGCTTTATATTTCTGTTTAAGAGAAACATCTCTCCATCTGCCACAACTAGTCAGAAGTAAATTTATGAGAACTCACTTTTTCCTAATTTTATATTTTAAAAGCCTTTATCATATATGTATATAAGTCTTCCTTCATGAACCTAAAATCTTTTAGTTGAATCTCTTTATCCACAGTACCTAGCAAAGTGCCTCATTAGGTATGTTGTGCTTAATATTAACCACTATTATTTCCTCAGTGTTTTCTAAGTGTTTGGAACTACACTAAGTATTATAAACATACAATATTAATCTCACCAAAATATGAAAGATAAATGCCACTGTAATTCCTATGTTTTACAACAGATAACTAAAGATTTAAGACATTAGAGAACTTATTACTGGTTTTGAGTGCTATATTTAAAGATTAAATCTAACTCCAGAAACCCTGGGCCAAAAAACTATGTTATTTTGTTGTACCAACTTTTTTAGAGGATCAATGTATAAATCCCATATTAAAGATGGTTTGAGAACAAGAAAATTCTGTTTAGTCATTCTGCCCTACACATCAATTTTGTCTGTTGAATGTATAGAGAAAATTTTGTTTTGATAACCGAATGAAAAGGAAAGGATGCTAATTTTTAATACTTCTGCTAATGGAAATAATCTATGGAAAAATTGTAAAGTGTCAAAAATGATTTGTTTTTGCCTTTCAAGATAATTATATGACTTTGTAGAGAATGTTTACCTTCCTAATAATTACACATATTTAAACCTATTTCTGAAATGAGACTATGCTCTGGAATAACATTCTTTTGAAGTCTCCATGATAGAAAAATAGAAGGGAAAATTCAGATCCTGCTAAATATTCTAAAATTAAATATTTGCAGGAAATAAGCTTCAACATGGTATATCCATTTACAGATAACTGAGATATTTAGAACCTAGACTCCAAAAGTGATTAGGACACGCTATGGTGCTGTATGTAAATTCATCAAATACCTCTCCTCTCAGAAACCAGGCACATATATTACCTCTACTGCACATTGGCACTTAATTATTCCTGATCCCAACTCTGCTAATTACCAGCAAATGCTCTTGAGATATTAATGTCAACTCAGTTTTCCTAAAATGAGGGTATTTCAATGAACTTGGCTTTTCCCTTGAGACCTGTATTAATTCTTAAAGTATTTCTATACTCTTGGAAAATACAAAAGAAAAGTAAACAAAATAGAGAAACTGGAAGGTCTATTTCTAATGCTAGCAGTTCTAAACTCCATGGCATGTTATATTAAGTGAATGTTTTATTTTTGATGTATGCATGTCCTAGTTCTTCAATTAGCCTGCAAGTTCATTTGGGCTCTGGGATTGCATTTTACATAGTTTGCTGAATCCATGTTAAATATTCAATGAACATTTGCTGAAACAATGAATGAACAGACACCATTCCATGGCTATCAGATCCAACATACTGCTGAAGGTTAGAAAAATAGGTTTATACATCTCAGGAACATTAGGCTCATTACTGAATGGGACGGGGGCAATAAAAATGTCTCCCAGTCCTCTGAACCCTATTAGTGCCTTCTGAGAACATTACTGCTTTATTAACCAATCTGCTTGTGTATGATTTTTCCTTCTATAGCTGGCTAAAGTTCTTTTTTTGTGTCTCTGGTTGTATTAGTATAACTTTTCTCTATTTAGTATACCTCCCAGGTCACACCCATTCAGGTGCTTTGCAGGTTTCATCTGCCCACTCCCAGCCACCACCCACTTTCGTGGCTATGGGATACTGGTGCCTATTCCTACTCTGCATTTTGATGTCTATTTGGCCAAGGATGTGGTTGCCAGAAGACAGTGTTGTCAAAAGCAAGGACAGAGATTTGTGGGGGAAAGTTTTTTCTTTAGAATGTTAGGTAGAACATAACAAGGTGAAACAGGTAGAGGGAAGGCACTGAGGGAGAATTTACTTCAGGCAAATTAATGAATTAAAATGGAGAAATTAGGTATTTTGAAAAAAACACTATCCTATATATTAAAAGCCTAATATGCTAAGTGTCTGGCAGTCAGGTCATCCATTCAACTAATCGAAGTGTAATATGCTAATGATTTAATAAGGCCACTCAACCACTCTCTATGACATGCAATGAAAATCAGAAGGCAAACAGTCGGCCTGTCAACCAGTCACTATGACATGCACTGACCACCAGGAAGCAGACAGTGGACCAGTCATTATGATGTGCACTGACCACTAGGGGGCAGATGCTCCAACAGGAAGGTTAGCTTACTGCTGGGGTCCTGCTGATTGGGACTGAGGGAGACAGGCTGGACACACCCTGGGGCCCTCATGCAGTCCCTCCCTGGCTGGCCAACCTCCCACATCCTTCCCAGCCCTTATCATGCACCAGTTGGAGTCCCTTCTGCCTCCCCATACCCCGACCCCTGAGTGTGTGAATGTCATGAACTGAGCCTCTAGTGTTAAATATTTTGTCAAGTACATTTTTAATTTTTATTAAGCATATGATGCATGATTTTGTTTTGTTTTTCAGTGTGTGTTTGGTGCATATCTGTGCTTGTATGCTCTAATGAGTCACCTTGCAGTGATTTCTACACTTTGAGCTTCAAATGTAAAACAAAGTGGAGTGTGGGGAGAGAGTGTGTGCTCACTAGCAATCAACTATATGATTTATTTCTTTTTGCTCCTAAGTTTCCTCATGCTTCTACAATCTCTAAGGGAAAATGGGAAGTTTTAAAAGCTGATTGTAGTTTACTAAAAACAAAGGTCTGATCTGAAAAGCAGATAAATGTAAGTAAAGGACTTTTCACCTTACAAAGCCATTCACTAAAAGATTTCTTCAAATACTAAATTTATACTAATTTACTTAGCCCATTACTTTCAGGAGCAAATTAAAGTATACATAAAGTGCATTTAATAATATACTTAAGTTAACAACACAATATATGGGTCCCCAAGAAGTAATGACAGAGAGAGTAAAAGTGGAATATTTAATATTTTCTTTGACTCTATCTGATTTATTTGAGATCCTGGTAATGTCATCCAGAGCTTATCTTCTTGCTGAAAACTGTAGGTCACACATCATTCATTTATCCAGCTATTCCCTTTAAAAAATTGAGTTGCTACTATAATCTACTGAATTTTTAAATGTCTTATAGTCTAAGGAAGAGATATTGGCAATAAACAGAATTGCTTGCATACTGAATAACAAAACACATTCACACACGATAACAGAGAAAAATATTATTGGAGAGTGTTAATCAACAGTAGTGCAGTTTCTTGAAGAGTTAGGAATTCAAGCTTTGCTTTATTAACTTGTAATCTTTGGTAAGTGTGCCATTATCTCTATACTTCAGTTTCTTTACATTTGAAATTATATCTTTACCTCAAAATATTGTTGGAGGGCTAAACTACCATATGTAAATTATTTAACACATTATCTGTAACAGAGTAGGTTCTCAAAAATCATTAACTCTATGTTGTGTAATTATGATTACTATTTTATCAATATCGCTACTATTATTTGCCTTATCTTAAATAATTTATAATTTTTCTCTTGTTTCTTTGGCAGGTATGAGCCAGCCTTCTCACACTCAGTCATTAGTCTTCCCAACTCAGTCGTCAGCATTTTCAGGTAGGCAATTCATCATGCTATAAATGGAGCCATTTATCAAAACTTACCAAATTTCTTCCTCAGGTGCAAGAAGAAGCCACCCTGGAATATTCTCTGTCCACAGGGCTGTGCACTCAGGCAGTGACACGGAAACCAGTGCAGCAGGAGCTAATGATCTGGTTCCATTAACAATCGCTCATTTGGGTGGTAAGTGACCTGAGACGAAGGGAAAAGGCAATTTCATCTGCCAATACAGTAAAAAAAAAAAAAAGGCTGCCATCACAGTTCTATTGAGACTATAATCAATGATACTTTTTATTGGCTCAATTGAACTACATTATAGCCAATTAAATCCCTGTTTTGATGACATGGAATAAAATGTAAGAGTCTAGTATCTTTGAAGGCTTGTACAAAATTAGCTCGCATACAAGTTTTAGCCTTAATACCTTTTTAATAGCCAGAAGTCACTTTGTTCACCTGACAAATGAAGCTGCTCTTTCACCAAACAATTTTGATCTCTGAACTAAAAATACATAAATAAAAATAGTTGTTTAAAAGTTTTCACATATTCAAAGAAGAAGATAGTTTTCCTTCAGCTATTTCTAAATTAAGGTTTGTGTTGTTTCTTTAAAAATATGCTGAACGTTTGTGTTATACGGAAATGGGCAACTTTAAGAATTTAATCCCAACTGGTCATACTAGGGACAAATCACTAAAATCTTTAAAGCTGTCACATACTTTTATTATCCAGAAAATTATATTAATAAACATTCATGAATCCTAGCCACTTTGGTTCAATGGATAGAGCATCAGCCTGTGGACTTAAGGGTCCAGGGTTCGATTCTGGTTAAGGGCACATGTTCATGTTGTGGGCTCGATCCCCAGTAGAGGACTTGCAGGAGGCTGTCAATCAATAATTCTCTCTCATCATTCTATCTCTCTCTCCCTCTCCCTTCATCTCTGAAATCAATAAAAATATGTATTTAAAAAATAAACATCCATGAAATATTTTGTTTAATGTTTGGGTCTAATTAATCAAAAGTATGAGTTTCTTTTCACAAGAATTATTTGGAACACAAGTGTGAGTGTATAGGATAAAACTTTTGGTTTGTTAAGTTTCCCAAACATTTGGGCTTTGCTTGATAATCTCCACATGTTCAAATCAACCCACAATTTTGTTTGCAAAAAGAACATGTACCCTGGAATCATGTAAACGCCATGATAGTGATGTTTTCTAAACTTCTTTAATATTAGAAAGCGTTCATAACACAAAAAAGGACATAGGTCATTAAATTATTCAAGTAGGTGTATTATTTTTATCCCAAACTTACTGAGAATAGAAATTGAAGTGAGGGAGAATTCTGTTTCTTCCCTGTCCTTTTTCAATTTGCTAAATTGATTTTTGTTTCAAGTATGATTGAGCTCTTTGGTTGTGACAGACATTTGCTAAAATCTAGATCTACGAAGATGAATAGAACACTATAATTTTCTTTCAAATTTTTAGTCTTACCTTTCTTTCTTTTCTTTTCTTTTTTTTTAAATATATTTTATTGATATTTTACAGAGAGGAAGGGAGAGAGATAGAAATGTCAATGACGAGAGAGAAACATCGACCAGCCGCCTCTTGCACACCCCCCACTGGGGATGTGCCCGCAACCAAGGTACATGCCCTTGACCAGAATCGAACCCGGGACCCTTCAGTCCACAGGCCGACGCTCTACCACTGAGCCAAACCGGTTTCGGCTAGTCTTACCTTTCTATTACAAATGTGGACTTCGATTGACTGGAGGTTGCTGAAGAAGAGAAACTGTGAACTGGCAGGCAGTGAATGAATGGAGCCAAATGGGTAGCTGTAAACATGATGTCATTAACATGAACACTGTGCCTATTTTGTTCAGTCAAACTTACATCTGCCTTGAAGGAACATAGTCAGGTCCTTTTATCAGAAGACCTATTAGGACACTGATGGTCAGCTCCCTGTTAATTACAGACAAAGTAAACTGTTCTAGTCGAGGGAAGAAACTGAGAAATAGTTGAAGTAAGAATAAATAAACCCAACTTTTTTTCCCCATAAAAATTATAATCCAACACACTTTTTAATACTTCTTTTAAGTTGTGGGCACCAAGAAGAGTACAAGATTCTTTATTATTTTATAACAGATTGGTTGGCTCGTTTGATTATTTTAATTTGATAAATTTAAGAGTTAGTATCTCATTTAAAATAGAATCTTTCCCTGGCCAGTGTGGCTTAGTTGGTTAGTGCATCATCCTGTACACCAAAAGGTAGTAGAGGGTTTTTTTTTTTTTAATATATTTTATTGATTTTTTTAAAGAGAGGAAGGGCGGGGGATAGAAAATTAGAAACATCGATCAGCTGCCTCTTGCACACTCCCCACTGGGGATGTGCCCACAACCAAGGTGCATGCCCTTGACCAGAATCCAACCTGGGACCTTCTAGTCCGAAGGCCAACGCTCTATCCACTGAGCCAAACTGGTTTCAGCAAAAGGTAGTAGGTTTGATTCCCAGTCAGGGCACATACCCAGGTTGCAGATTCGATCCCTATTTGGGCCATGTACAGGAGGCAAACAATCCATGTTTCTCTTACCCAATAGGGCCCAATATCTTTCTTATACTCCTGAATTTTAGAATTTTAATCATTTATTGAAATTATTTTAGTTGCTTGTTTTCTACTTTCTTCTCAGATGTATAATAGCCACAAGAGCTGAAGCTATATTGGCCTTTTCCCGGTTGAATTATCAACACCAAAATCAGTATTAAAACATAGTACATACTCAATAAATATTTCTTATTTTAGCTAATAAATGAATCCCAAAGTACTGCATTATATTATATATATAGTTTACTTTTTATAGATGAGACTTTCATGCTATGTTTCAATCTACTGTATAACTGCTTGCACAGTTAATGCACACTTTTTAATATATAACAACTAGAGGCCTGGAGCACAAAATTTGTGCACAGGGAGCAGTCCCCTCAGCTCAGCCTGCACCCTCTCCAATCCAGGATCCCTCAGGGGAGGTCCGACTGCCTGTTTAAACCGGCAGTCTGACATCCCTCTCACAATATGGGACTACTGGCTCCTAATTGCTCACCTCCCTGCCTGTCTGCTTGCCTGTTCACCCTTAACCCCTCCTCCCTCCCTCCATCACCACCACCACCACGCTAGCCTGATCACTATGAATCCCCTGTGCCTGCCAGCCTGGTTGTCTCCAACTACGCCCCCTGCTGGCCTGCTCGCCCCACACAGCCTGCTGTTCAGTCATTACTGTTATGGTGATGGTGTCCCAGACAATTTGCATACAGTAGGTCCTCAGGTTATGTCAGAGATCTGTTGCTACAGCACAATGTAATGCAATTTTTGCTATAAGTTGGAACCCACCTACATAAGCACCTACATCACTCACATGGAACATACACAGCAGTAATGAAGTGACACAGTAAAAAATTTTTAAAAGAAAGATAACAATTTCTGACCTTTACTTGTGGTAAATAATAAAAAAATATAAAGCACATATGTACATATGTCAAAATGATGGAACTCTTTCTTATAAATAAATGGGAGATGACAATATAACCACAAAATGACATATGTCAAATCCAACATAACCAGAGGACTGCCTGTATTCCTCTATTGTTAGTGTAGATAATATAGATAATATGTATATATATGTTATGCACTATCTCATAATATATAAATATATTATTATATGCCTGTATTAACATATGCCTATTAACATAGGCAAATGACTGAGATATGTGAAAAGAGATTTCAACTATCTGAAAACAAGCTCATTTGTGCAGTCACCCCTTAATTTCTTTGCTGACAATATTGATTCCAGAAAATAAAATAAATTATCAGGGAATTTTGGTGCTCTTATGATCCTCATCTGATCTTCAAGGAAAAACTAACTAACAAAATTTAAGTCAATTCAAATTTGACAAGACATTGAACAAAAGTAAACATTTCATTTAATTAATTAATTTATTTATTTATTTATATTGATTTTGGAGGGGAAGAGAGAGAGAGAGAGAGAGAGAGAGAGAGAGAGAGAGAGAGAGAAAGAGAGAGGCATCAATGATGAGAGAGAATAATTGATTGGTTGCATCCTGCACACCCTCTACTGGGGATTAAGCCTGGAGCCCAGGTATGTGCCCTTGACTGGAATTGAATCCAGGATGCTTCAGTCCTAAGCTGACATTTGATCCACTGAGTTAAAACAGCTAGGTCTTAGAAAAAGTGACAGAGAACAAAAGATTGGATAAAGGCATATATGTCACCTTTGATAGCAGAGTCTTACAAATTTATACAAAAAAGAGATATGACTTTTTAGTATGCAGTTTGGAGAGAAGATGGATTATATCAGAACCCTCTTATTACAGCAACCCTGACTATGTGATTAATAATACGCTACAAATTGCATCAAGGAGGAATTGAAGAATATGAATAAACCACCATGTTTCATTCATTCATTCAGTAAATATTTAGGTGACTGTTATAACACAGACAACATTATTAGTTTTATTGACAGAATAATTATCTGTATAGTTTATGAGGTAAAGGGGAGCACAGAGAAGAACACAGACAATAAAAACTTCACAAGTAGCCGAAATCAGTTTGGCTCAGTGGTAGAGCGTCGGTCTGCGGACTCAAAGGTCCCAGGTTCAATTCCGGTCAAGGGCATGTAACTTGATTGCGGGCACATCCCCAGTGGGTGGTGTGCAAGAGGCAGCTGGTCGATGTTTCTCTCTCATTGACATTTCTAGCTCTCTATCTCTCTCCCTTCCTCTCTGTAAAGTATCAATAAAATATATATTTTTAAAAAACAACAAAAAACTTCACAAGTGCCATATGGGGGAAAAGCTGATGGGAACACGGTTGCATGCACATGAACCACCTAACCTGGACTTAAAGGAAAGGCATCTTTAGGAAATGAAGTTCATATGAGGGCTTGAGGAATGGGTAGAGTTAGACAAAGACTGGGGGAAGAATTCTACCAGGAGGAAGTAATAGAAGTTCCTACCCAGAAAATATGTTTTCAAGTGAGCTTTCCAAACATGAGATTGTTTTTTTTAAAACATGCACAGGTAATGGGAATGAAAGACATAAAAATGCTGGATGCATTTACACAAGTTTCTAGAATAAAAAGTGAGTAAATTGATTAAAGTGTTTTGAGTCACCCATAGGGAATTGTTTGTAATTAAAATCAAAGAAAGATCAAAGACTGTAGGAACCTGATGACTGGAGACAGGTTATCAAATACTGACAAGCGACACAGAGAAGGCTAACCTTCGTTTCTATCTCAAAGAGAAAAGTCTTCAGAATGGAAAGGGAAGAATATGATGTCAGGGAAAAAGAAACACAAAATTATTGAAAATACACGAGGAAGACTGTCAGATTTATTAAATGCATTCAAATCTTCTGGCTCATGCTATATTCTTGTCAGTACTGCTAAGATTCTACAGAGCAAGAATTACTTGTGTGTGACTACTCATTAAAAAATAACCTTTGCTAGAAAGACAATCTATTGAGCAACATTAAATTAGACCGCCCTTGACAATGATCACATATACCTTGTCTTAAAAGGATATATTAACCAAAATTCCTGGCAAAGATATGGAGGTCAGGGAGATTTTGGTGGTTAGGGGAGAGAGATATTTACATAATTTGGGCATGGTATTTGTAGATCTTTCTTTGAGAAGATGCATATTTTTTTTACATTGATTGAAAGCAATTAGATAGTTTAGTAAAACAGAAATCTGTGACGTTATTTCCAAATCATGTAGTCAATTTTATGTGCTTTCAACACTTTTCAGGTAAGAGTGTAAGATATGGTTAGGAATGCAATCTCTGGAACCAAAATGTTTGAGTTCAAAATCTAACTCCTCTGCTATCTGCGTGACCTCGGGCAAGTCACAAGTTAACATTCAGTGAATCAGCTTCTTCAACTGGAAGAAAATGGATTTAATAATGATGATTGTCAAGAGCTAAGAAGTGTCTGAAGTTTTACCCTGCTTGTAAGATGACAAATTAAAGCATCACCTTGTTGTAAATGGTGGCAGAGGAGCTGAGACTCTTAAGTCAGAGACAAAGGACTCTGTTCCTCACAGCACAGCAGGCAGTGTGCTCTTCGTGTTCCCATAAGCTCACCTTGACCCCAAGATGCATTAGGGGCAATGGAGCAATGTAGGTGAGAGGGTGATCAACTGTATTGTTATTTTCAAAGCACCCTATTTTGGTTAATTGTTCTCCCTGTCCCAGCCTGGAGAGAAGACTTTACTATGGAAAAGTCTTTGGGAATATTTCATAGAGATTACTCTTTCCCTCCTCCTATCATATCACAAGGGGCTCTTTCTGTGGTTTTCACCATGAGAAACAGTAGGCTTCTGAAAATGAAGCTTACAAAATCGGGGGGAGGTGGCTGTCAGTGGCCACAGGCCTCATTCTCAGGCTAGTCCACACTCAGTCTCCAGCAATTTGTCCAAATTATTATATACTAGAGGCCCAATGCATGAAGATTCATGCAAGAGTAGGCCTTCCTTCCCCCTGCTGCTGGCACTGGCTTCCCTCTGGCACCCGGGACTGGGGCTGCTTTGCTCTGGCCACAACCAGGCACCTGAGACCTGGACTGCTTTGCTCCAGTTGCCACCAGGCACCCACCCAGGACCCAGGCTGCTTCACTCCAGGCACCACCGCCAACCACTTGGTTCCCCATGGTTCCTGTCCAGTCATTGGCTGTTACAGCGTTATGGCCACAGGCCTTTCATAATATAGATACTAGAGGCCTGGTGCACAAAAATTCTTGCACTTGGGGGGTGGGGTGGGCGGGGTGTCGCTCAGCCGGGCCTGCACCCCCTCACAATCTGGGACCCCACAGGTAGGGAACCTAGGCCTGGCCTGAGATCAGGGCCTGTCGGGGCAGCTAGCCCCACCCCCACTGCTGCCTCTGCTTGCCATCTGGGCAGCTCTGCCCTCCCCTCTTCTGCCACTGATGGCCTCCTTCTACAGGCAACATGCATGGGGTGTGATGGCTTGCCTAGCCTGGGCCTCCCTCTGTGGGGCAATTCCTGGCCAGCCACAGAGTCGCCACAGGTGGCGTGGGCCTCCTTCTTTCTTTGCTGGGGGGGTAGGGGGTGGGATCAGCCCTGCCAGGGGCCATCTGCTACCTGATTGCCCTTAACTGCTGGCATGCCTATGTGATTATCCCTAACCACTTGCCTGCCTACCTAATCGCCCCTAATCACTTGCTTGGGAGCAGAGCCAGCTGCCTACTAGATTGCCCCTAACCACTGGCCTGCCTACCTGATCACCCCTAACCATTTGCCTGCCTGCTTGATTACCCTTAACCACTTGCTTGAGAGCTTGGGGGAGAGGTCAGCCCAGCGAGGGGCCCTGGTGTTTCTGGTCTCTTGTGGTTCCAGTCATTATGCTTATGGTGGCTGGCGTTTTATTATATAGGATAATCTCCAGCAGCTTCCACTCTAGATAAGCAGATCTGAATTTAACTCTGCATTTCCCTGGAACTTGTTCTGGATCATCTATTCAGTGAACTAAGCCAAGAAAACATAAAAAGCAATAAATTGAGAAAGATAGAAGTGATCATAACACTATGCAAAGGCAAAAGTGACTCCTAGCCAAGGCTTATTTTAGATTCTTGAGGCTGGTGATGCAACACACACACTCTAAGGAGGTGTGGAAAGCTGTATTGCCTACATAAAGTGAGCTCTCTGGGAGGAGAAGGGAAGGTCTATAAAACAGGTCTGAAAGGACTGGAGTGAAAGGAATGGAGATTGGTTCAGGGCTTTGATTGGGGTTAGGGCTGGAGCCAGGTGAATGTCCCTGCAGGAGGGCAAAGGATTGTTTAGTTTAAATCTCCTCTGATTGGCTTCCCCCAAAAAAGATTCCTTGAGTCCCTGGGACCAAGCTCTTTTATAAGCTGGCCCAGATATGGGACACAGGAGAAGAGAAAGGAATGAGCTTTAAGAGCTGTCAGTAAACATCAAAAAAAAAAAAAAGTCTGATTTCTCCATACAAAAGTAAAATTGTCTGTTTGTGCAGTGACTGCATCTCCCAGGTAGAAAATATAAAGAATCTTTAAAAAATAAACTATTAAAATAAGTGAGTTTAGCAAGGTTACAGGGTACAAAAACAATATACCAAAAATATTTGCTCTTCTACATGCTAGCAGCAAACAATCAGATATTGAAAGAAGTAATAACATCCTTGCCTAGTTCCTGATTTAAGGGCAAAATCATTCGCTTTTTCATTATGATGTTAGTTGAAAGGTTTTCATGGATCTTTATTATTTTGAGGATGTTTTCTTTTGTTCCAAGTTTGCTGAAGGTTTTCATCAGAAATAGAAATTGGACATTGTCATGTGCTTTGTTTCCTCATGTATTAAGATGATTTTTTTAGTCTGTTAATTTGATTAATTATGTTGATTGATTTTTCTATATTAAACCAAGCTTACAACTTTGGAATAAATCCTCCTTGATCATGATGTATTATTATTATATTTTATATATTGTTAGATTAAATTTGCTAAGTATTTAAAAAAAACCTTTTGTGTCTATAGTTAAGGAAAATAATGCTCAGCTGTTTTCTTTTAATATCTTTGTCTGGTTCAGTTAACAGAATAATGGCGGCCTCAGAGATTAAGTTTTCTGGGAGAGTTTATATAAAATTGACACTTTATCCTCTGTATATATTTAATAGAAATTACCAATGAATTTATCTAGATCTTGGTGTGTGTGTGTGTGTGTGTGTGTGTGTGTGTGTGTAAGTGTGGATTTTAAACTACAAATAAAATTTCTGTAAAAATTATGGGTCTGTTCAGATTATCTATACTATGTTGAGTGTGCTTTGGTATTTTGTATCTTTCAAGGATTTTTTTCATTTGATCTAATTTGTCAAATTTGTTGGTATAAAGCTTTTCATTCTATTTCCCTTCTATCTTTTTAATATACTTATATATTAAATTTCATCAGTCGCATTCCTCACATTTGTGTCTTCACACATTTTTTCTGATCAATCTGCATGATATTTATTTATTTATCTTCCAAAAGAATCAAGTTTTGATTTCTACTTACTTTGGATTTAATTTATGCTTTTTTTCTGTTTTCTTAATGCAGAAGTATGAACATTATTTTGAAGCTTTTGTTCTTTTCTAATAGTAGCAATACCTGCTATAAATGTTCTTTTCAGTACTGCTTTAGTAGAACCCAATAATTTTTGTGTTCAGTTTTCATCTTCATTCAGTTCAAAATGCATTCTATTTTACTTTTTAATTTCTTCTTTGATCTATATGTTATTTAGAAATATTAATTAGTTACTAAATGTTTATGCATTGTCAAGTATCTTTCTCACATTTAATGTGGTGCTTTTACTACAATTGGTCAATCATTGTCAATATACAATCTTCATGTTATATAGTGTTATGAGTTTTGACAAATGTATGGCTTGTATACACAATTACACTATCATACTAAATACTTTGCTTTAAATTCATCTGTGCTCCATCTATTCATAACTTCTTGTGCATCCTCTTACTTTTATCCAACCTTAGGTTATGCTTATGCTTCTAATAGAAAACATGTAATTGAGATTTTTCTTTTTAAATTCACTCAGTAATCTGCCTTTTCAATGGTATATTTAGGTCATTTACATTTAATGTGCTTATAGTTATGTTTGGCTTACTACTATCTTGCTATTCATTTTCCCTTTGCATCATCTGTTATTTCTTCCCTTTCTTTTGGATTTTTCTCCTTTTCCTGCCTGTTTTGTATTAAATATTTTATTTACATATGTACTTTTTATTTATATATTTTATAACCTATTTTATCTCCTTAATCATCTTGTCAGCTATACTCTTTGTTCTGCTACTTTAGTGATTGTTTTAGGGCTTATACTTTGTATCTCTAACTCAACAGTGTCTACCTTAAAGTGATATAATACCACTATAATATAAAACTTTACAAAAGTACATTTCCATTTCTTCTCTCCTAGTCATTATCCTAATTTTTATTCTTACCATACATGGTAAGTCCACATACAATGTAGTTCTTAATAACATTATATTCATTATTTTTCATTTAAAATCTATTATAATTTAAATAGATTTAAATAAGAAAAAAAACTATGTTGTTACTATTTCATCTGTAATATTTTCTTTCTGCTTAGAGCACTTCTGTTAATATTTCTTACAGTGAAGGTCTACAGTCAATGAATTATCTCAGTTCTTGTATTGCTAAAGAGTCCTTGTTTCTCCTTCATTCCTGAAAGATATTTTTTTCAGGTTTTGAAATTCTAGATTTGCTTTTTCTTTCATTTTTCAGTACTTTAAAGATGTCACACTGCTGCCTCTGACTATTTTGTTTCGAATAAGAAATAACCCATCATTCTTATATTTGTACTTCAGTATGGAATGTATATTCTATATCTGCCAGCTTTTCATATTTTCTCTTTATTCTTTAGGCAATTCAGTTATGGTGTTTTTTCACATGGTTTTATTTGTTATGTACGTGTGTGTGTGTGTGTGTGTGTGTGTGTGTGTGTGTGTGTATGATCAGGGCTCATTTGGTTTCTTATATCTGGAGGTTTATAATGTTATTAATTTTGAAAATTATTTGGTCGTTATTGTCTTACTTTTCCTGATGGCCTCTCTTACATGTTAACTTCAGGCCTCCAAATATATGTGTGTTAGACCAATAGCTCTGATGTTCTTATCTTCTTTCTCTGTGTTTTACTTTATTTACTTTCAGTTTTATCCTTCAAGTTCACTAATCATGTCCTTTGTAGTCCCTTAATGCTAATTCCATGTAGTGTAATTTTTATCTCAAAAACCATAGTTTCATCTTTAAGAGTTTAATATTTTAAAAGTATTATTTGTATTTCTAGTAGATATGCTCATTTTTTACTTTACCTTAGTGAATATATAGAGTTAAAAAAAAACTATTCTAATTTCCTTATCTACTACTTCCTTCTTTTCTGTCACTAGTGGGTCAGTTGCAATTGGTTGATCTTTTCCCCATCATGAAAGGTTTAATTTATTTTCACTTTTTTTATGTATAGTAACTTTTTATTGGATGTGAGACTTTCTGAATATTACCCAGATAAGTGTTGAATATTTTTGTAATTGCATTGAATATTCTTGAATTTCATTCTTAGACATCATTAAGCTACCTGCCTCTAGTTTGAGTTTTTAAGCTCTTGCATTTAGACATTTTTAGGGGGACTAAATCAATGTTTATTCTAGGGCTAACTTTCTCCACTAGTGAAGTAAAACCTTCCTGGATACTCAGTCTGAGTACTTGTAAATTATAAGGTTTTTCTTTTTTTTAAATATATTTTATTGATTTTTTTACAGAGAGGAAGGGAAAGGGATAAAGAGTTAGAAACACCAATGAAAGAGAAACATTGATCAGCTGCCTCCTGCACACTCCCTACTGGGATGTACCCACACCCCAGCTACATGAATGACCAGAATCAAACCTGGGACCTTTCTGTCCGCATGCCAAAGCTCTATCCACTGAGCCAAACCAGTCAGGCAATTTTGAGGTTTTTCACTGTAGACAGTAAAATAATAACTACTTCAATTCCAGCTTTGAATGTTATTGTTGTTGTTTTTTTTTTCCATGTGCATGTGATATTGTTTTAATAACATGGTTATTGATTGATTAATGAAAGAAAAATACAAAGGGAACTTGTGATTTAGACCATGCCCAGTAAAGTTTGGGTGATGTGGAAATGTGCTTATCTGTCAATCACACCTGGGATCAGGTCATTGGCCAGAATAGATGTGGCCCTGGGGGTGTGAAATCTGAGATACTTAACTCTTGAACAAAGGAAGTTCTCTCTTTTGCTTTTGGTGCTCTGGCACTCCTGACTTGTGGAGCTCCCAGGCTCCCCTGCATTAGCCCACATGACCCACAGCCAGGGGGACTCCACACCATGGATCAATGGCCTACAACTAGCCTGATGTTATCTCAGACCCAATTCCACCATGGAAGGAACACTCTAGACACGGGCTTTGCTTCTAGCTTTATTGAAGCTTCAGCTGCACATTTTCCAGGACTGGCTAGAGGTAAATGGGACTTTGCAACCCAAGGGATGTAACTTCATGCAAATAAACACCACTCGTTCTCCCATGCCAGTCTTAGAAAATTCTTTTTCTCGAAATATCTCGAGAAGCCCACTCCCACTAGCAATGGAGGAATTTCCGCTGTGCAATCCTTTGATAACACAGGCACTACTCAGTTCTGTGTTAGACATGAGAGTCACCCTCTGCCTATCTCTGCACAGTTTTGCCTGTGCAGCTTTCTCTGCTTTGAGCATTCTAGACACTCTGACCCCCCTTAGTCTCTCCTCTCCTCAACTGACGGAGCACAATAGACTTTGCCTTAGTTTTCTCTCCCAGTGCCATGACTTATGGCTTAGACCTATCCCAGCAGTAAGCTAAACAATTAACAAGTCTTACTCATCGCTTTTTCATCTTTTAGAGACCACATCATTTCATTGCCTCATGTCCAATATCTTTACATTTATAGTTCTATACACTGAGTGGCCAGATTATTATGATCTCTGAATGCATAATAATCTGGCCACTCAGTGTATATCCTATATAATAAAAGGCTAATCTGTAAATCGTCCCCTCAACCAGGAGTTCAACCAGCGGGCAGGCCAGCCAACTGTCACGTCCCCTTCTCCTGGCCAGACTGGGTGAACTTCACCCATGCGCCATTCACGAATTCATGCACAAGGCCTCTAATATATATATATATATTGAATGGCTAGATTATTATGCATTCAGAGATTATAATAATCTGGCCACTCAGTGTATATTTCATTTGAATTTTTAGTTGTTTTGAGAGGGAGAGTATATTTGGACTCTATTACTCCATCTTGGCTAGAAGTAGAAGTAATGAATGGATATTACCTCCACACAAGAAAATAAAACGTTTCATCATTTGGAAATCTGTGTAACTCTGAAAACAATGTTTTCCCAATGATTAAAACATATTTCAAATGATGCAAAAATAAAATATTTATTCAAATTGCAAAATAGATCAATTGTCTTTTTATATAGCAGAGTATAAGAAATAACTTATATGGGTTCACTTTCTACAAAGAAAAATGTCTAATGTTATCTGAAAAGACAATAAAATGCTTCTCTTTTCAACTATGTATGTATGTGAGACCAGATTTTATTTGTATGCTTCAGTTAAAACAATATATAATAATGCACTGAATTGGAAAAAGTATAAACTGTCAACAAAAATATAAAATGATGACACTCTTCTTAATACTCTTCGCCTTGGAAACTAGAGTTAGTTTTTCCTAAAAGAATGTTATTTGGGTTAACATACTGGCAAATGGAGTTTAGCATTGAAATTACATATTAGTAAATACACATGGCTTTTAGAATTTCTCAGTTTTAGTTTTTTAACATGGAAAATATGTAGATATAACCAATGTAAACAAAAACTCTTTGAAATTCTTAGTACTGCTTAAAAATGTAAAGATTCCTGAGATCTCAAAACTTGAGAATAGCTGTGTCCCACAAAGAAGAACCTCCGACTAATGTTTCCCCCTAAGGCTGTTAAAAGAAAAGCAGGCAGCTTATCTCCTTGCCCTACTTCCTCCTAAGAACCCGTTAGGATGTGTCTGAGTCTGTGTTAGAGATGGGTTAGGAACAAGCAAGGCAACATTTAGTAATACCGCATAGAAAAATAGGTCTAGACAGGGTACATTATCTGTTACTTTTGTTTTATGGAACATTTGAGTCAAAACAATTATTACCTGAAATCTGAATATGACAGACAGTATTACTTTGTGGTCCTGTTGTCTAAGGGTGAGGAAAAAAATATACAACGTTCATGAGAAGAAAAAAATCCTTAAATTATATATTCACAGTCACATCCACTTTACCATTATTCCCTATAACAATGTTAGAGTATCACAACAGAAATACACTCAGAACTCTATTCCACTGATTCAGGAAGTATTCATTTGGTACCATTTATGGTAACAGCAGACTCCTTGCTCAAAATCTCACAGACTTTTAGGAAGCTATATAAAAAGTAATAAAATACAGTATAATGTATGCAATTATACCATAGAAAAGCAAGATGGTTTAAAATTTAGATTCATCATAAAAAACATGACAGGCATACCTTCATTTAATTACAGTCCTTAGGGATGAGTACTATAGCAAGAAATTCTGTCTTTTTATGTTTTTAAGAATTATATAAATAGGAATGTTGAAAATTGACCTATTTAGGGCTGGCATATTTTAATTTATAAGAAAGGTAAACATAAGAAATGTTTCCATTGTTCCAATATATTGTTCTCTGCTTCTGAAAATGATTAATTTACAAGTCAATCATGTTATGTAAATCAAATAGAAAATATTAAGGAAAAAGAATAAAAATATTCAGGAAGCCAAATGTTAGTTCACAACTCACTTCAGAATATATATTCTACTGTTTAGCTAACCATGAGGGGAAAAAAGCAAATGTACCTATCAGGAAAGCCAAGAGAATGAGCTCTGAATTTTATTGTTTTGTCCATTTCCCTGGATTTAAAATAGAAAGAATGTTGTTATGCTTTTAGGGCTATCTTTAGCTCACTCAAATGATTAATCCCTTTCCTCCTTAGGAACTATCATACATTAGTTAATACCCATGGGGACCTTAATGAAATGAAAAAAGTGTTTATTTATGTTTACTTTTCATGTCTTCACCTTAAAAGTTTTCATTATTGCTTCTAGTCTAATAGAATTACAGGTGGCCCTCACATTTTACTTTAGTGGCATAAGCACAGGTTTTGGTGGGTTTTTGTTATTTCTGTTAATCCTCACCCAAGGATATTTTTCCATTGATATTTAGAAAAAGAGGAAGGGAGGGGGAGAGACAAAAACATTGAACTGAGAGAGACATACCAAAAGAATGTTACCAGTATGTTAACCCAAATAACGTTCTTTTAGGAAAAAACTAACTCTAGTTTCCAAGACAAAGAAGAGTGTCGTCATTTTATATTTTTGTTGACAGTTTATACTTTTTCCAATTCAGTGCATTATTATATATTGTTTTAACTGAAGTATACAAATAAAATGGTATGTTGGTTGCCTCCCACATGCTCCCAGACCAGGACCAGGGATAGAGCCTGCAATCAAGGTACGAACACTTAACTGGAATCAAACTGGAAACCCTTCAGTCTTCTGGCCAAATCTCTAACCATTGAGAAAACCGGCTAGGGCAAGCAACAGGTTTTTAAAACTACACAACCATTTTTTGAAATTATAGAGATGATATTAATTTCATTTGCAATGGGCATAGTTGTGATTTTAATAATTATTTAGCCTAATTGCTGAAGATTTCTCTCACGAATCTCATATCATTTTTGAAACTAATATCATCCTATATAATAAAGAGGTAGTATGCAAATTGACCATCACTCCAACACACAAGATGGCCACCCCCATGTGGACACAAGATGGTCACCACAAGATGGCCAGCAGGGGAGGGAAGTTGTGAACAATCAGGCTGTCAGGGGAGGGCAGTTAGGGGCAACCAAGCCTGCTGGGAAGGGCAATTGGGAGCAATTTGTGAAAAGGATGTCCGACTGCCCATTTAGGCCCGATCCCACCGGAGTCAGGACTAAAAGGGCGGTCGGACATCCCTTGAGGTATCTTTGAGGTATCCCAGTTTGGAGAGGGTGCAGGCGGGGCTGAGGGACAAGCCCCTCCACTGCCAATACACAAATTTTGTTCACCAGGCCTCTAGTCTAGTCTATCATAAGATAGGAATATGCTAATTACCCATTATGCCCTGAGGTGTAATGACCAATAGTATAACAACCAGATCATGGATCTGCTAGAGGGTGGGGCAGTGAACTACAAATGGGTGGCAGAGAGCTACAGGATGGGGCAGGGGCAACAAGCTATGAGGGTGGCGGGAAGGAGCTAGAAGAAGGCAGGCAGTGAGCAGAGAGGCACAGGAGGTTGACAGTGACCTACTGGTGCATAGATTCGTGCACAGGGCTACTAGTTATTTAATATTGATTGAATCTTCTCATTGTTCTATACTTTTTACATATAGCAAAGTCCCTATTGCTTAATATGCTTAATAGCTAAAATGATCGTCTATATACATAATCTAATGAAACACACACCCAATATGCATATTGATTTTATTCTAGGGTAAAATTTTATATTTGTTTTTAATTTTTAAAAATCATAGAAATGAGGGTCTTACAAATTAACAAAACTATCTTTGAAATTTATTTTATGCAAGAAAGGTATTTTTAATTCACATAAAGTGATTCAGAAATATAAAATGAGCAAGATATTCTAGGCCTCTAACAGAGATGAAAAAGATAGATAACCAGAATTTACAGGGTTGAAAATTTTTATCACAAAATCACTAGATGTTATACCAGAAATGGACTTCAGAGAATATACATTTCAATTCTTCGTATCATATATAAGGTAATTGGGTTCAGAAAAAGCAAAAGACTTGCTCAGTAAAACACAGCTTGTCTTTCACAGGGTTAATATTAGAACCTGGTTGCTAGGCAAATTATGCAACTTAGTAAATTAATGAGGAAATTTAGATTAAAAACTGATTTTTATTTTAAAAAACCTATCCAAACACTGTAGCCACTCTCCACAGAGTTACCTCAAAATATTAAAAATGGAACTGCCTTATGGCCCAGAGATTCCACTTCTTGGAATTTATTTGAAGAAACACTAATTCAAGAGAATATATACACCCCTAATTTCATTGCAGCGTTATTTAGAATAGCCAGTGTGAAGATTTGGAAGCAGCCCCAGTGTCCATCAACAGATGTGTGGATAAAGAAGCTGTGGTACATTTAGACAATAGGTTATTTCTAGACCATAAAAAATAAGGGAATTTTACCATTTGAGACAGTATGAATGGATCTGGAGAGCATTATGCTGTGATAAGCCAGTAAGTGAAAGACAAGTACCATTTGATTTCACTCATATGTGGAATCTAATGACCAGAGTGAATTAGCAAGCAAAATAGAGACAGACTCAAAAAGAACAAGTTGACAGCTGCCAGGGGGTAGGGAGCAGGTTATATAGGAGAAGTTGGAGGGATTGAACAAAAAAAAAGGTAAAAAAGAGAGAGAGGGGGGAAAAGAGAGAGAGAGAGAGAGCTCATGGACAGGAAAACAATATGGTTATTGTAGAGGAGTGGGGCGAGAATAGGGTGTGTTGGGAAGTCAGAGGAGGTTATAGGGAAGATAAATGGTAATGAACACACAATAAGAATGATGTGTTGTAGAATTGTGTACATGAAACCTGTATATATTTTTTTAACTAGAGTTGCTCCATTAAATTTAATAAAAAGGAAAAAAATGCAAAAATAAAACCAAAACAGAACATTGAGACATTGAGACGTTAATTCTACAGACTGGTGCAGGAGGAACAGCTGAAAACTTCCCTTCCCTTGGGGATAGAGCTGTCACTCCTACCAAAGTGAAGGGCTTTCCAAGAAAATACAAGCAAAGTAATTGGAGATGCTTTCAAGATGGGGCAGGTCTCTCACCTGATTTTCTTTTGTTAAATTATATTTAAATACTGACAACTCCCAGATTGCTATTTCTGGCCCAGAAGTCTTCCTCGAAAAAGAAATGTAGCTGCCGTTTCAGCCTCTGCAATTGGATATCTAACACTGTGAAATTAAAATGTCCATAATTGAACTCCTTATTCCCAAATCCTCCCTCACATTTCTCACAGTCTTCCCCCATCACAGTAAATGTCAACTCCTCTCTTCCAGCTCCTCCAGTAAATGTTATCGAGTCATCTTTGACCTTTTTTGTTTGCTTACATTCTACATCTAGTCTATCAGAAAATTCTATCAATTCTTCCTGCAAAAATTCAACCAGAATCTACTTTTTTTTTCTTATCTCTTCTCTGGCACTACTTCCCTGGACTAAATCTCCAGCAAATTGTTTTTGTAATTACCCCCTCTCTAAGGCATTATGGGTTTTTAGTTTTTGTTGTTTTTTAGTTTGTTTATTTTTTACAGTAGCTAAAAGAGTCCACTTAAAAGGGTGTTTTGATCATGCCACCTCCCTCCTCACCACTTTAAAAAGCTTTCCCACCTCGAAGGATAAAATCCTTAAAGTCCTTACAATGGTTACACAATTTAGCTAATTTGGTAGCCTCCCTCAGGCTAATCATCCCTCCTAATACCTGAACCTCTCTTTTTTAACCTTTTTATTTCACTCGCTCACTTCTTTCTATTTGTTGTCCCTTGTATATGGACAAATTCTTTCACCTCAGTTCCTTTGTACTTGCTTGTTCTTATGCCTAGATCTTTTATTTCTTTTCCTTACTTTTTTTTTAAAAATTTATCTTTCTAGTCCCTGCTCATAAGTGTCTTTGGTAATGGGGCCATAGCCAATATACATATAAAATAACATTAGGTCCCTGCCACTCTCTAGCGCTCTTATCTTATTTATTTTTTTCCATAGCTTTTAACACAATATGACATAGTTATTTTTAAGTTTTTATGTATTGCCTTTTTTCACAGTTAAAATATATCTCCATGAAGATAGAGCTATGTCTATTTTACATACTCTTATATCTAAGGGCCCAGATAAAATATAGAACACAGTTACATTTTGATTTCAGATGAAGTAAAACAATTTTTAGTATAAATATGTCCCCAACTTATAATAAATTTTTTGTGTTTATCTGAAATTCAAATTTAACTGAGCATCTGCATTTTTATTTGCTAAATCTGGCAAACCCACCTATATTTTAAGTGCTGAAAACAGTAACTGACATAGAGTAAGCACTCAGCAAACATTTGTTGAATTAATAAAAAAATGAATTATGTGGCCATCGATGTCACAGTATTATTAGAATGTTCTTCTGAGAAATTAATGTGTATCCTTAAGGGCTTAGAACAGTGGTCGGCAAACTCATGAGTCAACAGAGCCAAATATCAACAGTACAAGGATTGAAATTTCTTTTGAGCCAAAACCGGTTTGGCTCAGTGGATAGAGCATCAGCCTGTGGACTGAAAGGTCCCAGGTTCGATTCCAGTCAAGGGCATGTACCTTGGTTGTGGGCACATCCCCAGTAGAGAGTGTGCAAGAGGCAGCTGATCTATGATTCTCTCTCATCAATGTTTCTAACTATCTCTCTCTCTTCCTCTCTGTGAAAAAAAAAAAAAAATATATATATATATATATATATATATATATACATTTTTTTAAAGAAATTTCTTTTGAGAGCCAAATTTTTCAAACTTAAACTTCTTCTAACACCACTTCTTCAAAATATACTCACCCAGGCTGTGATGTTTTGTGGAAGAGCCACACTCAAGGGGCCAAAAACCCACAGTTTGCCTACCATGGATTTAGAGAGGAACATGTGAATCAAAAACCCAATGTCTACCTCTATCCAAGAGAAATCTGAAGACAAGAATCTATATAATGAAGATTAAAGGATTAGTAGGCAGATAAGGTGCACTCTCTCCTTCCTCTTTGGCAGCCTAAGAGTGCAAGATATTTTCAGGGGAAGCTAGTGTAGCTCATATGAACTGAAAGGTACCTTGGGCAAGAGGGGTGTCTGCTGTGCTAAGAAGACCAGCAATAAAAGCTCATTGGTGGGCCACCAAGGCAGGGACAGGAGAAGCAGTCATAGGGAGACATTTGCCAGAGAGCATTAGTCAAGGCAGAATTCTGGTAACTCACATGTTCCCCATGAAAGAGCTAGCATTTGGGCTATGACAGTGGACAGTTATGGCTGTGTTATAACAATATTACTCACTAAACATTGTCTCTCCTTATGTAACCTTTGTTGACCCTATGTCATACCTAGAGGTCAAGAAGCAAATCAGAGAAGAAATCAATGAAGAGTTAAAGAAGAGATCACATCCTCATTACCATGTTATAAATTTCTGAGCTCCAAGTCAAAGTAAAGCTAATGAGAGAAAATGAATGTTTATGTTTGTAGAAGAAAAATAAAGCCATTTCCTCTATTTAATTGAGTATAAAATAATCAACTTTGGGAATGATGCAGAAGAGCAAGAGGAAAGTGAGATCCAGGGTAATAAAGATTGAAAAATAAATGGAAAGGAACTTGAAATGCAATTCCAGGAAGTTTAAATGTAATTCAAACATCACACATCCTAACCAGAGTATCAGCTGTACAAAACACATTAGCATTTAGCAAATCTAAATCTAATTATAATACAGATTAACTGTCCTCACAGAGCAGTTAAAATGACAGAAAAGTGTAATTATACTATAAGAAAATAATAGATGAGATATCAGAGATATACATGGTTAATTGCAAGATGACATACAGACAGTGAGTAGTTTTGAAGAGGGAAGTATAAATTAGGCTATGGTAGATAAGGAATATTGTAAGGATGTGACATTCCAAATGTGTAATTAGTAATAAAATTTTAATAGATGTCAGAAAGAGGAATCATATCTCAAGTTCTTAAAACAAGAGCAAAATTATATAAAGTGTAAAATGTTGTTAAAAGACTAGGAAATTTTTTTTGTTTCCAGCAGGCCAACAAATTAGTCTGAAAAGTGTCCCACTTACATAAACAAAACAAAGCAAAACTAAGTGCTGAAAAAAATTTATATATATATATATATATATATATATATATATATATATATAATTTAAAGGTATCATTGAACCTTCAAAAAATAAGGAAAATCATGAAAGACCAAAAATTCTAGCTACCTTTAACTTAAATCAGAATGTTAAACCAACTGGATATCAAAGGTGGCCCTGGAGGGGAAAATGTACTACTACTCAGGAAACTAGAATTTGAGAGATTGACAGTAGCCTGAATGAAGCACTGTTTTTTTAGCTATGAGCCTATGCACAGTTGTGGAGCTGAGAATTCTGATGGGACTATAACCACAATGGAAATAGAGATTTAAAAAAAAGAACAACAACAAAAAAGGCAGCCAGCAAAATGGAACTTCAGTGAAAACTAGCTCTACTTCTAGTCCTGGGAAGAAAAGTAATCCTAATATATAAAGAGCCAGGGTCCGCTATAACCTAAATGTCTAGACAGACGACCAAACACCAGGCTAGGGTCCTGCAGCCCCTCCCTCTGCCATGAGGTGGCATTGACTGGTGAGCAGGCTGAACTGCTGACCTCTTGGTCTCTCCCCCTCTCACCTCCCATGGGAACTGGGGGCTCTCTTCAGGCTCCCACGGGTGCTGGGGCTCCCTCCAACTTCCTGTGGGCAGTGGTGGCTTGCTCCCGCCTTTCGCTTCCACCTCCTGTGGGTGCCAGCAGCTCCCACTGGCATACAGTGAACCTCTGCTATTCCTCTGCTGGCTTGATCACTCTTAACTGCCTCTGCCTTGGTCCCCCCCCCCCCCCCCCATGGCTTTGTCTGGAAGGAAGTTGGACATCTGGAAGATGGCTGGTTGACCCAGTCTAATTAGTATATTACACTTTTAGTAGTATAGATAGATTATACAGGATAGAATTGCTTAAATGGGGTGGGGGAGAGCCTTTTTCATCAGGAGGAGATGCTCTTGGCAGACAAAAGCACATAATCCCTATATCTGGACTGATAGCCAGCTATATGCACTATACTGCCAAACCAGTCATAAAAAAATTGAACCACTTTCTTACATCTTACACCAAACAGCTGTTTCCCTTAAAACCCCTCACCAGTCAGCCACACCTGGAATTGCACTGTGGCTTGAAGGGTGTCTGCAGAGTGAGCTGGGTCCCTCTGGCAGGTGGGGTCCATCAGCCTAGCCTGCATGGATTAGGCTGAAACTAGTTCTTCAACATCCTCCAAGGGGTCCTGGATTGTGAGATGGTGGTTCTTGGGTGATACACCCAGGAATCAGGCTCCCTCCTCTTTGGTTCTGGGGTGCATCACCCAAGAACCGCCACTTTAGATTCTACCTTCACAGTTCACTAAGATTAGGTTCTGATTGGCCAGTTTCTATGCCAGTCAGCACCAAAAACTCCACTTCCTAGGCAACCATTGGCTCCTGGCACTTCACCCAGATTTGGTTCTGATTGGTCAGTTTCTATGCCAGTCAGTGTCTCTGGGCCTATCTCTGGGTCTGGTCAAGGAGGTAGGGCTGATCAGTAGCCCCAAGGAGGCATAGAGAGAAACAGAGGCTTGGCTGCTGGCGAAGCCGGGAGATAAAGAGAGAGGCAATGGCTGATGGACAGCTGCCAAGGAGGCTGGGGATCAGACCCTGCCTCACTCTCTGCAGGCCTCTCTCTGGGCCTAATACATAGCCGTCTCAGCAGTCAGTGCTGGGTTGCCACAGCAATCCAGCACTGACTTCCATTGTTTGGTCGAGCCTTGGTTGTTTTGTACCCTGGCGCTCTCTCTCTCTCTCTCTCTCTCTCTATATATATATATATATATATATATATATCCACTTTGTAAGGCTACTCTATTTTGAGGTTTTTAAAAATTAATTTTCATGGCAATTGATTTCATACATGGTGCATGAGCACCTAAAATTCAGTCTTAAAGTTAGTTTTAAATACTAGTATAGAATATACAGCAGAATTCCAGATTTACAGTTTTTGCTTCGTGGATTCAAACAACCATAGAATGAAAACACTCAGAAAAAAAAGTTACATTGTTGTTAAGCATGCTACATAGTTAGGCATAGGATGGTTGCCCCTATACTAAACATATACAGACTTTTCTTCTGTTGTCATTATTCCCTAAGTAATACAGTTAACAACTATTTACATTGCATTTGTTTTAATTAGATATTATAAGTGATCTAGAGATCACTTAAAGTATACAGGAGTATATGTGTAAGTTGAATGCATTTACTATGCCATCTATATATATATATATATATTAAAAGCCAAGTAACCATCCGACCATCAGACAGGCCAGTAGGTATGACATGCATTAACCACCAGGGGGCAAACGCTCAGCACAGGAACTACTGAGCTGCAGTGACTGCCAGGCAGCTGGTGGTTCTCAGGTGATGCACCCCAGAACCAGAGAGGAGGGAGCCTGATTCCTGGTTTGTATCACCCAAGAACTGCCCGCTCACAATCCAGGAGCCCCTTGGGGGATGCCAGAGAGCTAGTTTCAGCCAAATCCGCGCAGGCCAGGCTGACGGACACCATCTGCCAGAGGGACCCAGCTCACTGCAGACACTGTTCAAGCCATAGCACAACTCCAGGTGAGGTTGACTGGGAAGGGAATGCGGGAGGTTGGCTCCAGGGTGTGTCCAGCCTGCCTGGCCCAGTCCTCTCCTGCCAGCCACCTTCTAATTAATTTCCTTTCAATGTGCATAAACCTGTGCAATGGGGCGCTGGTTTTATATAAGTTCCCTAGAACCAACACTCCACAGACACTGAAAACAACTGTAGTATAAAATAGGTAAGGGGCTTGCACAACATATGCCAAATAAAAATAAAAATTTATATATAAGTTCTCTCTCTGAAGCCCTTTGAGATAAGGAAAATAAGCACAGGGAAAATCATAAAACTATGGAATATTTCCAAACCTATTTCCTAACTCCATGGATAACTATCAATTATAATAATAACTGTACTAACTATGGCAAATTGAATCAAATTACATGAGAATGCTGAAGATTGGTATGATTCTCTTTTTGTTAAGATTATGTAATAATGGGCAAAATTAAGAGGGAAATTTCAAAATGGCTCTATTCAAGAATCAAAGAAACAAACAAAAGCCCAATCCTGTTTTGGAGAATGAGGGCTCAGGACAGAGGTGGAAATAAGGAGACAACAAAATATTTTACTTGGTTGGGCTCTGTAGTCTAAAACATCTGCATGAAACCAAAGACTTTTCCATTGCACTGATATAGCTTCCAACCTGGAAGAGGAAAGACCCGGAGATGAGCATTGAGGAGACAGAGACTTAAAACACACCTGAGTAACCAAAGGAGCTACACATCACAACCAGCATGTCCAGAGCCAGGGGTCTTTGTGTCATCTGACCTCTTACTGGTGTCAGCAATCCCATAAAAACAGAGGATAGCCTAAGTAAGAAATAATCAGCATCAATATTATCATCACTAACATTATTTTTTGACTGTCATATACCAGCCATAATGTAGAAAATCAAGAACATTTACATATGCTAACCTTCAAACCTATCTTGGGATATAAATAGTGTCAACAAAAGTAATTAATGTCATAAAAGGCTCCAAAAATATCCATAAGAACTGTGTGCCTTCTGCTGTAGATAAAGAGTAGAAAACCAGTTTTATCATTATAACTTACTTAACCAGTAAAATAATTAACTGAAGGGTTAGCCAAGTGTGTGTTTGTATGTGTGTGTGTGTGTAGAATTGAGGCCAGAAAAAAGTAAAGGGAAAATAAATTAACATCTGTTAGTATCCAATAAGTTCTTAACATTGTTATAGACTCTTCTCATATATTTTATTTCATTTTGTCCTCCTGACACAGCTGTTAAGTATTATAATTCCCATTTCGTTCATGATAAAATTACAGCTCAGAGAGTTTAAGTAATTTGGCCAAAGCTATAAAGCCAGCAAGGAGCAAAGTCTGAATTCTAATCTAAAATTACTGATTAACAAAGATCATTTTCCCTCCATTATACTACCACATTAATAAATTAAACTAACTAATTTGATTTAGTTGTTCAATGACTTTGGAGACAAGTCAAATCTTTCACAAATGATAGAGCTATTTATAGATACACCTAGAACAAGATATCCGATCTTCTTGGTAAGATGAGTTTTGACGTTGCTTGAAAAAATAGTGAGATTTTGCTTTGTAAAAGTAAATTGTCTAAAGCAAAGTCTACTTGAGTCATTTGATTATAAGCATAGCAATTCATAGCAAAAGGTAAGTGTAAAATAGTGTTATGAATATCAATCCAATTTGATTATTGGTTATTTGTGTTAACCTAAGTCTACTGTATTTTTGTCTCAAGATGATAAAGGAATGAGTTCAACCTCTTAATATCAAGAATGTTCAACTAAAAAACTAATATGAATACATGGAAAACTAGGGACAAATTATCTTATTTATCATAAATCAAAATGTTCCACTTTCTTTGCACTTGCCTAGAATCCCATGCCTAATACCAGTTATCTTTACTCTTGCTAGAATGAACTGGGTTTTGTCAAAGAGTAAATATATCTTTAACATTTGCTTTCTGACAGATAGTTATAAGCATTGTTGGTTCCTCTGGTTATGACTTGAATTATTCAAGGGTCATCACTATTTATATTTTTTGTTGATTGCAGAAAATTTAATGTATTCACTCTGCCAAAAAATAAAACTTTTCCAAATTACATCTTTAAACACTTAGAATGTAATGTTTTACTTATCTTTTCCTTTTCACTATCTCCGAAAGGCAAAAGAAAATAAATAATAGATAATCCTAAATAAATGATAGACTTCAAATACTTAACACTAGACCACAAAATATAGATCAATGATTTTTTGCCATACAAAACATTTGTTACTCATTTGTTTGTATTGGCATAAAAACTCAAAATGAGTTACCCACTTTCATAACACAAAACTACCTATTAAAGTATTTATTGAAATCTTATAAGAATCAGAAATAAATAATCTTATTGTTCTGATATATACTTTGTGCTAGCTATTATACTCTTTGATTTTTATCTACTACTTTGTAATTTTTAGTTTCTGTGCTTTAAAAACAAGCTAATATAATAGAAATTCCATTATGACTTCAAATGCTGGTCAATATTTCAATGTTTCAGTTCTATCTCAAAGTTGATTTGCTCAACATTTTTTTACTTGAGTTGTCATAAGTAAAATTGCAGTCAATCTTAAAATAGAAATTCATAGCTTAAAATTGAATTTGAATAACTACAATTCACAGATTCCTCTTATATAGCAAGCGGGTTGATTCTTCTCAGTAATTAATTTTTGAAGTGTCAACACTTAAAGGGAGAATATATATATACAATTTGCCCAAAGTCAAGCTAAAGTTTACAATTTTAATGATATACCTATGTTTACAAACAGTTTTCCTAAATGAGTTAAAGTGATTTGCTAATAGATAAAGTGTATAAAATCACTAAATAAATGACCTATGAAGTAGTCAGTATCAAATGATTAGATCATAAATCTGGGAAGCCAGAGGAAGAAAGTACTAGTATGTGTGGTGGTGAAAGAATCAGAGTTCAATGGTTCCTATAACAAATCACAGACAGCACGAAGCCAACTTTCTCATTACCAGAAAGCCAGGAGCTTAGAAAGCCCTCCTTTCACATTTGTATGCCTCAAAGGCAGTTGAACAATAGAAAGAGGTATAAAGTGTGAATAGAAAGTTGGACATAAAAGTTTAGATATGAAAAGAGGGTGCATACACACGTCAAAAGGAATGCAATGTCTGAGATTGAAGTTTCTGGGCACTCAGAGGCTACAGATGGTTTTGTATGATGGCAAATAAGTCATATTCAATTAAAACAGTCATAACTGGAACTATAGAAATAAGATCAATTCAGAGTTTGTACTTAAATCTGACCTTTGAAGAGTTTCAGAAAAAGAATATATGATTCTCTCCTATAAGGACTGAATAATCCAAGGCTGCTCATGAAAGCGTTTTTATAGAAGAAATACCATGGGACCTGGATGCAGCCAGCAGGTTTTACTTTGAAAGTCATGTATACATTGTTGGAGGAGGAAAAGGAAGAGGAGTTTTCACGGGATAAAGAATTAAATCAATAGCCCAGATAGAACCAAGGCTGGAGGAAGAGATAAATCCTGAGCAAGGTGGAAGCACATATAGAAAGTGAGTTCAAAGAGTAATCATGAAAGGACATGGAAAGCACGAAGCCATGACAAATGTGTGGGTGGGTTAAGCCAAAAATATCAAGATCTAAGCCTGAGAAACTGGGGAGGTTCTGTGGATTTCCTTTCATCAACACACTGTGTAACCTTGGTGTCTGGCTAAGGTAGAATCTTAAAAAGTAATGAGAAAGAGAGACAGAAAGAGAGAGAGAATTCTCAGCAATTAGTAACATATAATCAAAAATGAGAAAGTAATAATACAATACAACTCAAACAAAGTAAGAATGACATAGAAGTAATCAAAACACAATGAAGAACCTAGACTATTTAAGAAAAAAAAGCCTAATAAAACTTGGACTAGATTTTTTTTTTCTTTATTTCCACCTAGATATGGGATTTTGCAATTCCTCAGAGAGGAGGAACTGTCTACATAGTGAAGAAACTCATTGTGTATTTGTAAGTTAACTAACTAGGAAACTACTGATTTTTCTGACCAAATACTGTGATTCTGTAATAAAAAAATAAGGATCACTTTTGTCGTCTTTGAAAAGTTTAGGATTAAACAATACTTCAGGTAAGTTTCATATTTATCCATTTAACAACATTCAGCAAGTATTTGGGAACCCTCACTATGTCATAAGCCCTAGTCTAAGTCCTGAGAATCCTGTATAATAAAAGGTAATATGCAAATCGACTTTAATAGCTGAACTACTGGGAATGACCAGTCACTATGATGCCCACTGACCATCAAGGGGCAGACGCTCAACACAGAAACTGCCCCCTGGTGGTCAGTGTGCTTCCACAGGGGGAGCACTGCTCAGTCAGAAGCCAACTCATGGGTGGCCAGTGCAGCGCCTCTCTTTCCTCTGCAGCAGCGCTTGCTTAGGCCTACTCCCCATTAGGCAGACATCCCCCAAGGGGTCCCCATCTGCGAGAGGGCACTCAGAGTGCACAAAGTTTTGTGTACTTGGCCTCTAGTGAGGCAATGAGCAAAAATAAATAAATAAATAAATAAATAAATAAATAAATAAATAAAATGACAATTCCTTTCCCTTGTGAAGCTTACACTATAGTAAGGAAAGAAAGGCCATAAATGAATAAGTAAACTGTACATTATGATAAGTGGGAAGAAATGATATAGAGAAAATTAAAAGAGGGAAGAGGACATGGAGTACGAAGATAAAATTTCAAATAGGGAAGTCCTCATAGACACTGTGATATTGGTAAAAATAGATGATTAATAGTGAAGAATTAGCCAAGATGACTGGGTGAGGATTAATGATAGAAATAACAAGTGCAAAGACCCAGAGCATGCATATTCCTGGAGCATCTGAGTACATAAACAACAATGAAGAGGAAGAACATTAAAAATGTCAAAGCAAAGAGTTTCTCATATGACTCTTTACATCCAAGAAATCAAACAGGTGTCTGAAAAATTTTTAAAACAAAGATAAATTTAAATTTTAAATTACTTACTAATGTAGAAATCCAGCAAATTTCAGTAAAATATGACCATCATAGAGGTGATTTGATTTCTAGTCTAATTTTATTTCATTTTATTTATTATATAGAAACAGAAAAATGACCATACCCATGAGCTCCATTGTCTACATATTTGATGTATAATATTTTGGCATGTTTACTTCAAACTGTGCCATAGCTGTAATATCATCACCAATTTTAATAGGCTTAAATTTTGCCTTGCATATTTCAGTTCATAATATCTTTATTCTTTATGCTGAGAAATTTTGAGAGCTAGTCTAATAATTATCAACACCGAATATATACATTTACCATTATGTACAATTCATGCTGGGGAAAAGAAAGGGTGACTTTCTATAGCTATTCTTTCATTTCCATCCAAAACCAATAGAGCATTCACCTTCTAAGATATTATAAATTAATTAGGAATATATTAAAGTGGTTTGTAACTTAGCAACTTTTTGTTACTCCCTTTCCCCAATCTTTCACATAATATACAATATACTTAGAAATAAGTACAAGACTTGTATGAAATTCTACAACTTTTAAAAGAGTTTTGTTCTCTTTCTCTAGATGAGTCCAATTTTCCCTTTCCTATAGATTATAAGACAAGTAATATATATATTCACCAGATGTATAACAATTGGTATTTAAGAATTGACCTGATGGCAAAACATTTTTTTTAAAGTAGCTTAGAGTACTTGAAATCATTAAAATTGTTTCTTCATTTAAATGTGTTCAAAAGAAATTCAATGGCTAAGGTACTTTCTTGATTACACTTACTGTTTCCCCCTCTGTTGACTAATGCATTTGCCAACCACGCACCTAGACTCTCGATTCCAATAATCGCAGGATGTTGTTGTTCCTTGTGATTACACCCCTATCGCAGTGGTCAGCAAACTCATTAGTCAACAGAGTGGCAAACCGTGGCTCGCGAGCCGACCACTGCACTTACCAAAGAAAATATAACAGATCTATTACTGAAATTGATAAACAACTATTTTTGCCATGGTATAAAAATTCCCAGACAGAATGAGAGGAAGTGTAGTCTCATTAACACTTGTAAGTCACTCTACCACAACTGAGCACTTAGAATGGATGAAAAGGAGACAGATTTAGTTTTAAAACCGGAGTTTTTTTATAGAAGAACTAGAGGCCTGGTGCACAAAATGTGTGCATGGGTAGGGTTCCTGGGCCTGGCTAGTGATCAGAGCCCATCGGGGTTTTTCGGTTGCCAGCCGGGCCTTTCTTCTCTAGCTGATGGCCAGACCTTCCTTTGTTCTGCGCCACCCCATGGTGGTCAGCGCATGTCATAGCGAGAGCTCGAACTCCTGGTCTCTTGGTCAAACTTCCAAGGGGACACTTTGTATATTAGCCTTTTATATATACAGATCACTTGCTCACAATATGCCCATATCCAGACTTTAATTGGCTCCTATAAACCTCTGTGTGCAATACTAAAGACCTTATAGGAAAAAAAAAAAAACATATTTGGAAGAACAAGATGGCTGCAAGTATTAATGTGAAAGCATCATACATATATTGCATTTTCATAAAACTAAAATAAAGACATACTTGTTAAAAAAAACAACACACCACTTATACACATTTTAATTAGTTATGACTGGGAATGAACAATCTATTTGTCATCTCTTATTTTCCTTTTTATAAAGAGCAAGATGATTATCAAATTGATTTTACTTTGTTGCAGTTATGATTGTGAAAGTTCAAAAAGAATAACAGCCACCTGACATGCTGTAAATGTCCCATCAATATTGGTTAAATGAGTGAACTTAATGAATGAGCCTCCATTCAAATGCAAAATGCTTTTCTGAGCTTATAGCTCAGAGACCCTAACTACTCCCCAGAAGCACACACTAAAACAAAGCACAGATCAGCAGGTCCCTTGGTGCAAGGCTTAGCTCATTCACTCCTAACAGACATAGGAGTATAGTTCTAAAGGGCATCTTGACTTTCCCTCAGCTTCTTTATCTCTCCAGAGGTTTTCTTCCCAAAATATATTTCTCATATTTTGCCTTTGTTTTGTCTCCCTTGTCTAATCCATTTTATCAGTTTCTTCTCTTTCTAATATTCCAGCAATATGACTCAATATTAACCTATGCTGAAATTAAGTTACCAAGGTTACAGAAAAAGCATGAAGGTGTGAAACCGCACATTATATATTAAAATTTTACCCACAAGCTCATCACCATCAGAGAGGATTTAATCTTGACTGCTATATGGGAATTAAAATCTTTGTAGTTTTTATAAAGAAACTTTGAAGATTCAGCCTATCTTCCCACATCCTGACTGCCTCATTTGAAGCATCTCTTTTAACAGGTGTATTCTCAGGGAACACAAACTAATTGCAATTTGACCAGACATAATTAAAATGGCAATTACTCCCTGCCCTGCGCCCAATATATAATGTATTTTTAATTGATTTTGTGTTATTGGTGCCACTAATTTCCCCTTGAGTAAATAACATGGAGGTAAGTGTGTATGGTAACTAAATGGGGAAGAGAGTATGTATTCATATTTAGACACAGGCTGAATTGTTTGCAGAAAGTTGAATTTTCTCTTCTGCTTATTCACTATGGCACCGATTTATTCTTAGCTCCATCAGCAAGCAACTCCCAATTCTTAATTAAAGAAAGAAGTTTGATTAGTACTCAACTTCAAAATATGAGACTTAGATACTGTCATCATGCCTAGCTCTCTTCTTAGCTCACTTGCTCTGCAAGAAGCCAGCTGCCATGCCAGCAAGACACTCAAGTAGTTGTGGAGACATCCTCATGGCAAAGAGCTGTGGCCTCAAAGTAACCAACATTACTTTGCCAGCTGCAGATGTGAGTCACTTTGGAAGTGGATCCTCCATCCCCACTCAAGCCATCAGATGACTGCAGTGCCAACTGGCAAATTGACTGAAATTTCATAAAAAATAAAACAAAACAAAAAACAAAACAAAACCTGACTCCAAACCATCAAATGAACCTACTCCAAATTCTTAACCCACAGAAACCATGAGACATAAATGTTTTAGTATAAGCTGCTAAGGTTTGGGGTAACACAGACATAGTTCTCTAATAAAGTTTTGTTTGCCTTAGGATAACCATTCTGCAATCTTTCTGTCTTGGGATATCCTCCTGGACTTTAGTTTGCCTTTCTCCATTGTACTGATGTGGGAAATCTATGGGAGTAGATTTCCTGCCAGAAGGGGACTGCATTTGCTTTGTACCTTTCCTCACTGTTTTGACTGTTTTAAGAGAGCAACTTCAGACAAATCTCTTCTCTACCTTTTTATGCTCTTATATTCCTCCCCTTACTATACTTCCAAACCCATTATTTCCAAGAAATCCATGTAAAGAGATACCCAAGGGATTCTCCTGTTTATAAGTTATGTTAGAAGCATATTTCCTTCCCAAAGAGGTTTATTCTTGGAAAGACATGCCACAGGAAATAAGAGCAGCTCATTGGATGAGAGGAAAATCCTTTCTGTTTTAAAGGTACCAAGCAAAGCTATGCAGAGGTTTATTCTTGGGAAGACATGCCACAGGAAATAAGAGCAGCTCATTGGATGAGAGGAAAATCCTTTCTGCTCAATCTAATAAATCCCCATATTATTTTAGACAGGAGCCTTGGTCATTACATTTTCTTCCTTGGAGCTCTCCTTTGTCTGGCCCTGGGGAGGGGAAATAAATCAGTTAACTGAAAAAGCACTTAATCTCTTTCTGAGGCCAGGAGGAAAAGGGAGATTAGGATTCATGGTTACTTCATTGTAAAAGACCTTGTAATTTCCTGAGGATGGTGCGATTTAGCTAGATGAAAATAGCTAAGCTTACATAAAACCGGTTGTAATTTAAACACACACACACACACACACACACACACACACACACACACACATCTAATTTCAGAGGCTAAATATTAGCTTCATTAAATCTCTCTTTTTCCAGCTATTATTCAAGCAATAATTATATTCCATAAAATAATCTCAGTTTACAGGTTTTCTTCCGCCACTAATTCTGCCAACCTCACCAAAGAAAAGCTGGCGTCGCATCTTTTCTCATCTGTTCTGGGACTATGAAAACTGATAAGAAAGAAAGTAATAAGAGGATGTTGCCCCCTTTAGGAGGGACATCTACACTGATGTAGCACGTACCAGGTGAGGAGGGTAGCAAGCAGGTGACAAGCTAACCTAGACGCCCAGAACAATGCAGCACAAATGCAGGTGAGGGCTGCATTTTCTAGGCCCTTTTTTTCCGGAGGTTAAACTGACGGATGTGGGACGTGGGCCATTTTCACAGCAGGCCACACTTGCCAGTTATTCCTGTTACTGACTCCATGAATCAACTTAATGAGAGGAGGTAGAGTTTAGAATTCCGCTAAATGCCACTGCACAGCACTTCTGAACATGCCTGATTACCCATTTAAACTGTGCCGGGACCCACTTCCTCTCCTTCCTTTTCCCGCCCCAAAGAGAATAAAATGCCACCTCCTCTTATTCCTGCTGCTATTTACTCTTTCACCAATCCGTCATCTTAATATTCAGAATATTTGTAGTCTTTTCTCCTCCTCTAATGAATCTAATACTCAGAAATCAAGAGGTCCATAAAGAAAAAGGATTGTGCTACTTTGCATGTGTTGAAGTTTAATTCAATAGCACTGCCTTATTTGGGGGTGGGGAGGGAGGGAGATATACTTTTCCTTATTAGCAAACCAGCAATGTTCTAACCTACTTTCCATCACTAATACTGCTTTCCTTTTGAAAAATGCTAATATCCAACGAAATTAAACCAAGCCAGCCTGTCTTTTAAGATGTTTTTCCCTTTCACTCATGAAATGCATAATACTAAAAAGCTGATTGCCTGGCTGACTCCATTATTAGATAACCCCAAAATGTCAAATGGTACCATTTAAATGAGGTGAGCAGAGCAAAATTACTAGTCCCACACAGGACAATTGTGAACCATTATAAAATCAGTGAAAAGAAGCTTACAGGAATTTCACAGCTTGAAATTAATAATTGGGTTTTCGCTCCTGTATTCACCTTTTTTCCCCTCTCTCATTACATTTTCATTGGGTACCGGAAGCCAACAGACTCAGAAGAAGCAATGAAGCTCTTTTGACACTGTGAACCTTCCTGCTGTTGGGTCATGACACGGTGGGCATTTAGATGGTCAAATGCAGGTCATTAAAAATATAATCACTTCCTTCTCTCTCCTTTTTTAAAAAAAATTAAATTCCTTATTGTTTAAAGTATTACATAAATCTTCCTTTTCCCCCATTGACCTCTCCCCGGCCACTCCCACCCCCCAGCACATGTCCCTTGGTTTTACTCACGTGCTTGTATACAAGTCCTTTGGTTGATCTCTCCCTCACCCTGCTGCCTTTTCTCTCAGGTTGGACAGTCTGTCTGATGCTTCTATGACTCTATTTCCATTTTGGTTCCTCAGTTTATGTTGAGCGCTCAAAGCAAATCACCAGTGTTGGTTGGTTGGTTTTTGCTCATTCGTTTTTGGTTGCTTTTAAGTCCTCCTCAGGCATTATTTCCATTATTATTAACTTTATATGGAATATGAAAGTTGGTCTCCTCTTTTACTTATGACTGAGGCAAAAAGATTTTAAAACTGGAACCTTACCATTAGCGCTATCCTACTACTAAGATTATGGGACTTTTCCAAAGAAAATAAATTGTTTTAATCAGATACTGCTCATTCAAAAGAGTAATGGGCAATGGTACTGTATTCTATTCCAGGTGATTCTAAAAATGCCTGCACTGTAACTGGCCCAGCTAATAATAGAAAGTGAATTAGGAAAGTAAGCCTTAAGAGCTTAATGACTAGGTAGCTATGCCTACATGCAATTTCATGCCTTAAAATAGTTCCTAAACAATAGAAACTGTTAAGGCGAAAAGAAAAAAAAAAGTCTGCAAGATTAAAGTCTTAAAAATTGTGACCCTAGGGTATCCATACATTTTCCAAGGGAGCTATTCTAGTCATTTGCCTTTGCATTTGGCAATGCTCCCACATAGGAAACATCCTTCTAGAGTTCCAAAGTAGAGGGATATTATCATGTAAATGTTGGCATTTTATATCCTTTATGTATGAAATAACAGAGTTTCTGAGGAAATTTAAAGGGAAAGGGGAATAGCGACCTCCAATCCAAACATCACCCTGTCTGGGAAGTCTTTCCAAGTGCCCCTTGTGCAGTATTAGTTTCTCCCTTTCCTGGGCTTCCTTTGCACTTTTCTCAAGCCTCTTCAAAGGTACCCTTAGTGCAGTATGATTGATAGCTTATGAGTTTACTTTTCCTACTAGATAGATGTTCAATTTTTTTAACTACAAGACTCAATATTAGTCAGATTTGTGTTTTAAGAGCCTTATTCAGTACCTAGCTGAGCCACGGCCAGCATGGCCAGGGGTGAACCTGAGGAGGGGCGGTGACGGATTAAAGAAGACAAAGAGAATATTGTTGGGGTTAGGTAGGTTCACCTGTGCCTGGATGAAGAAACAGTGACACCGCATGTAAGCTGAAGCTTTATTTTATAGTCAGATCACACAAAGTAAAACAAGGGAGGGGTCAACATGTTTACAATGTTCTTGTGAGTTTCAAATCTGTTTTGTTACTCAAGCCTTGTTTTGGCAGCACTTGCTGCACCTCCCAAGCCGATTTGAGCTACCTAGGAACAAGGGAGGATTGGTTATAAGGTTAAGCATAATTGTGCTAGGAGAGCTCTTCCCTCCAAGCTGGGATTTGTATGTGGCTCTGCCATAGGTCAGTCTGAGGCTTGACCCTATAGCCGCTTCCTACCCCTAGCACTCATAACATTCAAATATATATTTCCTATCATGAACTCATAAGCTAGAAAAAAATCCCAGAAAATGTTCTATTTTTTCTAACCCCCCCCCCCTCTCTCTCTCTCTCTCACACACACACACACACACACACACACCAATATTGGCTGGCACTTTTTAAAAATTATTCCCTTGAGATAGTTAACTTTTTCAAACAATAGGCTTCAAGTGATAATGCAATAATGCAACTAGACCAACATATAAAAAATTAAGGGATGTGCCCGTGATAAGAGTAAATTTTCTCTCATATCTGAAGTGTTCAATCTATTTAAACTATTAATATATTCAGTATGTGAACTCTTTTCCTTTAGATCAATATTAGAAACATATCAAATATTTATTTCCATATGAAATATAAGAATAATTCCCAATAGATTTCTGAGTTCTGTTTCATAATCACAGGGTTATGAACTAAGCTATAAGAGCCTAAACTAATTAATATATCTTTCTTTAGAACATGTATATTGCAAATAATTCAAGGTACATGGAAATCATTTAAAAATTGTAAAGTACTATACCACTAGGCCCTCAAAATAGGATGAAAGAACTAAGTTTAAGTGTCTGAAAGTAAGCATTAGTAACAAAGTTTCACATACCAAATCCCAGGGAATAATCAGCTATAGAGTTGATCTATCACTTCAATTCATTTCACAAGTATTGCTATAGATCTTTCACTGAATGTACAGCATATTGGCCTGAGTTACTGCAGTTTTGAGCCCTAATTTTTTATGAAAGAAGTGGCTTACATTCTAGAAACCATTGTAACATCTCTGGGGAAATCATACAAGATCTCAGCTGTGAGGAAATGTAATCTATCCATGATGTAAAAAAGAATAAATATTGTTAATGATGGGTGAAGTAAGTTTGGTAATAAGTTAGGGATTGCCAATATAAATAAATAAGCGATCTGTGGTATTGTTTCATTACAAATAAAAAATAGATTTCACAAAATTTTGTCAATTGGTGACTTTAATCAATAGAGGTACTCCATTTACTCTATTAAATTGGAAACTTGATAGAAATTTTTTAAGAGACAAAAAAATGTGGAGCTTTCCTGAGGACTTAATCTAGAACAGAAATTATCCAATATAAGTTTGTAAGTACACGTATTCCAAATGTCTAATTATTACAAATTAAAAATCATATAAAAGAAAAGATGGAAAGGTATATGTTAGGACTTACTGTATAAGTGAGATTACTGTATAATGATCATTTTGTGAGCTTCCTTGCCACAGTAGAACAAAGACCAGGAAGACTTGTAAGACAGAAGATGCTGGACACCAAGAATCAAACTATATAAGGAACCAAAACTGCCAAGAAGCACATCTGAATTCATGTTGACCCAACCCCACTGCTTAAGCCCACCAACCAAGCCCCTAAAATCCGCCGACTACAAAAGCTTCCCACCAGTGTCTGCATATAAAGACAGACTCCAGACCCTAGAAGCTGCCATTACTGACACATTAGCCTTGCTCTTTAGATATCTTCATACTTCATCCCCTTCCTTTAAATAAATTCAATTTTTCTTTATTCACTCTCTGAGATTGCTACTTAGCCTGTGCAGATACTACCGACTTTAATCTTTCAGTATAGAAAATATTTACAAAGTTATTTTCTGTTATTTTAAGTATGAAAATATATATATATATATATACATATATATATATATATAATTATTCAAAAGTTTAAGATTTACTTCTTGGATTTTCTATCATTTTAACTTCTAAAAAAAATGTTGAGCTTTTCCTTTGGTTAGTTTAACTTAATTGTAATCTTACATCAACAATCCCATAACACCAGAAATGACATGAGCTCATCATTAATTTTTCCTCATCTATACTTCAGAGTGGAGAAAAAGTTGAGAAATTATATGCATATGCTTTCTGATCCAAGAGGTTTATGACATTAAAGATGAAAAAACATCAATAAAGACCAGTCACTTAATGCTACATTATATCAAAACATTTTAAGTTTATTTCCCCATAAAGATATCACATGTACTTCTAAGTATTCTATGTGTTGCCTACATAATATTGTATATAATCTATCTATAATAATAAAAGTGTAATATGCTAACTAGACTGGGTGTCCTTCCGGACGAAGCCAGGGCTTCGAGGGAAGCCCAAGTCCTGGGTGCAGGAGGGAAGCTGATGCCAGCAGCTGAGTGGAAGGAAGGCCTACTCTTGAATGAAGTTCATGCATCCGGCCTGCAGTCTACATATAATTGTATATATAAAATATAGATGCATATACCCATATTGTGTAAATACTAGTATATTAAGAATAGTACATATTTGCATATATGAGTGTACTTATATATTGTACCTAATAGACAAACATGTAAATTGACCTTACCTCCACTATGCCACCAGCCAATCAGAAGTGATATTCAAATTAACCCATCAAAGATGGCAGTTAATTAACATACATAAGCACCCAGTGACAAGGCAGGATGCTTGAGTCATTGCCATTGCAATGAAGCAGGAATTCTGCCCCACCTCTGGTCTCTCAGGGCTTCTGGGCAGCATGGGAAGGTGGGGCTGGAACAGAAAGAGGCGGCTCTGGGGCCTGAGCGGAAAGAGCCTGGGGCAGAGTAGAAAGGTAGTGCTGGCAGCCAAGGAAAGGAAAGCCCATTCTAGCACAAATCTTCATCTTCGTGCATTGGGCTTATAGTAATTGTATAATTGTATATTTTTCACAGTGTCTTACCGTCTTATTCACAATCATTACTCTTAGCATTTTAACTTGATAGTTCTACTTTCCTTTCTACCACCTTCTCTTTACATTCATTCCAATTCAGCTTTGACCCTATAATTTTACTGAATGTGATCTCTGCAAGATCACCTTACATTTTAGTATGTGACCAATGACTATCCCTTCTTTCTTTCTTTTTTTTAATACTTTATTGATTTTTTACAGAGAGGAATGGAGAGGGATAGAGAGTTAGAAACATCGATGAGAGAGAATCATTGATCAGCTGCCTTTTGCACACCTACTGGAGATGTGCCCACAACCCAGGTACATGCCCTTGACTGGAATCGAACTCGGGACCTTTCAATCCACAGGCTAACACTCTATCCACTGAGCCAAACTAGTTTCGGCAATCCCTTCTTTCTTAAAATGCTTACTCCATTTGCCTTCAAAAATTCCATAATTCTTGTTTTGTTGTTTTCCCTCCTGGCTGGCCATTCCTTCTTAGTATCCTTTGCAGAAAATTTATCCTTGTCCTGGTTTCTAAGTGTTGGCATGCCCCAGAGGTTTGCATTCAGTTCTTCTGGCATCAAACATGACCTATAGTTAGATGACTACCAAATGTAAATTTCCTGCCCTGACCTTTCCCTTGTACTTTAGACTAGGATAGGAAAAATATTTACATGATATTTCTATTTGGTTTCTAAAGGCAACTCAAATTCAACATGCCTAAAACGGAATTTCCCTTATCCTGTGTTCAAAATTTTAGTAAATGATATGATCATTTATGGTCCCTCTCTTGTATCTTATACTTTACACTCAGTCCCTTAGCATATCCTGTTGACTTTCTTTTCTCAATAAACCCACATCTAAATGTTCCCAAAATTTCAGGAATCTTGAGATTTCATCTCAATACAAAGCACATAAACTTTGGGAAACATCTGTAGAATGACCATCTGAGGACTCACCCACATCGCAACAGCAGGAAACTATATAAAATCATAATAGCATGGAACGACCTCTTGAACGTGTGAGCTACTGTAAGTTTCCATCTTCTCTCTCCCTTTAATTCTCTATCACACCACCTTATCATAACTGTGAAGGAACTAATAAATGAATGGCACAATCCTTAGAATATTAAAAAAATAATCTAATAGTAAACACAAATATTTTACAACGTACTATCTAAGCCATTATTTCATTTCATCAAGAAGATTACAAAAGCCATTGGTTATGTAAGTTTATGATAATTTCAAAGATAAGAAAATTTTATACACCTGATATAAAAAACTGTCTACAGTTACAAATAACAAATTTATCAGGTATGACCACAAAGTCATGTTTTTTTTCTTAAAATGAAAGGTGGTAGTCCACCAAGACACAAATTTATTTTATAGAGAGAGGGTAAAGGAAAGGGAGATATAAAGAAACATGTGAGAGAAAAATATCAATCATTTGCCCTCTTGTACTCACCCCAACTGGGGCTCAAACCTGCAACCTGGGGATGTGTCTTGACCAGGAATGGAACCAAAAACTTTTGATGCACAGGACGTTGCTCAACCAACTGAGCCATACAACCCAGGGCAAATTCTTATTATCAAAATTCTTATTCTTATTTTATATGGGTGCTAACTATTTGATTTTCCCTCCTCTCCATCCTTATTTCTGTGAACCAGAGCCATAATAGCATTATATCCATTCATGACTCCAGCAGCTTCTACACTGGTGAATCTTAATTCAAAAATAATTTTGGAGGACATAGAATGTCAAGATGGTAAGGAGATAATGACAAAAAATCTAACTGTGTTACAATCTCACCAAAAGTTATGATGAATAAGTAATGATGACAAGCAATTGAGTCCAAAGTGAAGACTAAAGCCAATAGGAGCAGGACATAAGCATTGCACTCTAGTACTCTAGTTGATCAACTTGTTTCCCATGGGATACAGGTAACAATTGTGACACTACTAAACATTTATAATGAAATAGGATGGTTTATAAAATGTTGATGGATGGTAGAAGCCAGATTTATCACCTCTTTCTTTCTTTCTTATTTTTATTTTTAATCATCACCCAAATACATGCTTTTTTATTGATTTTAGAGAGGAAAGGAGAGAGAAAGAGAGAGAAACATCAACGCAAGAGTGAAACATCGATCTATTGCCTCCTGCACATGCCCCTTTCCTGGATTGAGCCCACATCCTAGATATATGCCCTAACTGGGAGTCAAACCAGCAACCCCTTGGTGCATGGGGACAATGCTATAACCAACTGAGCCACACCAGCCAGGGCTTATCACCATTTTTTTTCTTTTACCATTTTAAAGGAAGGTTACAGATAAGCAAGGATAAAAGACTTGAATGTTCCATGTGTTGCTGAATTATAGTTAGAGACATCAGCATAAATATATGTTCATTTTAATATAAACACAATGATTACACATAGAAATGCACACACACACATGCACACTTACATCCTTGTTCTGTTAGCTGAAAGACTGGAAGTAATAACACTATTACTAGTAGTAAGGAACATACCAGAGCCCATCTATCGGTTTCTAATATTCTGCAATAAAACGAACCAGGTTCATTACATAAATGGATGGCTTTATGACTGGAGCAGGAAATCGCACAGGATGAGCCTGGAGTTTCATGCAGTTCCAGAAAGGATGTGCCCCATAAAACCTTAACGGTGGGGTGTCATTGAGATACAGACACAACTGAAAGAGCTCCGAATCACCAAGAATGAAACAGTTTGAACAACATGACAAATAAAGTAATACTGGATTATAAACCGAGATAACCCAGATAAAATTTCCTAGAGAGGATCTGGTACTGTAGAACATTTACATTTCAAAGGCACAGGGAAAGAATGCAAGTTCCTCCAAAAAGGACTTCTGTTTTATAAATTCAGAATTTTACAATACCTACAAGCCTTTTATGAATAGTGGGGTTTGGAGACAGTTAAAAAGAACAGGTAGACTTTGAGTTGCTTCTAGAGCTGCATTTCTGTTCTTGTAAAGACAGACTTTATACAACAAGGACAGATTTTACCTCCTCAGAAAACTGGTTGCAACCTGAATGACCCACCCATTCAACTACAGTATCTTCAAATTGCTTTTTTATATCAGGAATATCTTTAACTAAGATAGAAATCAATATTTCTGTGTTTTAGAGTAGAACTGTTCGTCATTGGAATGTTTTTCTTTCCCTCTGGGTACATAGTTTTATTTAGCTTAAGTGAGAAGGTCCCCTGAAGGTCTTATCAGGCTCTGAATATAAGCTTCCAACTTCTGACCCTGGAGCTAGTTTTTTAAAAATCCTTTCAAATATCTTGTGAAGTTTCAGCCAAGACAAATAGAAAATAATCCTGGCATTACTGAACAACCCCATAAACCCAAGAAGTGACCCAAGAGAGGGTGTAAAAAAAACCGCTACCTTCCCAGGATTCACAGCGACTCCCAAAGATAGCCAAAAGAAAAGTTAAGACAATTCCCCAAAGGCTGGCTAAAGTCTGCTTGTGAGCCACATGTGGCTCTTCAACCCCTTTAGTGTGGCTCTTCCACAAAACACCACGGCCTGGGCAAGTCTATTTTGAAGAAGTGGCTTTAAAAGAAGTTTAAGTTTAAAAAATTTGGCTCTCAAAAGAAATTTCAGTCATTGTACTGTTGATATTTGGCTCTGTTGACTAATGAGTTTGCCGACCACTGGATTAGGACAAAGGGCTCGGCATAAAAAACAGGGGAAGCTCAATCCAAGAGAAGCTTACCTGACCTTGGCAAGGAGACAGCAAACCAAAAGCATGGGTGCTGTGAGTACCTCTGTCCTGAAATCTGGCAGCAGTCTTCAGATCCCATCTCATTGCCAAACTTGTCAAATGACAAGACTAAAACAAGTTAGCAATGAGTTTGATATCCATTATCCAAGGGAAAAATCGTCCATGGATTGGGGGAGTATGCAGTGCCTTGCAAGCAGTGAAGCAGGCTTCCCTAGGAAATGGGGACCAGAACAAACTGCAGAGCACTGGAAGAGGCGACAAAGAAACAGGGCAGGATTGGCTAGGTGGTCTGGAGCTTCCCTACAGCAGTGTTTCCCAAACTTCTCTCATGGTGAGAACCACCTGGTGGAGTTGTTAAACTACAGATTCCCGAATCCCAACTAAGAAGTGCTAAACTAGAACTTTTGGGAACATATAGGTAAAATTGTATACTCTAAGCTTAGAGCACGAGTTAAGTATACAATTTTAGTATACTAATTAAATATACAATTTTAACTAGTGATCTAAGCTTAGAATATACAATTTTACCTATATGTTCCCAAAAAATTCTAGTTTAGCACTTCTTAGTTGGGATTCGGGAATCTGTAGTTTAACAACTCCACCAGGTGGTTCTCACCATGAGAGAAGTTCGGGAAACACTGCACAGGATCAGCAGGTCCTATTTTCTCGGGGCGAGGTAAACTAGCCACAGCTGAGTTGGAGGATTTTGATTGGTGTTTGTTAGGTTTCCTCCACAGGTGATTTCTGTAAGTGCAAGGTGATTTAGGTGCAGATTAGTGAAGCAGATCTGGCCCCGGTCTATGAATTAACATTATCAGATACTAATAACAGCAAAAATGGAGAGGTATACAGGAACTCTTGCACTATCGTCGTAATATTTTTCAATATTCCTGAACTTTATTTTCTAAAATCTGAAACTTCACAAATAAAATAATTATTTTAATGATCATTTGTAAACAAAAATGATTAGCACAAATGGCTAAATAATGTTATGAGATTAGATCCATATGTAGTTAGCTATATACAGAACAACTTAAAAGTTGTGTGTGTGTGTGTGTGTGTGTGTGTGTGTGTGTGTGTGTGTGTTACAGAGTTTCCGAAAAATCAAACAATGCAGAAGGAGAGTTTGGAGAGACTTTATTCATGGCGAGATGGGCCTAGAGAAAATGAATTCAAATTCTAAGCCAGGCTACAAGCAGAACTTCCCTTTTTATTAAAGAGCCAGCCCTATGTGCACTTAGTGGTTATCTCCATGCTGGCCTTGAAAACAATACAGTTCTATCCAATTTAAAAAAAAATGCACCTGGCATGGCCTTGAGATTATGGGCATATCTAGTCTCCGGGCTACAAGGTCAGACAGCTAAGTTTATCTTCATCATTATTCAAACAGGCTAAAGCAGACTAGAGAGCAAACATTTTATCTAAGAAAAACAGCAGAAAATTCCAAACAGCAGTTTGTTACAAAATAGGGGTTTTCTTTCTCATGGCGGGGGGGGGGGGGGGGGGGGGTTCAAATAAAGTTTCAGTTCTACTCCCGTTAAATGTTAGTTCAGGCTGGTTTAGGCTGGTGTTGTCTAGGACCCCCAGGCATCTGTTCTCAAGCCCTGCTTGCTACCCAATAGTTTACACAGGTATACTGTCTTCTCATACCACTGCCTGTGCTCTCTTCATATAGGAAATATGGAAAGCTGTCCTCTGTAGAATTCTAATCTGAAACCACACATCTGATTGTGTGCTTTGATGTTGCGCAGGGTGGCTGGTTAAGAAAATGCAAAAGGATCCCTAGCTGGTTTGGCTCACAGTGCTTGGCCTTCCCACCGAAGGGTCCGGGTTCTATTGCAGTCAAGGGCACCTGCTAGGGTTGCGGTATGCAGGGGGCAGCCTGTCTATCCATGAGTCTCTCTCATCATTGATGTTTCTGTATCTCTCTCCCTCTCTCTTACTCTCTAAAATAAATTTAAAATATATATTTTTAAAAAATCCAAAAGGAGGTGAGAAATTGCCCAATCTTTGCATCTAGTCTGGGTGCTATAAATCCCCAGAGGGTGGAGTGTGAGCTAATTGGACTAAAAGAACCATGTTGCCTTGTGATGGCTTTGTACCACCTTGCTTCTTTGCTTGCTTACTAGACAATGACTTAAATCTGCTCTCAAATGAACACTCGGGGCTCCCTCTTAATTAAAAAAAAACAAAAAACACAACTTTGTTTTTTTCATATTGTTATGCACAGTGCTGGTATCCCACCCAGAAAGCCGCAAGGCATTGTTCTTGCATTCCAAAATAAATGACATGGAGGACTGACTGTGAAAGACTTGTTTTGTTGTTATTGTTGTTTTAAATATATATTATTGATTTTTTTACAGAGAGGAAGGGAGAGAGAGGGATAGATAGTTAGAAACATAAATCAGCTGCCTCTTGCACACCTCCTACTGGGGATGTGCCCTCAACTAAGGAACATGCCCTTGACCGGAATTGAACCCAGGACCTCTCAGTCTGCAGGCAGACTCTCTGTCCACTGAGCCAAACCGGTTTCAGCAAGACTTGAGTTTTTAGGGCTTACATGCACATCGGTGGCGGCCTGCCTTTGATGTTTACTGGCACAGCTAATGGACCCATGCACGGAGCTAAGGAAAGGGGGGAGTTTGGCCATTACTATTGTCTTGCCACCCCCAAGACTGCCCCAAGACAAGTTTTTACCAAGAACAGAAAGCAATGAGGACAGGGTATGGAGGGGGAGGAGACTGTTTTCCCACAAACTGTGTGAGATCAACACTCTGTCTTCTTTCTTTTTTTCTTTTTTTTTAATGTATTTTATTGATTTTTTACAGAGAGGAAGAGAGAGGGATAGAGAGTTAGAAACATCGATGAGAGATAATCATTGATCAGCTGCCTCTTGCACACCCCCCACTGGGGATGTGCCCGCAACCAAGGTACATGCCCTTAACCAGAATTGAATCTGGGACCTTCCAGTCCGCAGGCTAACGCTCTATCCACTGAGGCAAACCGGTTTCAGCAACAGGCTATCTTCTTGACCTTGGAGCTGGCCTGGCTCCCAAGGTCTCACAATCCTCCTACTGGTGGCCTGATGGCCTTCATCCTTTTCCCACTAGGTGGGAGGGGGCCCAGGTCCCCATTTACCATGTAAATGTCATATATAAAAAGAACAAATAATATGTACACATAAAGTACAAAGGAAAAAAAAAAAAAACCTAACAACTCCCTAACCAATATAAGAAACCAGCATTTAACAAGAATTTTAAAAACCACTGTGTGTAATTTACCAGTGGAATCCCTTTCCTCTTTCCAGAAAAAACTGCTATATTAAATGCTGTGTTTCTTATTTGATTGTTTTAGTAATTATACTGACATCTAGTTTATTTGTAATAAGGTTGTTGGTCTTTACATATTTGTAGAAAAAATACCAGAAACATGTGTTTCTATTTCTTTATTTAGAATCCTCACCAAAGGAGATACACACACATACATACACACACACTGATATACTGAGTGGCCAGATTATTATGATCTCTGAATGCATAATAATCTGGCTGCTCAGTGTATTTGTACTCAAATGGGTACCAAAATATTCTAGACTTTTGCTGGAGATCAACCATCTATTTGCCTTGAGCTTTCTATCAGCCAGCGAAAAGGAGAAAACTGATCAGGTACACATTTTAATGATATTATTTGATATCAAATAAATGAGGTACTTAAGAGAAGTACACTGAGTGGCCGTATGTGAGGGTGTGATCAATTAGCATATTCCCTCTTTATTAGATAGGATAATTTACATTGTTTTAATAATTATATTCTATCTGCATGGAATTAATATCTTTTGATATGAATTAATATGGTCAATTGCCCTAATATCATTTATTTAAAAAAAATAGCTTTCTCCATACTTATTATGTCTAGGTCAGATTTAGGTTTCATTCTCTGTTCTGATTCAATGTGTCATATATCCATCCTTTTGCTAATTACCTCAATGTTTAGTTTATGTTTAAAATAGGTCTAGATATTTTGCAGGCAGATTCCTATTCTTATTAATTTCTGTCAGATATCCCTTGGCAATTATTTTACTCTCCTGTAAAACTTTAAGGATTAGTATGCCCATAGTATTCCAAAATTATTAAAATGCCCTTCTGTAGACACTTTATGCTTGACTTTTCCTATGTTCCTCTTCCTTATCTTCCCTTCAGAAGTGCTTGAAAGCTCCAACAGACTGCAATTTCTTATCTATAATCTGTGCTATCTGATGACATTTCTTTTATCTTAACTATTTTTTATTCTTTTTGTGATTAGAGAACATCTAAAGTTGACTGTTTAAGCTTACTTCTTATAGCTGAGGCCTTCATTTAGAATCCCATATCTATCGTGTTGAATGCATTTTTAAAAATATATTTTATTGATTTTTTACAGAAAGGAAGAGAGAAGGATAAAGAGTTAGAAACACCAATGAGAAAGAAATATCAATCTTTGCCAGATCCCCTACTGGGGATGTGCCCACAACCAAAATACATGCCCTTGACCAGAATCGAACCTGGGACCTCTCTCTCAGTTGGCAGGTTAATGCTCTATCCACTGAGCCAAACCAGTTTCAGCTGAATGCATTTAAATTGCTATGCAGTGTTTCCCAAAGTGTGGTACGTCTATCCCCAGGGGTCCGGGAAGAGTTTGGTGCGGGTACACATTGCACCGTGCCTAGCTGCACTTAATTCTATGTTCTCATGAGTCAAGTCAAGACAGTCTTGTGAGGCGTGAGATGGTCCATTGTGCAAATAAATGTTATTTATAATGTAACTTTTATTTATATTTTATTATGAATAATTTTATTTTTCGTTTATTATTATTTTGTGTATGTACCAAAAAAAGAAAAAAGAAATATATTTTGATTGTTATTAAAATACATCCTTTTTTTTTGATGAGGGGTACTCAGCATTACAAAAATTATAGAAGGGGTACACATATGTCAAAAGTTTGGGAAACACTGAAGGCAGAGCCAATGCATGGGCCTAACCATATCCTTGAGGCTAAGTGTTAATAATAACTAACAGGAGTGTTTTTAATTACTAATAGTTGAACTCCACATATCAAAATATGTCAAGGCTTTCAAAAATATGATAATCCCTGGAACTGCTAAGGGAAAAACAACTTTGAATTAGACATGGTGGTCACATTGGCAGCCTTGACCTTCCAACTCTCCTGGAAACACTCCCTTAGCTGATCTGGGTATATAGATCTTTTTTTTTTTTAAGAAGAGAGCTGAACTGAAAAAAGATTAAAATGTGGCTACTTGATAAACGGCTTCATCTATTTTTATGCTGTGTTTGAGGTTTTGCGTCACAAGTTCTCATAATAGCAGAGAGTATCATAAAGCCTATAAAATTGTCCTAGATTCTCTGAGCCAGATTCTTCTCCACTTTTACTCTGTTACTCTGATGGCCTCAAGGGAGGCTACAACTACACACTGGATGAGGCAGGGGGAAGACTTGAGAAGCAAAACAACAGTGATATTCTCGCAGTGTGTGGTACATGAAATATGTGCATAATGTATTTAATGACAAGAAATAAAAAAGTGTTCATTATTTTTCAAGGCTAAATTCATGGTTCTTTTCCTCATGTTTATGATACAAAGAAAGTTCAACTTTGATAATTAATTTTATCCATTACAGAGACAAGAGAGAAAATAAGAGTGATCAAAGTATTGTTCCAGTATTTAGGAAGATTTAAGGTGGATACTTTTTTTTTCTTGACAGTTTATTTTTTAATCTTTTCAAATAATCACTATTTAGTATTTTTTACAGTTTAATTATATTTCTTTTTATTTTTGCTCTACCATTTATTTATGTTTAATTTGCTGTTATTCTCTTTTCTTCAGATAGACATTTAGCTTATGGATTTTAAAACATTTTTTCTAAAATATACATACACTGGAATAAATTCCACTCTATGCAAATTTTAACTACATTCCATACATTTTACTATGTTGAATTTTGTTATGTGTGCAATTCAAAATAGTTTTCTAAATTCAGTTGTTATTTTATTTTTGATGTATGTGTTATTTACAAGTATATTTATTTCAACACATGTGAGGATTTAAAAATTGTTTTATTATAGCTTAAGCTTACTATGGATAGCGAATATCCTACCCAATAAAAGAGCGATATGCAAATTAACCATCACTCCACTCAAGACATGCCCACCAGCCAATCAGAGCGAGTATGCAAATTAAAACAACCAAGATGGCTGCAGCCACAGAGAGCAGTTGAGAGGTTTGGGTTTCCCCAGCAATGGCTTTCCTTTCCACCTGCCCTAGCCGGCCTAGGCCTCCACTCAAGGCTACAAAGTTTCAATTATTGAAGATACATAAAACTTAACAGAAATGGTGGCAGCCTGAGTGAATAGGGGGCTTGGCTCCAATCCAGGCTACAAAGTTTCAATTGTAGAAGGTAAATAGATTCCAGATACCAGGGCCTCCACTTGGGTTGCCAGAGGTGTGTGGCTGGCCTGCAAACCACCACAGGCCCCTCGTTCAAGCCACCCCACACCCCAAGGGAACCCCACCCTGATCCAGAACACCCTTCAGAGGAAACCAGCCAGCCCCCACCCATGCACCAGGCCTCTATCCTATCTAATAAAAGAGTAATATGTAGATTGACTATCACTCCAACACACAAGATGGCTGCCCCCATGTGGTAAAAGATCCTGTCCCCATGTGGACATAAGATGGCCACCACAGGATGGCCAGCAGGGAAGGGCAGGTGAAAGGGACCAGGTCTACAAGGGAGGGCAGTTGGAGGCAATCAAGTCTGTAGGGGAGAGCAATTACGGGAGACCAGGCTGGCAAAGGAGGGAAGTTTGAGACAAACAGGCTGACAGGGGAGCAGTTAGACATCAATCAGGCTAGCATGGGAGTGATTAGGAAGTGATCAGGCTGGCAGGAAGAAGCAATTAGGGGCAATCAGGAAGACAGTCAGGCAAGCAGTTGGGATCCAGTAGTCCTAGATTGTGAGAGAGATGTCCAACTGCTCATTTAATCAGGCAGTTGAACATCCCTTGAGGAGTCCCAGATTGGAGAGGATGCAGGCTGAACTGAGGGACACCCCCCCCACCCCGTGCACAAATTTTGTACACCAGGCCTTTAGTACTCTTACAATTAAACTAGAGGCCCAAGGCATAAAGTTTGTGCAAGAGTAGGCCTTCCTTTCCCCCGCTGCTGGCACCAGCTTCCCTCTGACACCAGGGACCCAGGTTTCCACCCAGGCTTTGTCAGGGCTAATTAACATATTACAATTTTATTATTATATACTTATTTGCATCTTATTGAGACTTACATTCTAATCAAGTTTTGCAAAACTTCTCTGTGTTCTTTTTAAAATATATATATATATTTTATTGATATTTTACAGAGAGTAAGGGAGAGAGATAGAGAGCTAGAAACGTCAATGAGAGAGAAACATCGACCAGCTGCCTCTTGGCACACCCCCTACCAGGGAATGTGCCCGCAACCAAGGTACATGCCCTTGACTGGATTCGAACCCAGGACCCTTCAGTCCACAGACCAACACTCTACCACTGAGCCAAACCGGTTTCGGCTTCTCTGTGTTCTTAAAGTAATGAGTGATGTGCAATTGAGAGTTCAAAGTTCCATTTGAATCAATTACAAGTTTGTTAAATGTGATAGGCAAATTTCCTGTATTCTTACAGTTTTCATGTCTGCATTTCTCAGTCAGTTCTTGATAGAATTAGTTAAATTTTCCCTCAATGGTTATGAATTTTTCCATTGTTTCTTTAATTCTTTCAGTTTTTTACTTTAAATATTTGGAACCTAAGTAATTAGGTAAATGAAACTTTTGAAATATTGCTACACCTCTCTGATGAATCTAATTACCTAATTAGTTATCACTGACAAATATAATACATTTATATATATATATATATATATATATATATGCATTGTGTGATGTGCTAAATAAAATTTCAGGGGGCTGGAGGGTAGAAGAAAGAGGCAGAGAGGTTAATTAATTATCAACTGTGGGACAAAACCAACAGAGCACCGCTTACATTCCTGAATGGATGTTGAAACTTTGAATTAACTTTTAGGTGAATATTTCCATGATTACCTAGAGAGAATAGCCAATAGCCAACCAATAGGTGCCACCTCATCTTGCCTATGCATGAATTTGCCAGACCATTGCCCAGAACCAATCCCAAAGGGCACACACTTCTTCCTTACAGACTGTGAACCTGTGCTAGAACCAGCCCTGCCTCACCTTCTCCCATCCCTTATCTAGAGCCAATGGAAGTTCCTTCATAACACCTGATACCTGCCTTCCCTTACTCATTACATAGAAGGGCCCCATCCATCCCAGAATAGCCGACACGTTTTCTCCTCTAGCCCTGCTGCTTCTGGTTTCAACTGAGTGCCCCGGACCCAGTCCTTCTTCTGGCTAACCCCTGGCTCTAAAGCCTTTGTGTTAGAAAAAATTTCAGCCATGAAAGTTTGTGTTTAGCAGCATTATAACATGTACCTCTTTCTCTATAGGGATGCCTTTAGCCTACAAGTCTACATTTTTCCTGATATTGATGCAACACCAGGTTTCTTTTGGTTAGTGTTTGCATGGTATAACTTTGTGATCCTTTTCCTTCCAAACTGCTTATATTTTAGGTGTGTTTCTTATCTGCAATATAAATGTATTCTTTTTTTTTATATATTGTAGAGGATTGATAGAAATTGCCTATGATTTGGGTTGTTTTCCTGAGCAGGATGCAAGGGTGATTCTTTCCTGGTTCTTGTCCAGGTGGATTTGAAGAATGAAGTCCTGGGAAAAGGATGGAAATTTATGGAAAGGATGGAAACAAATACAAACTCCCACGTAAGGAGGGGGTTCCAGTGGTGATAACCCACAAAGCCCCTTTTTTTTCTAAAGTTTATAAAGGCTGTATTTCTTTTTTTCTTCATGCTCTCTTCTCATTGGTCACTCTTTTTGCAGAATATCAGTTTCAAAGCCTAAACTCCACATGGTGCCCCCTCTGACTCTCCGCCTCATCTTGTAACATTTCTCTATCTTTTGTGAAAATCTATTTTCCTCCTCTTGGCATTTGTCAGCATTTTTCTATCTTCTGTGAAAGTTTGTTTCCTTTTTCATTGTACTCGTGGCTTTTCCTTATCTTCTGTGAATGGATATCTTCCTCTTCCCTTATCCTGTGGCACTTTTCTATTCTCTGAGAATGTATGCCTTCTGGCTGCTCAAGGCCCCCACATATGCATTCCTCCCCCATGGACCCTCTTTATTCCTAAAACTCCCCAAACCGGCCTATTTTATCCCTAAAACTTCTTTCACCTGGGTGAAATAAATTTTTCAACTTTATTCGTCATATTTACTAATAAAATAACATTAGGTTCTATTTATACAGCAGGCACTACATTCCTAAAATAGAATGAACTGTTTACCATATTTGTTTTTACAGCTTTTAGTTTTATGTAGTCTTCAATCAGTCTTTTATTTTCAGGGAAACAAATTTGCTTCATTAGCTCCTTTTATAACTCTGTTACCTCTTAAACATTTAGCCTCTGCTGATTTATACAGAAAATTAAATTCAGCACTCGGTCTATATAGTATAGAATAGGGAGTGATCTTTTGAGTGATATAGAATAGCAGTTAAGAGCCCAGATTCTGAGTCAAATTCTGTTTATTCCACTTAGTTGGGCAAATTATAATGATACCTGCTTCATGGAGTTGTTGCAAAGGTTAAACAAGCTAATATGTACAAAATTCTTAGAACATTACCTGACATGTAATACTAAAATAATATTAGTAGCTATAAGACCTAATCTATAATAATAAAAGCATAATATGCTAATAAGACCAGACATCCTTCTGGATGAAGCCTGGGCTGTGAGGGAAGCCCAGGTCCCAGGAGCCAGTGCTGGCAGCTGTGGGAAGGAAGGCCTACTCTTGCACGAATTTCACGCATCGGGCCTCTAGTAGAATTATAATGAGTTCTTAGCTATTGATTCTAGTCTTATTGGATCTTCAGTGATAACTAAAAGGCTTTGACCTCAACCTTTCTTTCCGATTAATTCTCTGTCATGCCTACATATGTGAAACTTCGGTCAATATGTCTGGATTTCACTGTGATTTTGTACATGCTGTTCCCAACGCAGAGATACCCCTCTTAGATCTGAGCATTTTTCTTCAACCTCTAAGACCCAGCTCACAATCAAATTATTTAAATGTCCATCTTTAAATTCTTAACTTCATTGTCCACTATGAGAGCCACTAGCCACATGTTATCAAGCACTTGAAATGTGGCTAATCCAAATTGAGATGCACTTGAAGTATAAAATGCACCCTTGATGTCAAGTTTCAGTTAAAAAATAAAAAACAAGTAAACTATCTCATCGATGACTTTTATATTGGGTTAAATAAATGTATTATTAAAATGACTAGAACACTTAAAATTGCATGCATAGTTTGCATTCTAATTCTATTAGATAGCACTGATCCCAACAAATCATTTTCTTCCCATCTGTGTGCTCCCACAGAACTTAATGGTTCAATTTTCCTATAATTGCATAGTATGTTGCTATATAATTTTCTTGTACTTGCATATTTCTCTACCAGATTATTAGCATTTCATGGGCAGTGCCTATATTTTATTTTTAGATGTCTGTTATATATCTGATAACATGCCCCTGATTAAGTGCTCAGTAAATATCTGTTGAGTAAGATTAATAAAATATTGTATATGATTCAGTGAAATACAGTAAACAAGTTAAACTCATAAGGATAATATGGCTGTGACAGCAGAACAATTACTTGTAATAAATGATTCTATTTGCAAAACCATAGCTCCTCAAATATAAATACAAGTAGAATTTAAGATTAAATTATTTAGACTACTAGAGCTAATGAGGTATGGCTGTCTAAAGATACCAGCTCATAAAACTAGAAAGCAAGAAAGGAGGTATATCCTTGGCCATTCTGCCCCAAAATAAGGAGATATTTTGGAGAAGTCCGTAACCACCCCACTGGACTATCTCCCATTTCCCTCACTAGGGATATAAAATCTCTATTGATTTGTAGCTCTTAGAATAGCACTTGATTTTTTTTGTTTAAGATAAACAATCTGTGTTCTTTTAATCTTTTCTAAAGCATCCTATTTTCTCAACCTTGTGATCACTATCAATGAAATTCAATTTAACAAGCTTTCTCATATCTATGAGCCACTGTGCTAAGTGCTATAGAGGACATACAATGAAGACAAGTGTCTGATTTTAACAAGTTAGAAAATGTAATGAGAAATGGATCTATAAAGTAACCTTAACTCAAAGCAGCAAAAAAGAACACCTTTATGATGCAAATCAAGAATGATAAGTATGCAAGAGAGAGAGAAAAAAAATAAAGAATGAGGCAGAAGCTTTATCCCCTGCAATTTGAGGACATTATGCAAAAATAGAGCCAGGTTTTAGGAGGATCTATTTGTATTGCAGAGATTTTTCTCACAATAAGGCTTGGAAAACAGATTGCTGTAAATGATTCATTAGGAAATATGCGACACCCTTACATATAAGCAAGCGTCTCATTCTGTAAATAGACTTCTATTTAAATGTGTTGAACATCTATTATTTGATAAACACTATGCTAGCCATAAGGATGTGGAAAGGAAATCATGCCTTTGAAGACATGAATCCAGACCTATGGTTAAATGAGCCTATAAAAAGCTATAATGTCCTATAAAAAGTATGACAACAGTTGTATTTAGAGTATTAACCTATTATAGCTAAATTCCTTTACCTGGGTCCTGAACAACCCAAGGTGGTCTAGTGAATACATTAAATATTTGAGGTTTTCTATTCAATTGTTGTTGTTGTTTTTTCCCATGTATTTGGCCTTTCCCTTCACCACTCAATTACCAACAATATTTAGGTTCCTAAGACACAAAATATACCCTCACTAGATTTTTTTTCAATATTGAATATCACAATTCTAAAAATATATATTTTATTGATTTTTTACAGAGAGAAAGGAAAAGGGAGAGTTAGAAACATCAATTGGCTGCCTCCTGCACACCTCCCACTGGGGATGTGCCCGAAACCAAGGTGCATGCCCTTGACCAGAATCGAACCCAGGACCCTTCAGTCCCCCGGCCGACACTCTATCCACTGAGCAAACCAGTTTCGGTGAATATCACAATTTTTGAACAATAGAAAAACTTATCTTTGAGACCCTTTCTTCCTCAAAGCACTTTTTTAATTCTCCAAGTGTATGTTCAGATGCCCTTTGGTAACTTCCCTGCCATTTTCCCTTGCCAGGGATTCGACTTCCTGTGAAAAGACCGTTTTGTTTTGTATTAAGAAGACCTAGAAAACTACCATTTAAAGCAGACTTAAGTCCCAACAGGTATCCGTTGATTACAAGCCACTGTAGTTGAAAATAGCTCTCGCCTGAGACCTTCTGAAAATTAGTTTTATCTTTGATAAAATGAAAAGGCCTTGCAATCTTCTGAAGAAATTGTTTGGCAACTGTCAAAATGACAACTCCCTTTTAACCTCACTGATCTCAGATTGAAGGTTTTCACCAACTGTAGTTGCAAAGAGACACAGTCAAAACACAGACCGCACACTACAGAGGAGTGAGTGACGGAAAACATAGCCTGTGGAGCAGTGTCTTCTGTCCCATTGTGCTAATTCAGGTCTGAATGCGTTCCTGACCTCTTCTTCTACGTTAGCAACCTGTGGGCACTAAATCTTCAAGTCTGCAAGAAGCCAGAGGCAGGGGGTGGAGCTCCTAGTGACTGTGAGCTTGCGATGGCTCTTCTGTTTTATTTGTTTGTTTGTTTTTGTGTGTGGGGGGTGTGTTTTTTTGTTTGTTCGTTTTTTAGTCTTTAGAGAGAGAAGAAGGAACATAGAGTGAAACATCCATGTGAGAGAGAACTATCGATTGGTTGTGTCCCGTACATTGCCAACCAGGGATGAGAGCTCAACCCAGGTAAGTACCCTGATGGGAATCAAACCATCAACCTCTTAATCCACAGCTCCACCTTCCAACCCACTGAGCACCCAGCCAGGGCTGGTGTGCCTGTTTCTGTTTGTTTGTGTGTTTGTTTTTTTTAATGTATTTTATTCATGTTTTACAGAGAGGAAGAGAGAGTGATAGAGAGTTAGAAACATCCATGAGAGAGAATCATCCATCAGCTGCCTCTTGCACACCCCACACTGGGGATGTGCCCGCAACCAAGGAACATGCCCTTGTCGGGAACTGAACCCGAGACCTTTCAGTCCGCAGGCCGACGCTCTATCCACTGAGCCAAACCGGTTTCGGCGGTTTGCCTGTTTTTGAAAGAAGATGGGCAAAGCCTTGGCCTGGTGTTGCTCATGTACACTGGAGGAATTTGCAAAAACAGATGACCTACTTACAGAACTCCAGCATTTACTCAGCTATGTCCCTTTATCTTCCTGCAGAAACTGCTTCCTGAAGCTTAGAGGCTTACTGGCAATGTATATTAGATTCCCTTCAGTTTCAGGCTATATTCCCATATATACCTAAGAATTTACGATTTGTCCTGGAAAAATCCATATAAGAGTCACACAACTGTTTACAATAGCTTCTACTCAGGATCCCAGTTATTAAGGAGCTATGGAGAAGGAAATTAAAGGGCACAGTGATTCTATTTGACATCCACAGCTCATTCCAAGTGCTCTGCACAAGGCCAAGCAGCAAGTAAGGGGCAGACCAGGGCCCTTCCATCAGATCTCTTCCTCCTGTTTCAGTTTGATTACAACACAGCCGCCACAGAAGGTTGAGGCTCTCTCTCCACCTCACCTATACACATGCACGCACACACATGCCTACATGCACACCCAAAAGCACACACATATGCATGCATGCATGCGCGCACGCGCGCGTGCGCACACACACACACACACACACACAAATTCACAACATACAAACAAGCTGTAAGCCAGGCACTGCAGTTTACAAGATGATGGAATGACTGCTGGGCTGTCCTAGGAGAGCTCGGTATTTTTTTTTCTCTCTCTCTCAGAGGAAGAAAGCAGGAAGCAGGAACATTGTAATCTACTATGAATACTATAAAACGATTATTGCCAAAAGTACCAGAGGGACCAGGAAAAGGTATGAGTAGCTCTGCTACCACCGTGTTGCACACACTGCTTTGTATTCTGGTTCCTCGACCAAATCATGACACCCTTTAAAAAGAGGGAGAGTGCCTTATTCAGGCATTAATTCAGTGACGTTATGTGTGACATCTATCTTGCTAGGTACTTAGCATGAGTTAAACTGTGTCCCTATAATAGCCTAATAGGGGAAAGAGACATAAAAAAGTTTCTCATATCACTGTAGTGCTTGAACATAAAACATTCTGAATGCAGAAAACAGAACAGTGTAGCGTTAGCAAATATTGAACCTATATTATGAGTCAGATACTCCTCTAATAGGTTTACCTCAATTCATATAATCCTCCTGACCCTTGGGGTAGCTATAATTACTATCCACATTTTACCAATGAGGAAGCTAATGCCAAGAGAACTTAAATATATTGACTAATGTCACAGAATCAATAAATAGAAGAGATGGGGTTTTATTAAAAACAAATAGGGCCTGAAAAACCACACTCATAACCATTAAAATGAATTACCTGTTATAGTGCATTAGTTAATACCAGCCCTTAACTTTCTTGTGACATAGTTCTCTTACCCATAAAATAAGGGTAAAAGCTAGTTTCTCTCAAACAGAGGTGTTATAAAGATTAATTAAAGTTGTATATATAAAGTTATTGGAACAGTAGCAGGCATGTAGGGTATATGGCCAACAAATGCTGGTACTTGATAGTAAGTCTTTATTGAGTACCTAAATCGTTATCTCAGGAAATCTCTTAAGGCAATGGGGAACAGTAGTCCTAGTGGGAGCTGTGCCAGTTACTCTTGTAAGATTGCCTCTAACCCGAGGAGACTTGTTGGGTTTGGGGAGCTCTGAGTAGTCATGCAATAACCCACGCAGGACAGCACTCAATCCAATGCCCCTGCACTCTGCCCTTTGCAGGTTACATCAAGATAAAGTGCCTTCTCTCTGCATCTGCAAATCATTATAGGTGTCCTTGCTATTATTTATAGCTTCAGAAAGTTTCCTGTGATTGTCTGTGACAAATATGTCCACTTCAACACTGTGATTATGCAGCACCTAGCAGAGAGGGTGTGTGATGTGTCATATTAGTGCCTCTAACCTCCCCTCGGGATGTGTTTAGAATAGTGAATTCTGTCACCTTTCAATGTGTGTCCTACATCAGCTGTGCTTCCAGGGCATGAATTCCAGGCAGGCATTTAATCCAGAACCAAGTCATATAGACAATAATCCCATTAGTTTTCAAGATAGGGAAAAAAGGTCAAAATATATTTTTGTCAAAAATGTCTTCCTTGAAAAGGGTAAGTGCTCAGGACAGTTGGAGCTCAGTTTAACCTTAGAAAGATGAATTACTATATTTAGATGACCTGCTTCTAACACAAAGTTAAAAAAAATTTCTTTCTCCTAAACTATAGCTTTCTTTCTTGTCTCCTATTACCCTTCTTTTCAATGGATATGTTTAAGTGTCAGAGATAAAGCAGGAGGAAGAATTCCTATAAATGGAACCAGCATTAGCATTGGAAATAGTGCAGCAGCTACAGAAAGAGATTGATAGATCTCTATTTCCTATCTGGGGGGCGGGGAAGGGAAAGGTGTGTCAAGATAAAGAAGACAATGAAATAAGGGGTCTCATTTGAACATGCATCATCAATAAGATTTCATATGATTTTTGTGAAAACAACGTGTCAGGATATTCTATCATTCTGCTTACAATAATCTTTACTCCGAATCTCAATTCAAAGACTATTTACTGACCCAAACTGGTACGAAAATGAAACCTACTTGGCCCAATTCTTTTTACATTTCTTGCTGTAGTGAAGAAAAAGTATCTATCAACCATCTGAGTCTAAACTACAATGTAGAGCCAGCGACAGAACTGCAGATATTTTGACTCCCAGCCATCATCTTTTCCAGAATTATATCTCCTCCTTCATTTATAACACTTTAAAAGAAGTAAGGTCTTGGTAATGCAGAGAGAAGCTTCAAAAGACAGCAAAAAACAACCACGACATGTGTCAATGCTGCCATGTAACATGCTAATTAAAATAGTGGAGTTAGTACAAATGATGGATCATGACATAGAGATACTTCAAGAGACTCAGTTACAGATTTAAAATAACAACATGGGTTTTAAAAGACTCACAAATGTGTTACATTTTTTAAAGGAGGAAATTGTATAGACGTAAAACCCTTCAGTCAAGAATCAACTGAAATGTCACCCATACTATTGAGAGTGAATGTCCTACTCAGCTTTGCCAGTAATTAGAAATACTAGAATATCTCAGTTTACCACTATGGATATGAGGGGAGATAACCAGAAACACTTTGAAAACATGGCAGCTTATCCTATCTAATAAAGAGGGAATATGCTAATTGACTGCCCCGCCCTCAAAGATGGTGGCACTCACAGCCACAAGATGGAGGTTCCCAGTCCGCTCAGCCCCGCCGGGGTGGCAGACACTCTGCAAGGCCGGACCTGCCTGAGGGTAGGCCCTGCCTTGCCACACACCAGCCTCTGGAGTCCCCCAGACCCCTCAGTTCCCCAGCCGCCCAGGGCTGGCCCGAGGCACTGGCAAGCCTCGGATGGTGGCTGCCCAGATGGCCAGGGCCTCCGACGCTCAGGTAACCAGGGCAGGTCAAGGGAGCAGGAGAGGTGTGATGTGGACATCACCTTCCCCTGATTCCTGGCTCTCCTCCTGCCCCTGAGGACTCTTGGGCTGTGAAAGGGGCAGGCCAGGCTTAGGGACACCCCCTCCAGTGCATGAATTTTCATGCACTGGGCCTCTAGTACTAGTATAGGTGAAAACAAGAAGCCAGGAATCTGTATCTTGAACAGCTATTAGCAGGCAAAAACCATTAAAACTATATTCCCAAAGCAACTCATGCCTCCTCTAACAGTATAGGGTTTTCCCCCAGAACTATTATAAAACAGTGATGAATCTGTACTGAAAATACACAAATCAATAAAAGGCTGTGCCTTAGAAGACCTGATAAATTTCCTAATAATCCCAAATATTTTAAAATAAATACAACATTTATTTATTTTGACTTAGATTAAGGAATAACCCAGAAAGAGGAGATAAAATAATTTATAAATAAAAGTGTTTATTGCAGCATTATATTATTTTGATTTTTATATGAGGTATAATATACACACCACAAAGGATACATATCTTAAGTGGATAGTTCAATAAATTCTTACTTATGTATATACCATGTAATCACCACTCAGATCAAGATATAGAACATTCCCAGCAGGCTCCTCTATCTTCAATGTCAATAGCAATGAGACCTCCAGCTGTGTGCCCCAATCCGAGGTAACCTCTCTTCTTGTTTCTATCACCATAGATTAGTTTTGTGTTCCAGAATTTTATATAAGCTGAATAACATATAGTTTTTGTATTTTTGTGTATGTTCCTTTTACTCTATATTATTTCTGTAAGATCTACAAGATCTGTTATAGGTAGTAGGTATATTTTTCTTCTCTTTTTGGCATTCCATTGTATTCATATTCTACATTTTATCTACTCTTTGACAGACCTTTAGTTTATTTCCCATTTTTAAATATTATGAATGAAACTGCTATAAAACAATATTTTACATGTCTTCTGGTATACAGGTAAGCACATTTCTCTTCAGGGTATATATGAGTGTGAAACTGCTGGTTACATATTTATTTTTAATAGGAAAAATATTACAGAGTGGCCTACATATCAGTCAATAAAGAAATCTTTATATAAATTATAATACTTGCTTTCCAAAAACTTTAATAATATATAAATTATAATGTATAGAAATAGATGCTGTGTAGATCCTGAGGTCTCAGACTGCAAGAAGGTGCAGGCCACGCTGAGGGTCACCCCCACTTCCCGAGTGGCCAAATTTCATGCACCGGGCCTCCAGTATAAAAACCATCTCATCCGGGAATGTTTAAAAAAAAAAAAAGTAATTCCAAACACAAAATTATAGCCAAGTTTCTGACATATTTTCCTTAATGATATCTATCTATCATCTAATCTAACTAATCTGTCTATAATTTTCTACAGTAAAGTTATGAAGATAGTTTTGGCTCACATCCACAAACAGAAACCTAAAATATTAATTAGGAAGTCAGGGCATACATGTAAATATTGATTATAAGTAATAAAAGGCTTTTTTACTCATTATCTTTTCAGCTCAAGATGATTAACTAGAAGGGAGTGATTGATGAAAATGGAAACTTTAAAGCTAAGGACTGGAAGACTTGTACAAGAGTAAAGTAGCCAGTATCACTGTTTTCCTCCTCTTGGGGAGCTTTTGATTGACATGCAAGCCATTCATTGAATCAATAAACATGTGTTAAGCAGCATCCTCTATGCACTATGATCCTAGGGGTGAGTGCGGGGGCAAAAATAGATGAATGAAACCAATTACTTCAATTAAGGGATGATAAAATTACCATTATTATAGTAAAGGAAATTAGTTAAATCAAAGTATAATACAATACAGTACAACAACAGTTTGAGCAAAAATACCAAGAAATAATATATATAAGGAGGATCAAATGCAGACGTGGGGTCCACAAATTGGAAGGTTTGAGCAGAGGAACACAATCAGAAGCTTGCTACTTTACCATTTCTACTTCAAAAAGCAACAACAAAATCTATGTCAAAAGGCTGTAGAAAGCAGTAACAAAAAGTAACCAAGGTAGTTGCTAGGGCTCACTGCCCAGGAGTTCTTTAGCACCGTTTATCTGAAGAAGAAATAAGTGGAACTGAACAAACTTGTCAGCTTGTTATCAAACACAACAATCGCATTAGTACTAGTTGAAATATTTCACAGAATCCAAATACAAAATTGTAACAGACTGCAACACACTGCTTTTTCTCATCTGCCTTAATGAATGTACCACATGGAGCTTTTTGAATCAGAATTGTTGGCAGGGGAGAAACTCGAACCTTGGCACAAAAGAAAGCCTGGTGTTTTTAGAAAACACATAGATATTTTTAAGAATAAATAAAATAAAATGTAATCTGGTAAAATATATATAACCATAGCTGACTCACACTGAAAATTTAGACTGTGCTCTCTCCAATGTCCTCCCCTTATTTCAGGATATAATTACTCTCTTCTGTGGATTCCTAACTTGGTTGGCATCTAAAAGGAATAAGACAGATCCTCTCTAGTCTTCAAACCTGTAGCATTCATATATGTAAAATAACAATTTTTGCATGATCTCTGATTAACCACAATAGATGTGTCCTGGACCTTTGCATTCCATTATAAATAGCTTCAGATGGAAGTCCTAACTCTGTCTGAAACTGTGATGAATTCAGTGAAAAATATACCTTCATGTCTAACTAAAGTTGATTATTTGAAAGACTCTTGGGTGGACTTGCTGTTTTGGTAAGTGCAGGGGTACTAGGAATTCAAAAGCATGTTTTGGACTATTACCTTAGCCAACCATTTAGCTTTTCTCTCTTCAATGAAAGTTGTTAACTCGTCAAAATACACAGGATTTGTGAAAAAAGAAATTATTGAGTATCTATGGCAAACATTGCACTATGCTCAATACACATGTTATTGCATTTAATCCTAAAGAAACACACACACACACACACACACACACACACACACACACACACACACCTATTAAGTAAGTATTGTTTCCCATTTTACAGAGGAGGAGACTGAAAATCGGAAAAGATAATTTTTCATTGTATTGCTATTGAAAGTGATAGAGATGATGTTTAAACTCAGGCCCAAATCACCTCTGATGATGGGCAGTAGGTATTTTTCTGAAGCTTCCTGTTAGTAACACAAGAGAGCCAACTGAATGAATGTGAACATGCAAACACCTGCGGATACTGGGGAATGTTAAATGATGAGAGATGATAGGTAGGTAGATCGATAGATCGATAGATCAATCAATAGATATATAGAAGATAGAAAGATGATAGATGATAGATAGATAGATAGATAGATAGATAGATAGATAGATAGATAGATAGATAGATAATAGATAGGTTAAAACTGTTAGCCTAGCATCCTTTCTATATAACCATATCTACACAGCCACATTGTTTTTATGCTTACTGAATAAGCCTTTCAAATACATCCTAAATCCTACGCCACATAAGAATAATTGCAGAAAGGGGCTTTTATGCGTTCTAATTATTAACAAGATGGTAAGACGTTTGCAAAGGAAAGTACAGACTATAGTACCTTCCAGCAAGTAATTATAAAAAAAAATCTCAGGAACTTAAATTAAATTGCTATTTAAAGTTTAAACTGCTATTTGAAGCTTAGTTTCTGTAGGTAACGTTTTTCCATAGCATGTAACTTTCATGAATCTTGAGGGGTATGGTGTTTTGTATTCAAATATCAAAACTCTTACAAACTCACAAACCATGAGCGTGAGTGAAATAAAAAGTAGAGTAATTATCCCCAAAAAACAAGAACCAGAATGTGCTATTTTAAAACTAACTATGGAAAAACATAAATGATCAATTTTCTTTTCCAGTCACCCAAATCACCTCAAGATAAATGGTGTTGTATAATTAAATCGAGGAAAGTTTACTTTGCTCAGATCCATGGGGAGCAGTAAATCTTTTACACTTATTGGATTTCTGTTAATTAGGTATCCATGGAAGGCACTGCTTTTATTAAAAATGGTTGTAGGGCTTTAAAAAGGAAAAGAACACTACTCAGGTGACTTTAGGAAAATTTTAGTCAAGTATCAACAAAAAAGGAAAGGGCACTTGTTTTTATACCCTTCTCAAAATAAATGCAAAAGGAAATAAAGACACATCAGCATCCTGCTGAATTGGCAAGCAGAAACAGCCAAACTTGAGCATATGCTAGTGTTAGGTGGTAAGACAGAGGTTTAAAAATATAGTCCTCACCCACCAAAAAAAGCACAATTTAACTACCAGGATACTTGGAATGAGGAAAAAAGCAATTATAATTTTCTAGCGTTTGCATCATGTAGAGAATTGTGCTGTCATTTGCTCTTTCTGAACCTCCCTTTCCTCTTCTGTAAAGAATCAAAATAAGATACTCTATTGCAAGATTTTTGCCAGGATCACATGAAATAGGGAATGTAAGAACATTTTGAAAACTTTAAGGTGCTATAAAAATATAGGGTGTTTTTATTACTTTGTAGAATGAAAATTATTCAGAGCTAAAAGAAGTGTATAGCAGGGTGAAAACAAGAGAGGCCAGAAGGGTTGAATAATCCACTTAGGAAAATCAACATTTCCGTGATCTCACTCATACGTGGAATCTAATGAACAACATCAACTAATCAACAAAAATAGACCCAGAGACACAGAAACATTGAACAGACTGTAAAACTTCAGAGGGAAGGCAGGGGAGGGTAGAGAGGAGAAAGAGATCAACCAATGAACTCATATAGGTATACGCATAACCCATAGACACAGACAATAGGGTGGTGAAGGTTTGAGGGGTAGAGAGTGTGGGAGAGGTCAATGGGGGGGGGAGACATGTAATACTTCCAACAATAAAGATTTATTTTAAAAAGTCCACATTTTAAAGAGTTCTGGTCTATCTCATCGATCAGATCAACTCTGCAAGGCAGTAACTGGTGATGTGAGAAAGGGTATGGGAATCCTTGTCCTTTTTTCTCTCACTCATCACTCAATGGGCAGGGCCACTCTGGACAATGAAGAGAGAAGCAGATGGGGAAACCGTCTAGCTGCTGCTTTCAATCTGCATGGGCTCTGCTTCACTCTAGACATGGAAGTTCAAGGTTGGTTTATCCTCCAAGCTCCAAAATGAAAATGGCCTGCTGGGGACAGGAGAATTACACTACCTAGGGTTTTTATTCAGTACTGGAGGCCCAGTGCATGAGTTTGTGCATGGGTGGGGTCCAACTGGCTCAACCCGATCCGTCAGGCTGGGGGAGGGGCCACAGGCGGTTGGCAGGCCGGCCCCACCCCCTGGTCAAACCCCTGGTTGAATCCTTGATCAAGGGGACAATTTGCATATTAGTTTTTTATTATATAGGATTATTTGAGGATCTCTTTTTCAAGGCATCATCTTAAGGGGCAAGTCCCTCTCAAAATTGACCTTTTGCCCTTGGAGGTAGATGGAATGCTTCCAGGAGCCCATAATGTTTTACCTGCCTGGAAGCAATCCTCGACTTAAGTGCCATACTGAATGGCATCATTGCTTTTACCACTCTGTCCACACCCAAATGAATGACTATATGCAACCTCCACATAGCAAAGGACAAGGGACAGACATCAAAGAAATATCATGACATAGGACTGGAATTTAGAAAGGGCCACATTAATTTTTCATATTCTTCCTACCTGTCAAGCACTATGGTAGTTATTTGACTAACATTTCTCTTTTCATTTTTATAACAATCCTGCGAGCATATTTTCTTTGCTTATTTCAAGGCTTTCAGACAAGGGAAATTAAGTTCAAAAAGGTGAAGTTGCTTAGGTAATGACTACTGGAGTCAGGAATCCAATCAAATCCATGGTTCACGTTCCTGTCACTGTAACACTTCTCAGATGTTGTTAAGTTTTTGTATTCATTTTTTGTTTTGTTTTGTTTTTTGTATTAGCAGCAGGGAAAATCTTATGGGTAACTCAACTGTAAAACAGACATACAAGCAGTTAATCTGATTGAGAGGGAGGTCACAAAGAGTGGGCCTTTATATATAACTCCTCAACATCCCTGCATTTTCCTCTATGAGATTTTTTCCAAAGCTATGTCCCTTTCTAGAAGCCAGGAAATCACTCAACTCACCAAACTAACTTGTGTCATTTCCTTGGAAACTGGTCTTGGTGAGAGCAGGGAGGGGAATAGGATGGCATGAATAGAATGAAGCTACCGAAAGGAAGATGGAAGCCCCAGGAAGGAGACGTGAATGGGGTCACAAATTTAATTTGCCCACTTCACTATTCAGCTTATGATCAGTCTGGCTTTATGGAATTCAATGTCATTTATGCTAATGATTTAAATGCAAATTTATTTTGACCAGCATTCTCTCAATTTATGAATCATACATTTTCCTAGTCACACCTGACATTAATGCCTGACTTATAATTGCTTCATTTGTCCTTAAAGAAGAAAGATGAATAAATGCATTTTAAAGGAACCACTAATGAGTAAAACAGCATTTTAATTAATGTGACTTTAATTAAAAAAATAAATTTATTCACAAGATCCTAAGTGACTTTTTCCTACCTCCTCTAGGCTAAAGAGCGGTATTAAATATTTCAGCCCATTAAGTTTTAAAGTTTAAAGTGACTAAAAAGTTGGATTCATGAGTCCATATTACATTTCACCCACAATGGGAAATTAATAGCTCATAAATAAACCTTCTGTTAAAAGCAAATCACATCAAACATTCCCCTGGAGTAAGCATATTTAAAAATAGAACTTACTTAATTTCTGTTCTCTGTCCCAGGTGAACACAGACCAATAAAGGAACAAAGCAGGTGCTATGGACCAGAGCAACTTGGGAACCAAAGGTACATACACTGGCAGCTTAAACTTCTCATTCCCTGTATTATTTTTTATCCTAGCCCAGGGCATAAAGTCTTGCCTGAGCAAATGTGGCATGATTCCATAAAATTGGATGAGAAAAATATCTTTTTTAAAAAAGAGACAAATAATTAACAAACAATAGTTTTAAAGAAGGTATTTCTGTGAAATAGGACTAAGTCACGTTTCTCTTTCTGCAGATAAAGCCAGAACATGTACTATAAGAATATTGTAATAAGCCCTAGTCAGTTTGGCTCAGTAGATAAAATATTGGCCTGCGGACTAAAGAGTCTCGGGTGCAATTCCTGTCAAGGGCACATGCCTGGGTTTCGGTCTGTACACAAGTTTCAGTATGTAGGGACTCATCTTTGATAACTCAAATCCATAGTCCATCCTTGACACATGAAATTATAAACATAGTTATTGTCAGAGAGGTTATTGCTCAGGTTGAAGGGAATTGGTATGCAGCAACTGATATCACAAATAGCTTTGCATTATCTGTCTTCACCTCAATTATAATGATCAATTTGAATTTATGTGGAATGGCTTACAATATACTTCAATGTAGTCCCATAGACTGCCTCAATCCCCTGGTTATCTGTCATCAATAAATAGACAATAACCTGGAAAAAGTTCCATTCTCAGAGAGAATAGTAGCCTTTCACTATCTGACATCTCCTAGTGGGCCCAGTCAAGGCCGTCAGCTATGAAGGACTAGATGCCATCTTTACCCACAAGCAATGATACGAATGGATCATTAATATAGACAAGATTCAAGAACCAAGAACCCAAATGAAATTCCTGGGCATAATCTGAGAAGAGGCACAATGCATTTGGCTCTCCCTGCTCCCACAAATAAAAAAGAAGAAGAGTCCCCAGTGGACAATCTAAATTGCTCCCCTGCCCAGGCCAATTTAAAATGATCAATTTCTATTTGAGTTACAGCTTTCAATGATGTCTCAGTTTGCCAATTGAAGCTTATGGCATAAGTACACTGCCACAGGTTAGACTGAAGTGCTTTAGGAGTTGTATATTTTCAGTCTATTTAAAAGTACACATTCTTTGATAGGCACTTCTTGGCCTATGATTGTGCCTTGATGAATACTAAGTTCATGATCAATGGCTATGAAGTAATCTTGCAACCAGAAATCCCAATCATGTCTCAGATCCATGGTAGGGCAGCTAAGGAATTGGTACATACATACAGAAATGGGTGAAACCAGACTGGGCTGGGGTCTCACAACATCAAGAGTGTCCCTCTGTTCCCAAGCACATTGCTCAAGGAGCTGCACCCTCCCTAGCTCAGTGGAAACTTTCTAGACCACACATTGGTCTGGTTGACTGATGTCTCTTCAAGGATAACTTCTACTAGGATAGAAAAGAATACAAGTGTCATCCAACCTGAACAAGACCTGTCCCTTACTTAGAACAGCAAAAGATGTTCCACACAATGTCAAAACCTTATGAGGTATGGATGGATCCAAATAAATTAGATGTGCTCTATTTCACTGACCCTTGAGGTTGTGACTAATGGACTGGCTGTTTGGTCAAGCCACTATCAAGTCTCAAACTGCTACATAAATAAGTCCTCCAACTCCCTGTGGGGATAAGAGATTTGGATAAAAATTAGCTCTTTTTCCAATAAGCTTTTTGTTACCTGTGTAACACCAGAGAAGCTCACCAGAGAAGCTCTGTCAAAGGGCAGCATAATCAATGTGCAAACCATGTTTGTCTTAACTCAGAAGAAGCCGGTGTGAGAACTATTGTCTCTTAGATCCATGAGAGTTCATGGAGATTTAGACACCATCCTAGAATGGCCTGTGTATGTACTGCCACTGTGGTCTGAATGTGTCAAAACAGAATGAAAAAGCTATTTCTCTGTGGAAAAAGCTAAAACTATTGACCACGGACAAATCTCTCAAGTCAATTCTTGATAAATAGAGCACATTGGGATTTATCCTACCCAGAGAATTCCACCAGATTTCAACTACATCTAACACTTTTTCCAGGTTTGGCCTACGTAGTCATCCTGTGCATTCCAATGCCTTGAGTTACACACAATCATATTTGTTTCTTGTTCCGGTTTCCTGAGCACACTGTATCTCATAATGGCCCCAAATTATAGGGCAAGTTACACATCAGTGGGTCCCAGGGGATACAATCAATTCTTCATGTTCTCTATCACCTCAAGTTGCAGAGGTGACTGAGCATTTTAATGTTCAATTAAAAGATGGGCTTACGTGGTGAATGGGAGGAGTAAAGGTAATTCCAGCCTGGACTACGAATCTCAGGCAATCAGTCTGGGGTCTCAGTGCACCAATTCCCTGAAAGGGTGCTTCTCATTTATGCTCTATGATTTACCAGGTTGCCTGACCTCTTCCTTCAATTGTACATCCTTCTTTTATAATTATTGACAGCTTGGTCTCCGTAGGGAAGCCTGCAAGAACCCTTTGACCCCTACCTGAAGATTCAAATCAATGGGATATTACAATGGCTATTAAACAATGAGGAGTGTGAGACAGTAACCTCCTACTCCATTTATCACCCAGGTGCAGAGGATGAATTCTTGCCAACAAGGACTTCAAAAGTAATGATCATCAATTTGAGGTCTCTAGTTCCACATTCTTCTTAAGGTATCCCTGACACTTTGCTCCATGGGAGTCCCATGAGATCAATATCAGTATATAAAATAGAAGTATTTATTGAACCTCAAAAGCATTCAAGCCAGAAAATTTGGAGACATCACCCCAGAGGATAGATGAAGAGTGCTATCCTTGCCAATGGTAAGGATATGTCACCCACTACCCAAGCCCACAAATAAACATTTGACTCCTGTGCCACTGAACACCAGGAACAGGCATTTCTCTAACCACCGACCCAATATTTTTTTTTAATATATTTTATTGATATTTTACAGAGAGGAAGAGAGAGATATAGAGAGCCAGAAACGTCGATGAGAGAGAAACACCGACCAGCCACCTCCTGCACACCCCCCACCGGGGACGTGCCCGCAGCCAAGGTACATGCCCTTGACCGGAATCGAACCCGGGACCCTTCAGTCCACAGACCGACGCTCCACCACTGAGCCAAACTGGCCTCGGCACCGACCCGATATTTTAGGTACCCCAACCTTACTAAACTACATTGATGCTTTACCACCACTAGACTCTGACACTGCAGAAGCGACATGCCTCCCTAAATATCTCTAATAACATTTTTTTCCTATCAGAGGTAGGAGCAACTGGAACATCTAGGAAAGGGAGCCTAGGTTTCACTGTTGGAGTTATTTAGGTACAGAGAATGGCACTCTTCTCCCACACTCACTCCAGCTTTACACAGACTCTTCGATCCCACTCAAGAATTCTGCCTACCAGGGGGGATTTTTAGCTGGTTTATCCTCATAGTAGTCACTGATTCTACCCTTCCAACATGTTGTGTACCCTCTTGGGATATTATTTTGTTTGCAAAACAAAACAAGAAAACAGACCTTCACCTGTCTTCCTCTTATCAATGTAATATGTACAAATGAGGCATTAGTAGAAGACATCCACGTATTAAAAAGAAGTCCACCACCGTGCTGAGTTAGGTGGGAGCTCCAAAAGCATGCAGATCACAGTTATTTGAGGGAATTGAGAGGTGACATTACCAACTATTGGATTATAGGTGTGCTCTATATGGTTATCCTCATTGTCAGGGTCCTTCAATTAAAAAATGTTTTTGCAAAACTTGTCCCTGACCCTCACTGAGGTCATTAATGATACTACTTCAGCTGTGGCCAGCCAAGAATGGGTGGGTCTGTGTAATTTACAGCACCTCATTTTTCACCTGGATCTATAAAACTGTCAAACTCTTATGAAACTCTCATGGGCTATAGGACATCTGACTTGGGAATGTTTGGGGTTCATGGCTATCTGCACTTCTCTAGGGATGTCTGATCATCCTGTTTCAAGTGGTTCTGATCATAGCCCTGGTCCACTGATACCTCAGAATAATTAACGCATTATTGTCACACCTGCTTAAAGTCCAACCTACTTGGGCTCATAATGGGACAACTTATATTTCTTGCTCTGACTCAGAAAAATCAAGGGTGGAGTTGAAGAGTCTGGCTCCAAGCCAAAATCCTGTGTCATTTTTTAGGCCCTGCTTTCAGGTTTTGTTTTGCTTTTACCAATGGCACTAAGAATATTCCTAAATTGAGGGGGAAATCTAGTGTATCAGCTGATATCTATAATCTCCAAACATATTTCAATTGGGGGTAGAGGAGAACATTTTCCAGGTCATTACTTCTTCAACTAGGTTATATTAGCAAACTTGTAAATATTGAAGTTCCAAGAAAAGTTTTGGGCTATAACTCTGACCTGAGGCTGGTTGACTTTGTTAACTATCTGTCTTTATCTCCATTGCTGCCTGTCCTATTAGCTATACTGAAAGCTTCTCCTCTACCTATAGTTAGGGGATCTGTTTGACTTCAAAAGGCTCTGATGAAGTTCTACTTCTTACAGGAGACCACGAGAAACTCCAGGGACCTAGTAGTTTCCAGTGAAACTGATGAAAATTAATTTGATGACCAACTATTTGAAATTTTTAAACAGTTCAAAAGACAGCAAATTAAATTTTTTTCAAGACAATCTACTAAAACTGGGTAAGAATTTTGAGAGTTTGTGGCAGTTGAACTGAGACCTGTATCATTGTTTCCCATCATGTTTAGTGAGATGGAAACTCCTCTTACGATGGTGCAGCCAAGAGGTCTATGACCCTACATATTTGAGAGTAAGACTTTTATTACTATACTAGAGGCCTGATGTATGAAATTCATGCACTTGGAATGTCAGTCAGACATCCCCTGAGGGATGCAAGCCTAAGCTGGCAGTCAAACATATTTAGAACTGCCTCGGAGTCAGAAGAGGCTCCTGCCACCACCGCTGCACTCATGACCCATAAGTTCAGTTTAGGGCTTCTGGCTGAGCAGCCCTCCCCATGTGGGAGCACATTGACCACCAGGCAGCAGCTCCTGCATTAAGCATGTGAACTCTGGTGGTCAGTGTGCATTATTATAGTGATCAGTCCTTCCACTATTCAGTCGATTTGCATATTAGCCTTTTATTATATAGGATAATATAATAGAAAAATTATATAAGATAACAGGTATCTCATTTAATGTTTTAGTCTTAACATTCTATTTTTTCCTCATTTTACTATTATTTCTCACTCTTATTTGTCAACACTTATCCACTACATCTTTCACATCATTCTTTTCAACTAAAAAAAAAATCTTTTAAGTGTGTTCTATTAAATAGCATATGTCTTCAAGATGGGATAAATTTTAAGAGTTTAGACAGAAGAATGGATCCTACCTAGATCTATATTCTGTGCTCCAGCTGCTCACTCTAACCTCTCTGGCTAACATATAAATGCTTTAAAATGTTCTGGTCTGCTAATGATGCCCTGTCCTGTTTCTGGCCCCGTAATGGGTTTATTCTAGAAGAATAGAAAGACAAGCAGATAAAAATATGTTCATCCTTGATATCCTATATAACAAAAAGTCTAATATGCAAATAGACCAAACAGTGGAACAACTGGTTGCTATGATGTGCACTGACCACCAGGGGGCATATGCTCAACCCTGGAGCTTCCCCTAGCCTGAAGACCCTAGACCAGCCAAGGCAGGTGACAGTGGGCGCCCCCTGATTGCCCCACCTGTCACCCCACAGATTGGCCCTAATCGCTGGCCAGGCTAGGGGCACTACCTGTGCATGAATTTTGTGCATGGGGCCTCTAGTAGATATATAAAGACCCAAATATTTTTTCTATTGATTCAGTGCATTGAGAGGAGAAAAGAGAAAATAGAGGGACATACTCTGCCTTCTTGACCTACTCTCTTAGCTCTTCCTTGAAAAATTATGAGCTTAGGTTCACAGAGAGAATAAATGATTTGTCCAAATTCACAGAGCTAATAAATATTGGAAAGAAAACTAAGGCAATGGGCTTTTAATTTCTATCCAAGAGCCTTTCAAACTGCAGTGTGCCTTTAATCTTACATCTTTAAAATGTAGAGCACATAAAGAATTAAATAAAAACATAGTAGTTTTGAAAAAGCAATTCTAAATGACTTGTATAAGCAATGCTCAGAATTGAAATATAGAAATTGTTATAAATGCTCTCCACTTACAAAAGTAAAAATGGCTCCCTCTTAATAAAACCAATGCATTAGCAAGTCAATATATGTCCTATTGATGTGCTCGTTAGAAGTAGAGACTGAGTTACAAAGATCAATCAGCAGCTATTCAATGCAGGATTTCAAGTGGACATCATTAGCCCAGCTTCAGCACACCAATCTATAGGTGTTCTGCCTCTAAATCACCCACAATGCTCAGACTTTTGTTTTTTCCTGAATTAGCTAAACTTTCCTCACTGTTTCATATCATTTTTAATCAACTTTAGCTTCTATTTATCTCTAACCTATTTATTGACCCTGAGTTTATAGGAAGGACTCAAATATGACTGAAATTGAAAGCCACAGGAGGCGGCAAAGTTGGATCGTTTTTATTGAAGCACTCAGAAGATTAACCACATGACCCTGTGATTTATAATAGCAGTTTATAAGCCAAGGAGTTTCATACAATTGGATAGATTTCACAAATGTCCTCCACGTCAGAATTCACAAAAGCTGTCTTTTTCTACTAGTCATTTTTACTAGTGTAGTTATTGTTAATGGACAAATAAAATGAAAATTACATTGAGATTAACATGCCAGATTTTAGCTCTAAACTTTTTATGTTCCAGAGAATAAACTCTCAGTAGAAAAATCGATTCAGCTTTAAAGTATAAACTGAACACGGCAAATAAATAAATAACCTGAGTAATTTTTTCTAAGAATAGAAGTAAAATTAAAATGACCTTGTGAAATTGGAAAATGTCCTACAAAAGAAGGATGCACTTAGAAGGAAAAAAAGTGTCAAGAGATGTTTCTAGGAAAAAAGAAAATAACAAAATATTGTATATATAAAATATAACCTAGGGGAAAAAATACGAGTCGGTCCTCTTTTTATACACTACTGATGTCCAAAATATATAGAGAAGAAAAGAATATACTTTTTCATGGAGTAATATTACATATGATCCTTATGTCCCATATCAACTCACAAATAAAGCCAAAGTTACTTTGTACATACATATAAAATAAAAAAGGAACACTTTCAAAGTTATTTTTACTCTTTAAATATTAAAAAACTGATTCAAATTTACAATATATCTAACAAAAGGAAAACAAACATACAAAATTTCACAGAGTACAAATTAATGGTTGTTTTTGTTTATACTTGTCAATTAATATCCTTCCTATTTGCTAAAGAACTTAAAAGCTAAGCTGCCTAATAAATCATATGTAACAAAAAATTGTAAAATACTGGTGAAATTCTTTTTTCCTCAACCCTCTCCTCCCACCCTTGCCAGAGATACTCACCCTGTAGCACAGGAGTTGCACAGTTGGTGCACTGGTTAGTGAAGGTACAGAAAACCATTTATAATAGAGCATCTATATTTCCAACCCCAGAGTGCAAGGAAGCCCACTTATTCCATGAGATATTCAGGATACTTCTAGGTTCTGTGGAGGCTACAATAGGTATTTATTTTTACTACTAGAGGCTCAGTTCAGGAAATTCTTGCACTAGTAGGGTCCCTAGGCCTGGCCAGCAATGAGGGTGGATCAGGGCCTTCTAGCTGCCTGCTTGGGCCTTCCTTCCCTGGCTGCTGGCTGCCAGACAGGGCCTTCCTTCATTCTTCAAACTATCAAACTCGAGGTCTGCTGGTCAAACTCTTGAGGGGACACTTTGCATATTATCCTTTTAATATAGAGAGCTCATAAGACATAAAAAGGGAGAAAAATAAGAAAAGATTTTGAAAATAAAAGCTACTATTAGGAGCTGGGAGTATAGCTCTTAGTCCTTTCTTGCCTCCATTCCATCTCCCTGCAGAATGGGAAAACAACATCAGCTATATGTCTCCTGATAAATGGGGTGAAGTTGAATATAGAGAGTGGGGTCTGATTCCCCTGCTGTGATTTCTGAAGGCTGACAATGTATTATTCCATGGGAGGTAGCAGAGAACATAGTACTGGCCAGGAGACTATTGAGCCAAGCACAGGAAGACCAACTCAAAGAAGATTTTTAAGGGTATGTTGCTGGCAAGGTACAAATGTAGACACAGCTGTCTCTTTATCTTTCTGTAATAGAGAGGCCCAAGGCAAAGCTTCCCAAGGAGACACGGACAAAGGCTTAAACCAGGACCACACCTGTCAGACCAAACCAGACTGAGTTAGAGGATCTCTTTCCTTACCCACTGCCCATCCCATGAGCAGATACTTCTTTCCTTCCTGCTCTCCCATCTATAAGCAAGCATGAAAGTGACACCAGGAGTACAGAGACTCAGAATAGAGAAATGCCAAAGTTCAGGAAGGAGAGATGCTGAAATCTGAAGAGTAAAGTAATAATTATATCAAACAATCTGAGTAAAGTAATAATTATATCAAACATATTACTATACACACAAGAGAAACACACATTTTAATAACTGGATTAATTGTGGCTATTGTTGCCATGGAAAAAGTAAATTATATAGTGATAAAGGCTGTGGATATCGATAAAATATAAAGTAGAGCAGGGTAAGTTGGATAGATATGGAGAAGGGGAGGGGAGGTGGTATACCAAAGTTTTGCTTTCATATTATTTTCTTTGATAAAAAAAAAAAGCTTCAAAGCAAGGCTATTTCAGACATTAAAAAAATACTAAACTTTTTTTCTTTCTCACACCTTCCACTCCCCTAATTTTCCTTAAGCAGTGTACTGCTGAAGGGAGTTTTACAAAGAGGTGTAGAAAAGAAAACCCCACAGATTAATAGTTCAGCATGCTCTCTCACTATATCAATATTACAGTTTATACCAAAGCAATGGATCTCTCACAAGTGTCAATTCCCTCATTCATGCTCACTGACATACTATTATTTTTAAATAACTCTTCAATAAAGATAGAAAAACTGTGTGTGTGTGTGTGTGTGTGTGTTGACCATGAAACATTTGGAAATGACAGCCAGCCTTGTTAGTAAGGTGACTATATATCTACATTAACACCATCACTTGAAATAGCATCAATGCTAAATATAATGGCATCGACCTAAAGAAAGTCTGTAAGAGAGACCTGAAACCTGCCCTGAGCACCTGCCATAGAATCATTCTGGAAAGTAAGCAAAATAAAACTCGGAGCCCCGAAATATCTTGAGCAATAAAAAGAATCAAAGGGTTGTTTTTGAAATGTAGCATTTCCTTTACAGATTACAGTAAACTAGAGTGCTATGTTGGAAAAATGTATTGAAATGGAAATGTTGCCCTCACTCTCTCACCCCGCCCCATTTCTACATTGTAAGCCTTTGCCTCAGACTGGGGGTGTGACAGAAAAGCACAAAGAACCTGGAGTCAGAGTTTGTGCTGTGTTTCAAAATTTCCTTAGCCTTTGACACCAAAAAAAACTAACGGTGTGTGCATGCATGTGTGTATGTGAGTGTGTGTGCACATACATGCTTAGGTATGAGTACAAGGAGGCGATGGAAAGGCTTTGTGGTGGGGGCTGGAGGAGAGAGGCTGATCCAGCCAGTAAAGAAGTGGGCAGGGATGCAAGAGTAATGAGGACCCAGGTTCTGATAAAGGACAGAAGTCAGAGGAAATTGCTGTGTGATGTCCATAGGAGTCAAATTTAAGGGGGAAAAGTTTCAGTATCATCAAATATTTTATTCCAATAATATAAAGTCTGTCAAAATACAATTTTTTAGATGTTAAGAAATATAAATCTCACACAAACAGGGAACGTGTGTCAATTCACTGAAAAGATTGTCATCAGAATGACAGAGCTGGTTCAAGGATGATAAAGAAACTAGTGCACACATAGTCAATGAAGAAGAAATGGAGAATTCCAGAATAAAATTGCTGAATTACAAAACCACTTAATGTTGGCTCGCAGGACATTGAAAAGCCATCTGTAGAATTACCTTCTTTATGAAACAGAAATGCTTTCTATCTCTTTACAATAGAATATTTTCATCTTACTAGATATTTTATACTTTATATCTATTCTTATGAAGTTATAAAAGGTCCTATTCAGTATAAAATGCTGCATCAAATAAATATACTTCCTTCTGGAGAATCAAAAAACCCTTTTTAAAGGGTGGTGAACACACTATACAATATCAGATGATCTATTGTCAAATTGTATACCTGCAAGCTATATAATTTTATTGACCAATGTCACTCCCAATAAATTCAATAAGAAATACATTTAAAAAATATATTTTAGCCAAAACCAGTTTGGCTCAATGGATAAAGAGTCGGCCTGGGGACTGAAGGGTCCCAGGTTCAATTCGCTTCAAGGTCATATACCTTGGTTGCCGGCACATACCCAGTGGGGGGTGTGCGGGAGGCAGCTGATCAATGTTTCTCTCTCATCGATGTTTCTAACTCTTTATCCCTCTCCCTTCCTCTCTGTAAAATAAGAAGGGAGAGGGATAAAGAGTTAGAAACATCGATGAGAGAGAAACATTGATCAGCTGCCTCCTGCATACTCCCTACTGGGGATATGCCCGCAACCAAGGTACATGCCCTTGACCAGAATTGAACCTGGACCCTTCAGTCTGCAGGCCAACGCTCTATCCGCTGAGCCAAATCAAATCGGTTAGGGCTCAATAAGAAAACCCTTTTTATAAAAAGGCCTAGCATGAAAATGAAAGTCATGTAGTAATCAATGTTTTTGCCTTATTTCCAAGTTTTGTACAGGTAGAAGTTATAGACCCCCTAGTACCTATGGAATGGCTACAAAGGGCTATAGCTGTAGTAGGCAGCTACTTTAGTAGCTTCAGCGGAAGGTACTTTAATTAAATATGTTTAGATGGATAGCTAGAAGCCTAGGCACAATCCCAGGAGCAGGACTGGAAGAAAACCCAACCGACCACTGTCATTTTTTTTATAAGTCAGGCAAGATTGGATTTGGATATAAACTTAGCAAAAGGTAATAACAAGTAAATGTGATACTTTCTACAACCTACTCTTATATCTGAAATATATTCTCAATGACCCAATTATTTGTCAAAGGTGTGCAAGAGAAACATAAGGACTGAGAAGAAAATCAATATAAAATTTTGACTTTCTTAAAAATTATGGTATTTACTATAGATTGTGGTTGTTACAATAACAATGTGGACTCAGTGGGAATGAATTGGAAAACACATCATGATATGATAAAAGCAGTCCAGCCTATCAGAGGTTATGAAAAGTCTGCTTCTTTGATTTTGGCTCACAGCATAATATAGCCTGACACTACGACAAACGTTTTCCGCATTTCCGCTCGCCAGGCCAGCTTGATGCCAATTTTAATTCTACAAAGTGAAATTAAATCAAACATTTGAAAGTATATGTTTGAAGAAACCAAAGGTCATTTGGAAAAAATAGAACAATGTCTATAGTCCTAGAAAAACTCATTAGATCATGGGGAGAATGTTTTAAAAACACACTACACACACCACACACACACACACACACACACACACATCTCATCTAAAAACTCATTTAAAGAAGAAAAATTCATGGCCCTACCCAGTGTTGCTCAGTGGATAGAGTGTCAGCCTGCAGACTGAAGGGTCCTGGGTTTGATTCCAGTCAAGGGCACATGCCAGAGTTGCAGGCTCTATCCCCAGTAGGGGGTGTGCAAGAGGCAGCAGGTCTATGATTCTCTCTCATCATGGATGTTTTGTTCTCTCTCTCCCGCTTCCTTCCTCTCTGGAATCAAATATATATATATGAAAGTAAAATACATGAACTAGGCAAAAATCAAAAAAGAGGGAGGAAAGGCACATGCGTCAGTTTTGCCCAGAAATATTTGGATACAATAAAGGAAATTCCAGCTCAACCTAGACAAATGGGTAAATGGGGAGAATTAGAATGTTTCAGTCCTGCCTGACTTGACCCACTCTTTTAGACACATCCCCCAGTCCTGTGCCATCACAGATTTCTCTAGGGAGCACCCACCACCAAACGTGCTATTTCATTTGCAGTAAATATACATCCTCTTCCCTTTGGGGTCCGGAGACAAGAGGTGAGACAGCCTGGACACCTTTCAATATTCCTGACTGCAGAGGATCTTCTGTAAACATCAAAAGAAGAAAAATGTCACAGCATTCGGCAAAAATAAATAAATAATGATAGTACACAATGAAGCTCATGCATATTGTGCAACGCCTGGAGAATTTCCAAGGCCCAGGTGCTCTCAGTCATCAGAGAGAGGGCAGGCCTATCGGGCAAGACCTCAGGAGTGCACACCTGCCTAGAGGGAACTTGGAATTACATGATAGCTTTCCACAGACACGGGAGCTCTGAGAGACTCTGCAAGTGCAGAAATGTATTAATTCTTGGGGGGATGTTTTCAATGCAGTGTGCAAGCAATTTACTAGCTGCTGGGCTCCCACAGATGCTAATGGTGGCTATGCAGTTAAATTCTAATCTGCCACTCTCGACCTGGACCCTACAGCTTTCTTTTCTTGCTATAGAGAGTTAGTTCACTTGTGGCTGAGGGAGAGAAAAATAAATAAAATAAAATAAAATAAAAGGAACCATTTGGCTTGCAGCACCAGGCATCAATACGTGCAACTGAGACCTATTTTTTAACTTAGAAATTGTGAATTTTTGCTGAGGCCAAACTGTGTAAAAGATTTTTAAAATATACATGTTTTGGCCTGGCTGATGTGAGTTAGTGATTGAGCATCGACCTATGAACCAGGAGATTATGGTTTGATTCCCAGTTAGGGCACATGCCCAGGTTGTGGGCTTGATGATCCCCAGTAGGGGGCATGTGGGAGGCAGCGAATCAATGATTCTCTCTCATCATTGATTTTTCTAGCTCTCTCTCACTCTCCCTTCCTCTTTGAAATCAACAAAAGTATATTAACTTTTTAATATATATATATGTTGGGCCAATGAGCATAATGCTTACTTGTTTTTCTAGAATCACAGAATTTTAGAAACCTATTTTTTAATACTAATCCACTGATAGTTTTGGTAACATCTATATTAAATACACATATCAGTGCATTGTCCATTAATACTTCAGAGTTCCTTGCTTTTGCTATGTCTACGAAGAGCAGTTAACTTTGTTCCAAGAAAGAAGCATATAATCCAAATTTGGTAACAGAGTTTCATAGAATTCACAAATTCCCCAAAACCCATTCATGGTTATAAATCCCAATTTAAGAATCTCTAACAGTTCCACATCCTATATAATAAAAGAATAATATGCAAATCAACAGAAAGGTGGAACAACATGTGGCTATGACGCTCACTGACCACCAGAGCAGATGCTCAATGCAGGAGCTTCCCCCTGGTGGTTAGTGCACTCCTACAGGGGGAGCTCTGCTCAGCCAAAAGCCAGGCTCACAGCTGACATGCACAGTGGCGGGAAGGAATGAGGTGATTCAGACTGTGAGAGCCCTGGACTGTGAGAGGGCCTAAGCAGGCAGGCAGACACCCCCCAAGAGATTCTGGACTGTGAGAGGGTGCAGGCCAGGCTGAGGGATCCCCACCCCAGAGCATGAATCTCATGCATAAATCTCATGCACTGGGCTTCTAATAATATAAAATTGCTATCTGAGTTTGCAACATAAGAGCAGTAAATGCAATTTGTTGTATTTGAAGGAATGGTGCTAAATAATGCTATTGTATTTTTTTTTCTTACAATTGCTTTCTTTATATCACTAAGAGAATATCCCAAAGCCACTATGTTGCCCGTAGTGTAGTATATGGTATATTCTTATATAAGAAAAGTGGCCACTATAAAAATTGATGCCTGCCAGTGAATTCAGTGAAACAATCAGCAGAGAGTTAGCAACAATTCATTTTATTCAATTAACTCACCGAAGATCATTGTTCAGTGTTAAAACCTATTCATAGTCTCTCTCAGATCACTGCCAAAAATCATTCGCAGCACTCTAATTTCTATTTTTAAAATATATTTTATTGATATTTTACAGAGAGGAAGGGAGAGAGATAGAGATCTAGAAACGTTGATGAGAGAGAAACATCGACCAGCTGCCTCTTGCATACCCCCTACCGGGGAACGTACCTGCAACCAAGGTACATGCCCTTGACCGGAATCAAACCTGGGACCCTTCAGTCCACAGACTGACACTCTACCACTGAGCCAAACCGGTTTCAGCACTCTGATTTCTTATGTAACAATAAACAGGCCACAATCCCCTTCAGCATCTCCAGTAGCAAGCCACTTACCGAAATGACAACGGCAATAAAGCACACACCTTCTGGCTTGTGTAGTATGTTATGTCAAAGGCAAGGCCTTAATACCTGGTTAACATTTGCCTTTGATTGAATTCCGACCATGTTCAGGGCGCTCCATGTGGGCTAGAAACAGAAGTAGAAGACTTTATTTCCTCCCTTCAGCATTTTCACAGTCAGCGATGGACAAAACCAGCAAGAATGTAAACATGCATCTACGAATGCAGAAACACAGTCGCAGTCTACACAACTGTGCAGAGTGTTACACAAAGACTAAGGAGCAGGCGGTCTGGGAATGACAGCAGAAAAAGACCCTCTCGAACAGGGAGCAAGAACTTTGGAGAGGGTAAAAGGCCTGATTCAGAGAGGAACAGTTTTAAAAGCATCTCCCTTAAAATGTCCCCCCAAAGTCCTCAAAGTTAAGAAAGTTACTGTTTGAGTAACATACCTATTTGAGGGACATTGAGAGTATAACTGAGGGGGTCACTAAAAATTAGGACATTTTAAGCCCATCAACGAGAAAGGGAACCATATCTGAACAGTCACATTGCCACTCCAGTACCATCTCCCATGGTGTTTGTTCTGCCCACACTGACCATGAGGACGTCGACAGCAAAACATTGATTAGCCAGGTCTTTTAGGTTAAATACTCTCATTAAAATCAGAAGAAACTGTTGCTTAAAATTTATATAAACAGCCAAATGATTAGGAAGTCAGAACTTGGCCCACATTATATATATATATATATATATATATATATATATATATATATATATATATATATTACTTTTTAAGATATGCTAACAGTAACAGAGACATACCGTTACATAGACATAAACATATATTTGGTCATGGTTTCCAAATCACATTCACTAGACTGATGGTGATAATCTTAAGGAGAGATGGCTCATCGACATTTTAATTCTGATTCCAAACTAGAAGGTGTCAGGTTCCCAAATTTGAAAGATTCTAATAAAAATAACTGAGAACTTCCTTCCTCTCTGAGCCCTTTTCTGAACACCCAGAATATTTCATCGACCCAGAGCTACTTCTTGTTCTTAATGTGTTACTTTCTTTGCCCACTGAAGCCACCAAAAGACAAAAGGAAGCCTGTTCTAAGGCAAGAGATAGGGCCCCAAGGAAGGGGTTCTGTGTGAGAGGAACCAGCTTCTAACAGGTAGCTGACATCATACCTCATTGTTCCTTTTGGTGGTCAGGGCTGCATCCGTGTTGAGTAATAACCACTGTATAAACAAGTACAGCAAAGAGTTTGAATTCTCAGCAGCTATAATGCTCTCAAGAGGAGAAATGCTTAAAGTAAGGAAATAATTTTTTATTACTAAACTATATATGTACTTTGTTTTTTGCTGTTTGGATAAATATTAATTCTTAGCTCTGAAAATAATCTTTTGAAAGATATATATTTTATTGATTTTTTACAGAGACGAAGGGAGAGAGATAGTTAGAAATATCCATGAGAGAGAAACATCGATCAGCTGCCTCCTGCACACCTCCTAATGGAGATGTGCCCACAACCAAGGTACATGCCCTCAACTGGAATCAAATCTGGGACCTTTCAGTCCGCAGGCTGACACACTATCCACCGCTTCAACTGGTTTCGGCTGAAAAGAATCATAATATCGGTTCAAATGGCACAAACACCAAAGATACGTGTTAATAATATCATTATGAGAATCAGATGAGTAAAGAAAAATTATAGTTAGGTGATTTCCCAAGCATTATTATGTGAAACACCCACAATGATTTTTCAAAGGTAATTGAGTCACTCATTTCCTCAACAATGGTGATAACATGTTTCATGCCGCTTCCAGACTTGTGTTATAAGATGAAGCAATACGTTTCTTGCTGCTTAGGAAGCAATGCCCCATTCATTCACTCTTTCAGAATTTGTCCTGCTTTGGTCCTACCTCAACAGAAGTAAGACATATAGGAATTGGCCTACCAAGTTTATTCATCAGAATATAAATTGCCTCATAAATGCTCTAAGTGATTTTTTGATTGGCAGCTGGTACCATGCAAAGTGGTAGGAACTGGTGATCATCAAATATCAGGGAGTTGAATAATATTTGATAAAGACTAAAGTCTTTCATTTTATTAAATTTCCAGAAGGCAGAGATCATATTTTATTTATCTCTTAAGGAACCTATCTCTGTCCTTTGCCCCTTAAATATTTATTTAATGGTTTAATCTCATGGAAGGCTAACCAGAATAACTAGTTTTTAGAACCTATTTCCAATGAAAGTAACATAACTTTATCTCAAGAAAGCAAAGAAGCCAGCTCTCCATTTAAAAATAAACATAATCAGAGGTATTAAAGTGAGTACTTACAATGATAATAATGATTAAATGGCTGCCATGGAAGTCAAGATTTATTTGCCTGCACATAGAATCCCAGAACAGTTTGAATAGGGAAAGAAAGGGACAATCCGTAATCCACTGATCATTAACAGACACAAAATGTTAAGTTTTAGCCTTGACCCAAATTTACTATCTACCATTTTTCCCATTGGAATTAGAGGATTAAACATTATTAAAACCTAATTAGGATTTTTATCCTCCTCTGACCTATGTTTTCATACTTGTTTCCTGGTGGACTATTGACTAAAGCTAATTGGCAAGTATTTCAATGAAGACAAATCCTTTACAAACCCTAATATCATGAGGCTACATACTAGGGGCCTGTGAAGAGTATGGTTTGCTGAGCTCCATAATCAGATATTTTGATGCAGTTGTCTAAAGTGTAGGACTAGAAAAAAAATTTGAGCAATCCCTTTTCAATAAGTGTCCATGTCAAATACATTGAGAAGTATTTCACAAAGAGCATTTCTGAGGTACTGGCTATTTGTAAATGCAGACAATGCATAAAAATGCCGTTAGCCATATTCCAGGATTTCCTAGCCTTACACTTGCTCATAATCTCCACAATCTCCTCAATGCTGAGAGAAGACAGATGAATAAATTCCATTTTGTAGAAAAATCTATATACAATTCTCCTTATTTACCATGAACAAGTTTTGGATTGAATTTGCCCTGTTAGATACACTGCCCAAAAGTGGCAATTTGATTGATATCACCATGAAAACCTCGTCTGAAAAAGCAGATGCAGCCATGACCATCATGGAGCTTCAAGGACACTTCCCATCATGCTGAACCCACCCCAATAGGAAAGATGGTGTCCTTCAGATAAAGTGGAGCCATGGGTTTTAAGAAGATCTAGGATTAAAATTGCCCCATAATGTCCACTGTCTAGAAGATCATAAAAAGCAGTTAAATAAAAATAACGTTATATTTAAATTTACATAAAACAGTAGGTAATACTATCCTTAAAAGACCCAATGTAAAGACAATAACAATCCAAACAGATCGCCAAGGAACAAAAGCTGTATTTGTGCAGCAGAACTTATACATGACCTTATTGAAGTCTGGCAATAGTTTTGTGATGATGGAAATATTTGCATCTTATTCTATGACAAATTGGAGCTCACAGAGATCAGGGACTTTGCTCATGAGTACATAATTAGTAAGTATAACAGGAAATTGCATTGAGGTTGCCTAGCTTCATATTCTCCTGCAAATGCCCAATTCAAGGTCTTAAAATGTCTATCGAAAGCAATTGTTCTTTCAAAGGTGCAGACCACCAGTAAGAATAAATTCCATAAATAATTTGTGAGCAACTTTTAAAATATATTATGTAAGATTCATCATTCATTGTGTTATAATGGTAGTCTCAATTACATACATGGGTATGTTTCCTTTATTTGCAGAAGCAAATATGGATATATATTTAGAGTGGAGGGAATTACAGATATCTACAACTATGTAGAGTACAGTTTCCCTGATATAGCCTCACATGTCCATTTAATGTTTAAACTAAGCACTTTAAAAATAACCACAAAATAGCTCAAATCTATACCTTTTTATATAAGAAATAAGTAACATCAGCCAATAACATTAATAAGCCTAGTTAATGAGGAAAATGAAGTATCTCCTCCTCATTGGAGATGAGGGCATGATCCCCACCCCCAAAGTTTTATCCCCTAAATTTTCAACAAGAAAGCAGAGAATCTGGAAGAATGTTTTCCATATAGTAGGTTTTCAATAAATATTGGTTACATTCATGAGTGAAAGATTTGATTGACATCTTAAGAGATAGAGGAAAGTGAGAAGATAAGTGTTATTAATAGGTTTAATTTACATAGGAGGACCCTGAGGCTTGAGGAAGGTGAGTAAAGTCACACAGCTTTAAGTGATGGAATCTGAACCCAAATGAGCGGACCCCAAAGTCTGCATCCTTAGCTACTGCTTACATGGCCTTGTGGCTGGCTGTTTTCCTTGTTTTCTGAATTGTTTTAGCTGGCATAATATTCCCTAAAGCAGTGTTTCCCAAAGTGTGGTACTTGTACCCCGAGGCGTACGGGAAGAGTTTTGGTGGGGGTACACGTTGCACCAGAGTTTGGTGGGGATATGCACTGCACCATGCTTAGCTGCGCCTAATTCTACATTCTCATGAGTCAAGTCAAGGCAGTCTTGTGAGGTATAAGATGGTCCGGTGTGCAAATAAATGTTATTTATAATATAACTTTTATTTATATTTTATTATGAATAATTTTGTTCTTTGTTTATTATTATTTTTGGTATGTACCAAAAAAAGAAAAAATAAATACATTTTGATTGTTATTAAAATACATCTTTTTTTTTGATGAGGGGTACTCAGCATTACAAAAATTATAGTAGGGGTACACATATGTCAAAAGTTTGGGAAACACTGCCCTAAAGGGAAAATATGAGGGATAGTTCTGCATCTTTTTCAAAGAACAGTCTAGTCAGAAAAGAAAAGAAAGTTGAAAATGATCTGAGGCATCATCTAGTCCAGACCCACCAACATCCGTTTGAGAGCCACTATGCCAAAGAGCAAATAGCTTCAGAAAAGTTAAGCTGCTTGTTTTTTATGATAGAGCAGTGATTTGCAACAGTGTGCCCTGGCACACTGGTGTGCTGCAATAATTTTAAAAACATGCAGTACCTGACTCTTTAGTCAGGAGCACTGACCACTTTTCCCTGAGATTGTCAAATAAGAAATGACAACACAACAGTAGCCACCTACGTGAATGAGTCAAAATTATACCTATTTTCTGTTAGATCAGCAAATATATATATATATATATATATATATATATATATATATATATATACACACACACACACACACACATAGATTTTTTTTCATGTACCGCAGAATTTGAGCAATTAGTTTATGTGTGCCATGAGATGAAAAGGTTGAAAATTGCTGTCCTAGAGCAAGTCAGTGGTTCCATTGGAACTCGGAACCAAGGGCAGCTGACAGTTAATTTAATCACTATTTCCAGCCCTCCATGGGCCTTTATTTATAGACTAGCAGTACAGAATCCCTGAGGCTCCTAAACTAATCTTTAGCTGCTTCTATTGGCTGTGATGTTGAAAGAATTCTTACAATACAGAATCATAGACCTAGCCCCATACTGTGAGGGATCCCTAGAGGGCTTAATATCCATGTCCCTGCTTCTAATAACTAAAGCAAGGCTTGATCCTACAAAACACTCTCTACTCTGGACAATCACAGGGTAGACACATACAGGGGTCTGGAAAATTTAACACATTACACTTTGATGTCCGAGGAAAATGTAGCATCTGTGTTTCCTTTTAATTTCATCCATCTCCAAATCCCTAACCCCTTGGGCAACCATCAGCTTGTTCTCTACATCTATAGGTTTGTTTCTGTCTTGTTTTGTTTATTCTTTGGTTGTGTTTTTATTAGATTCCACACATATGTGAAATTGTATGGTATTTACCTTTCTCTGACTCAATGTTTCTTACTAACTGATCTAATCTTCATCCTGAACCTTAGACACAATGGAGTAGGGCAGGGCACAGAAGGAAAACTAAAGATTAAATGTGCTGGAAAATAGCCAATCATCTGTTCCAATTTAAATAATCTCCTCTATTCAGTCACTTCTTGTTAGATTATTAGTCTTTTCGTTTTCTTCCCTCTCCCCTAGCATTCTCCAAAATAGTATAAGATGGTATTTGGACTGTAACACACCCTGTGCCATTATAGATGCTGGAGTGAAGTGGCCACTTGGTCTGTGTTGTGCTTTCTGGACCCTTAGCAATCTGAACTACAGAGTGGTTGATCTGTTCTGGTCCCAGAACTGGCCCTTTAAGGCTGTGCCTCTGGTCGTCACCACCTTGAGTCAAAGAGTCTGCAACACATTGACACTGATCCTAGATTCTCCCAGCTGTCCTGCATGGCCTATCTGGTCACAAGGAAACTTCAGAATTCACCATCACTCACGGAGCCATACAGCGGAAGTGGAGTCCGGCTTGGGGGTCACTATCCTCAGTTACCTAACCATCTCCACTCCCCAGGGCTGTGTCCTCACTCTTGCACCTGCTGTAAGTTATATCCTCCTGACTCTCAGTGAGGTATGTAGACAGGAGCAGGAGCTAATGGCTCTGCTTTCTCCTGTCACAATCTGGGAGAGACTTCAAGCTTCTGGATCCTCCTGAGAATATCTGTTCCCAATCCCCTAGGACCAAACTCTTACGATGAAACTCTCACCCGTTCTGACGATGAAAAATTCCTAAGACATAGTCTCAGTTCTTTTCCACCCCTGGTTTATGGTCTCTCCGGGATTCTTCTTGATATCCTCGTGAATGATAAATTAAATTAGAAACGTCCTCCTCTCTCCCCAGTTCAGTTGACTTTCATGATTATCATTTTGAAGACTCAAAATGCTACTCTGGATGTTAAGGGCTAAATATTGACTTTATTTAGCATCCTTGCTAATACAATCCCGGCCAGCCTGGAAGTTAAGCATACGCCTCTGGCTGAAGAGACAAAGATCAGGAACAAAGAAATGGGGGGAAAGGATTTTGATGTATTTTAGAAATAATATTGCCTTTACCACAAGGGATGAGTTTCAATTTCAGGCTGTTAGTCAATTTGAGGAGAAATCTTTGCTCACTTTAAACTTTATGCACCTTTCTCTAAAAAGAAGCCATGAACTAACTCAACAGCTAATTTTCCAGTGTCTGAGAAAGTGTAAATTTCAAGACCAGCTGGCATTCCCCTGCCTCCTGACCACAATGGTCCCTCAGCTAACAAGAAACGGAACCTTTCACTGGAATCTGGGCTGAATCTCCTAGAGCCAAAAGAGGCTTCACAACTAGGTCCCAGATTTAAAATTGGCAGGTAAGATATTTGTCACTCTTGAAATGTAAAATGTCCACTCTTGTTCAACAAAAGATAAATATGCATAGGTGCTTAAGTCCCTTTATGAAAGATCCTCATTAGCCAGACTATGTTTGGTATCCACAAGCATGTTTCAAACAGAATACTCGAAGTTTAATGAGTCTGATCATCAAAAATTTTCATCACCTCATTAATAAAAACAACTGCCATATTTTGTGTCATTTCAAAATGAAGAGTCAAGGAGATCTGCCTTTTGTTTTGTATTGAAACAGAGCAGGTTAAGGACTTCATTTTGCCCAATCTTGTCCTCGAGAAAAATCACTGCAGCCCCCTTTTCTTTAATAAAATTAATTTATTTCTACAAAATCAATTTTTGAAATAAAAAATGAAGAATGTGAGTTTTTCCTATAGCAAAGTCTTTTTAGTTAGAAGGATACACTTAATAAAATTTTTGTACTGACAGTGTTAAATGTTTGAGCTCAAGGTTACGACTGCTAGTAGTGAAGGCTAGTGCAGAACTGCTGACCTAACATTTGAGACCTAATGTATGTGCTCAGCATTGAACAAAGGTAACACCAAGCCAATTTCAAAATAAATGGTCTTTCATATATTTGTAGCAAACAATTTTGAAACATGATTGTATCTTTTTATTGTAACAGCAAAACCGCTTGTAGAAAAAACATATAAAAATGAGAAACTAATTGAAATCCTACCTCTATGCAATAAGAGCATATATATATTGATATATAGCCTTTGAGACTATACATAGTATGTGTTCCTATATAAATGGTGTTTAAATCACATAATACCATACCGAATTTATTAGCTCTGGAGTGTTCATTGCTCACTCTTCACTCCATACTCCACTAACATGAATAGAAGTTAGTTATCACAGATACTAAACTTTCTCAGTCTTTTGGAGCCTTTTATGACACAGAAACAGGAAAGTGAGTAGGAAGAAGCAAAGTTGAAAGAAAAAAAAAACAAAACAAAAACCAAAAAAACAAAAAATAAAAAACAAGTGATGAGCTGCAAAGAAGTCCCAAACACAAATGTGAGACTGAAAGGAGCTGAGAAGCCAGCCAGCCTCCTGGGCCAGTGGCCAGGTACCATCCTGTGGGGGGGTATTATGAGTGCTGAGACAGGACTTTGGAGGTATGTTGCTGTACATTGAGAAGGTGCATCCCACCTTGTAATAAAATTGTAAGTCTTCTATTGGGTTTCTGTACTTTGAAGCAAGAGGGCTCAAAACAGAATAAAGTGGGATCCATCTATTTAGATTATTTTGAATGTTATTTTTTTCAGTAAACAACATATTATGACAGCTTGCCAATAAACATAATCTTTATCATCTTTATAATTTGCCCAGCATTCTATCATATACATATTAAGAATTATTTAAACACCCCTCTTTTGACACAATTGTAAGATATTTCCAATTTTCAAAAAGTATACATGATGAATGATTTTACATATAAAATGGTATGCTATTCCAATGTTTCTATTAGAGCTGTTTCCTAGAAGTACCATTTGTGGGTTACAGGTAATAAATGTATTTGATCATTTGGCACATGTTGACTAGTCATCCTCCAAATAGATGGTATATCTCCATAAACCATGAGTGAGAAGGTTAAGTTGCTCACATCCACATCAATACAATTATCATCAATTTTGTCTTTAATCTGTTTGTAGGATTGGAAAACAACAGCAGTGGTAGCTGTTTTTAAATGTCATTGCTTGATAATAACACAGTATATCTCATTATAATTTTATTGACCAAGAAATATCATTGGCATTAAAATGCACTGAAAAGGCCAATAGTTCTCATTGCAATGATAGAAATTATTCTTATTTGTATCATTTGCTTAAGTAGTTTAATTTAAAACATGGCTAAAATAACATTGTTAAGAGAATGTACTACAGAGCACACAAAAAATCTAATAGAATACTAACCTTTCCAGATGAATAGCTCTTTTAAGAGGATGCTTTTTTATGCATTAAATCATTTATATCCGAATAATAAAAACTCCTAAATGAGTATTTATGAAGGAAAAATAGTATAGTAATCATATCAAAGTAGATTTCCTTGAAGTTAAAAGAACTATATTTTGAAAAGAACCTACTTTTTCACAGAGCACAAAATAAATGCTTCTAATATATCCTTTTAACAAGTGGCTCTATTTCATTAGAGATTTTTAAAGTCCACTCTTTTTTTTAACATGGCAATTAGATAAAAGTAAATACTTTTCTAATAGTTTTCTCTATAAAGAAATGTACTTTTTCTTTTCCTAGAACTTTTAAGCCTTCATGTGGTTTTGGCAAAATGTGTTAAAGGACACCCATTTTGACAATTTTGTCTACATCTAATGACATATCCTCAAGGATATCATTATTTCAAGAAGTGGAGAGAAAACATTATTCCTCTGCTATTTCAAAAGCCTTATTACTTGTTTCACTTTTTGTTTCTAGGAAAAATGATAGTTGTACATGTAACATGTCTATTTTGTAGGAGTTAAAACAATACAGAATTCTTAACAACTGCAGCTGTCCCTTAAATGTCGATGCTATCTAGGATTCCATTCTTAACGCTCTGTTTCTCTTTTCTGTAGTGATCTTATTTATATTTCACAAGAACAAACTCAGTGTGTTCAAAGTAAATTCAAACTCTCTGTAACACCATTATACATACACCCCAGTTCTTCTCCAAAAAATTATTTCTTGAACAGTTGCCCTGCTACAAGCTATAAAGTCATCCTAGACTTTCTACTTCCCACATTAAATCTGTCGCCAAGTCCTATTGATTGTACTCCCTAAGTGTCCCTTTAATCCATCTTTCCCCATTCCCTTCCACACACCCTTAATTTAAACCTTGATTACTATAATAGCACTCCAAGTTGTTTTTTCCTGCTTCTAATCTTCTGATCTACACTCTAGCCTTCCCTTAATCAATTCTCCCGAAAGCTAGCGGAAGGATCACTCTAAAATTTAGATCTGATCTTATTATCAAACTTCTAAAAAGCCTCACCATAGATTTTTGAAACTTTTTAGCTCAACATGCAAGTCTCCGTATATTCTGATGCCTGCCTAATGGACAGTTTCACCTCCCAACTCTCACACACACACATTCTATATGCCATCAATTCAAAGCAACTAGATGTTCCCTGAATTCACCTCACTCTTTCTCCTGTCCATTTTTCTACACACATTAATCCCCTTTTCTTCGGCTATTCTCTTGACCCCTTCCTTGATAATGCACATCCTTCAATGTTCAGTTAAGGATTTATACATCCCAAATAAGATTTTCCTAAAGCAGCAGTGAATTTGATTCCTTTATTAAAGGGAAATTTTGAAAAACAGAACCTCCTTCTTCCATACACTTGTCTCCAGCACTTAATACAATATCCAGTCAAAATAATCCCTCAAAAAATGAATGTAAAAGATAAGCTATTGCTGCCTTACAGGCTTTAAGCAGGGGCTGGGTTTCCACCTGGAAAAGACTGAACAGGATCAAATCTGTTTAGAACATTTGAATTCTATCCTAGCTAATAACAGAGTAATATTCAAATTGACCATACCTCTGCTACACCAACAAGCCATGCCTGACAGCCAATCAGGAGCGAGTATGCAAATTAACCCAATTAAGATGGCTGTGGCCACAGTGGGAGCAGGAGGCTTGGGTTTCCTAGGCAATGGTGGAAGGCAAGCTTTCTACCTGGCCTGCCTTGGCCTCTGCTGAAGGCTACAAAGTTTCAATTGTAGAAGATAAATAAATCCCAGATACCATGGCCTTTGCTTGGGTCCACCACAGGTTCCTCGCCCAGGCCACCCCACCCTGATCTGGGACACTTTTCAGGGCAAACCAGCCTACCCCCACCTGTGCACCAGGCCCCTATCCTATCTAATAAAAGATAAATATGCAAATTGACCATTACTCCAACATATAAGATGGCTGCCCCCATCTGATTAAAGATGGCTGCCCTCATTGGACACAAGATGGCTACCACAAGATGGCTAGCAGGGGAGGGAAGTCGGGAGGGACCAGATCTGCAAGGGTGGAAAGTTGTGGGTGATCAGGCCAGCAGGTGAGGGTAGTTAGAGGTGACCAGGCCTGCAGGGAAGGGCAGTTGGGGGGGGGAGGGGGAAGGGAAACTAGGCCTGCAGGGGAGGGTAGCAGTTAGGGAAAATCATGTTGGCAGGTGAGCAGTTAGGCATTAATCAGGCTGGCAAGCTGGTTAGGGGGTGATCAGGAAGGCAGGCAGGTGAGCAGTTGGGAGCCAGCAATCCTGGATTGTGAGAGGGATGTCTCACTGCTCGTTCAGGCCAGATCCAGAAACAGTGTCAATCTATTTCGTTAATGTTAGTGCTAAATAGTTGCTTGGTGGGGGAGAACTTACTCCTGCCCATACCATTAGTCCCTCAAAAGCATCCTAAAGCAAATATAGACTAAGGGAAAATATGATGCTTTATAAAAAGTGCAGCTGTTGGAAGACAATTCTCCGTAGGTCTCTCTCTTGTTTTTACATTTCTTATGAGCAGAGGCACTGACAATCTTTGCTCCCAGCTATCTTTCCGGGATGTTTGTGTCATGAGCAGTTGTGGAAGACAGAGATAGTGCACCCCTCGGTAGGCAAAGGGTAAGTTTGTCTACTGCCCACTATAATTAATTCAACATCTCCCTTCAGAACAAAAGCAGGGTTTCTTGTGGTCCATTACGAAATATCTGAATTCCCTCAACTTGAGGTTCTTCAGGTGTGATGAAATCCACCACATACTACACGCGTTTCCCCGAAAATAAGACATCCTCCGAAAATAAGACCTACTTCATGGAAACATAATACATCCCCTGAAAATAAGACCTAGCGCATCTTTGGGAGCAAAAATTAACAGTCTTATTTTCGGGGAAATAGGGTAGTAGCACCTTTCGGGCTCTTTCCCATCACCTCCATGGGGGGCAAGAAGAAATCATGCAAATACATATTTCATGTGGCTTGCTGTACAGTGGGTAACAAAGCCCTTTGTCTTATACTAGGTGTCTTGTTCTCTCTTCCAGCGCCCATGAAACTGTTATTCACATTCCGCCTAACTGGTTGATTGCAATAGGACTTCCTTTCTTCTGTCTTCTCAAGAATACTTACAAGTAGCAGCCTGTGGTCTTGGAGGATACAGCTGATTAGGCCTACAAACTGTCAATCATATTCAGCAATTGTGCTTCACAATCTTCAACTCTGACTTGATTAGATTATTTTTGGAACCTGCCTATGGCTCCTCGATGCCAATAGCACACATCAGCTAACTCTTTATTTGCAACAGTGCATAACAACACTTTATTATTAGAAAGTTACTAAATAAGTCTTTGTTTAAAATGACAAGCAACTTAAACCAAGGTCATTTCATTCCACTGAGGAGAATATTAGCTTCGCTGGGACGAGAAGTGAGTCTTTGCAAATCATGTGGTTTTATATAGAAAGTGAATGCTTACTGATTAACCAATAAGCAAGCAATCTAGCACAGGCGTTACCACCCCTAGATAGACAGCACAATTACTCAAAATGCTACACTCATTAAGCAGAATCCCTGGAACCAGAGCAGAATAATCTCTGGTTCAAAACCTCTCCCTTAACGGAAACCTACAAGTAATAAAAATTTGAATTTGTTGCCATATGATTGTGGAAACCGTTAGGAAATAACCATAATTATAAAGCCTATATTCAATTAGAATATTTTCTAAACAAAACAAAAGATGCTTCAGATGGTGGTAACTGATTTCCGAAGTAAACATTAAAGTTTTGAGCTATGGTTTTCATGCATAAAAGCCCCTTCTTAATGTCAAAATGTTTGATTGACCTTAATAGTTGTGGTTTTCTTGGACACCGAATTATATGTAATAACTAAGTTATTATGAATATAGTAACCTTTTAAAAGTTTTATTTGGCTGGGAAATACCTACATATACTTTAAAAAGTATATGTGCATATGAGTGTATATGAGAGAAAAGAGTTCCTATTCAATCTATAGTTTATACTCGACCCATCTAGAAATTCTCTGAATATTTCTTTCTGCTTCTTCCCAGGTATCTGAAGACACACACTGAGCCCCTTTTCAGGAGAATGTGGTCCAAGTTGAAAAATCTAATCTTTAGTGTCAATTCCAAAAAATCATTAGGACATTAGCTGAATAGTCATTATATAATAATATACTCTGTTTACTACAGCATTTAAATACTCAAACTTTGCACATCTTTTGGTTTGTCTTTATCACAGATAACCTCTCAAATAGATACTAGTTACTCTCATTTTCTAAATGCAGATATGAGATACAGGGAGGCTAAGTGATCTGCTTCAAGCTTTCAGAAAAGAGCTGAAAATTCCATATTCCCTGACTGGCAGTTTCTGTTCTGATACGCGAGACAGCACTGCCCCTCCAAGGCAGCTGAAAGAACGCAGGGAGAAATGTTAGCACGCTGGCCAGAGCTTGCCTTCTGACAGTGGGGTTTGTGCTTCGTGACTCTCTCGGGGTGGTAATACTGCTTTCTTACTGGGGCTGGGCGTTTAAGAGCTTAGATAAAAGAAAAGTAAATTGCATTCAGAAGAAAACGGTATTTGGGAGAGAAGGCCTAAAGATCAAAATTGTCAGACACTTGCAATAGAGCTATGAAAAAGAAGCATAAGAAGAGCAAAACTGATATTATACATTTGGGGGGAACTGTCAAATTAATCCACCTGTTATGGGCTGAACTGTGTCCCATTAAAATTCATATGTTGAAGCCCTGACCCCAAAAACTTCAGAATGTGATGGTATTTGCAAATAGGGCCTCTAAGGAGGTGATTAAAAACAAAGCCTTCAGGGTGAGCCTTAACCCAGTCTGACTGAGGTCCTCATAAAGAAAAGGGCATTTGGTCACACTGTGCATACACGGAGGGACAGCCATGTGAAGAGGCAGCAAGAGAATGGCCGTCTGCATGCCATGGAGAGAGGCCTCTGAGGGCAGCTACCCTGCCAGCACCTTGCTCTTAAACCTCTGGAACTATGAAAAAAAATAAGATTCTACTGTTTAAGCCACCCAGTCTGAGGTATTTTATTACAGCAGCCCTCGCAGATTAAGACACTACCCATTTTATAAATTAATTCCAGAAAAGCGAGGGAATGTGCCTAAGGCCACATCCTGGTGTACTTGCTGCCCATTGCTGTACTTCTGGGGTCATTTCCTGGGCCACCCACTTGTAGCTGCCACTGCCTCACCCCTAGCCTCCTGGGATCCACCTCCACACAGCAGACCTGACCCCTGAGGTTCCGTGTCAGGGCCTGCAGCTCAGTCTCAGCCGGCACGTACGTAGGGCACGCACAAAACGCAGAAGAGTTAATGCTCTGGGAAGAAGGGCTTGCAATAACTAATGGGGGAGGATTTGCTGGGTAAACACTCCGGCTTCCTCACTCCTGGGTTGAGATAAAGAATGAGGCTTCTTTATATACTATCTCCCATCATTTTCCAGTGGAGTTAAGCTCCAAATTGTCCACAGAAATAGCTGACTTGATAATGCACATCTCAGGGGAGTTCCTAACCTTTCTGTTAGACTTTTTCGCTTCCCTACCCATTATTTCTAGGATTATCTCCCAAATTACCTACTTTCACTCAAATCCTTGCTTAAGGTCCACTTCTGGAAAAACCCAAACCAAAATATGGTCTCCATAGTCTCTGACCTAAATCATCACTCCTATTGATAGACTCAAGATCCCGCAGCAGGGAATTCCAAAGAGCCTCAAACAACCCCTAATGCCCCTGCTAAGCAAAGCCCTCTACTGACAAGCAAATATGCCTCTCAACAATGTAATAGTTCTGACATTTAAGTTATCTTTCAAGGTATGTTTATTCTGCCATTTTCTCTGTGCTGACCTTTCCCTTTTATTCAATAAATGTGTGCATGTTTGTCCCCTTCAAAAATTTAACCCTTCCCTCCCTCCATGGCCCCCTCTAATTTGCTGAAGTCACTGAAACTTCTCTGGCAAAAATAGACCCAATAAACACACTGTCAGATATAACATAAAATTTTAATTTTTACCTGAAGCTTTAATGAAGTCTAATTATTTTGAGATGTTTTATTTTTTTAGGGTTTTCTACATCCTTTCTCACTTCAGTATCAGAAATTATTCTCCACTATTTTCTTAGAGCATTAAGATTTGGATTTTAGCAGAAACCGGTTTGGCTCAGTAGTATAGCGTCGGTCTGTGGACTGAAAGGTCCCAGGTTGGATTCCGGTCAAGGGCATGTACCTTGGTTGTGGGCACATCCCCAGTAGGGGGTGTGCAAGAGGCAGCTGGTCGATGTTTCTCTGTATCTCCCTTCCTCTCTGTAAAAAATCAATAAAAATATATTTATAAAAAAATATTTGGTTTTTACACTTAGATTCTATTCTAGCTGAAATTTATTTTGTTTGTGACATAAAAGGTCTTCATATACGTGAGTATGTTGCACATTCCCTTCTGAAACACTTCCACCTCAGCTTCTTTGAATCTCCTTTCATCTGACTCACCTTCTAATTTTTTTTTTTAATCACTCAATCATGTCTGAGTTTTGTGCTCTTCTGCCCACTCTGGGAATTCCTCTAAGGCCTGATTTGTGGTCCACTCTACTGTTCACATCAAATTCTCCTTTTTGACAATCTATTCCCAGCTTCATATTTATCCTCTTCTTTTGTATTTATACACTTCCTGCTGTACAGGTACCTTAAAATCAACGAATTCAAAACTAAGACACTTTTTCCCAGCCCACCTATGAAGCTTCCTGTTTATTCAGTATTCTATTCTAGTCTGATCAATTGACTATTAGTTGCCCAGTTACACATGTCAAAAATCCAAGGGTAGTCTTACACTAGTCATTCTTGCTTCAAATCACATCTTAATAAATTAATCAAGTTCTGATACTTTAATTCACTAATATTTTTATATCACTCTTCTTACCCCCATTGGCATCTTGACTAATCTGGTCAATGTATTCACAATATTTTGCCTAGATCATTTAGATGCTTTCTGGTTTCAGTTCTGTAGTTCTCAAACCCATCCTCCTGACTGCCTCCAGAATGATGCAGTTGTAGTAGAAATAGCTATTGCTCCCAGTATTTCAAGTTCTTTTTCCAGGATGCACATACACAAAAGAAAATACCCTCCAGTCTTTACAGAACTGTTACAGTTGCGTAGGGCTACATAAGACTTGTTGGGTCAGTGGTTCTATGCAGGTGAAGGTGATGAATGTATGAAGTCCATGTATGAATTTCCAATCTATAATCAACTGAATTAGCAACCAAAAGGATGGTAAGCATCTGTTAGCCAGGGTTCCTCTGTGAATATCTAGGTATGAATGCACAGTTCCTCCAGCCACAAAGATTTAGGGATTGATTTGTTAGCTTGGCTTCATAGCCTACCAAGACTGATAGAATATCTTAAACAAAATTTTGATCATATCACTCTCCTATTGAAAATCCTGAAAAAGTTTTCTAACTGTTCTTGAAGTATGGTCTAAACACCTTTCACAGCAAAAGAAGGACTTTCAAATGTGTCCTCTGCTCAGCCTCATCACTTATACTCAGTACCTTCACTCTATATACTAATATTACTGACATTAAAAAAAATTAATCCTTCCTGGAGCACCCAAGTATATGTTTTGTGTGCTTTTTAAAAAAATAGATTTTAGAGAGAGGAAAAGAGAGAGGAACATCAAAACATCAATTGGTTTCCTCCCATATATACCCCAACCAAAGATCAAACCCACAACCTGGGTATATGCCCTGACTGGGAATAGAACATGTCACCTATCTGTGTACAGGATGACACTCCAACCAATTGAACCACACTAGCCAGAGACTGAATGCTTATTTTTTTATAGCCATACAATGTATGCCTACGCATATTGTTAGCTCTATCTTAAGTTTTCAGTCTTCTATTTAATTGAGTAACTTCTATTCAAACTTTAAAATGTCATCCAGGTGTCAGTATCTCCAAGGTATTTCAAACTTTCAGGCTGATTACAAACTTCTCCAGAGAATGTTTGATATTTATCTTTTTTTTATCTTCAGGTTCTTACACGCTTAATAGGCACTCAATCGACATTTCTAGAACTCATCTCACAAAACTATTTCAAGACAAAATAATTCTAAATCACATATTTAATCCTTTAATGAGATATACTTTCTTCACAAGGACAAAACACATCATTTTTTTATTCATAAATGGATCTAATTGATCAGATTTCTAAATAAAATTTAGTTAATAGAATTAACCTTTTTCAGTATATTTATGCCATTCATTTATTCAACCATTCATTGATTCGATACACATTAGAAAGAAAATATAATCTTTAATGAACTTTAGAAACTATTGGGAAAATTTTAATGTCTTGATCCAAGCAACCACAGGTATTTCTTATAGTGACTTCTTTATTTGTTTCTCATTTCTATCTTTGCCCTCTTATGTGTCATCTTCTAAGCAGCAACCATGGTTATTCTTTTTAAAAAATTGATCATGTTTCTCCTCAGTTAAAAAAAATGTTCAATGGTTTTGCATTTTATTGGAAGCAAAATCCAATATCTTTTATATATTGCATCCATACTACACATGATTTTAACTTGCTGCCTTTCTGATCTCATCTCTTTCCATCTCTCCTTTGCTCACTCTTATCCAGCAACATCCTTTTTTTTCAGATCCCTCAAACATACTGTTATGGACTGAATTCTGTCCCCTCCAAAATTCATATGTGGAAGACCTAACTAATTAAGGCCCAAAGAAGTCAGACAGGCATGCCCCTAATCTTTATAAAGACTTGTGTCTTTATAAGAAAGAGATACAATGGGATGTGCACTCAGGAGAAATCAAACCTGCCAGTACCTTGATCTTAGACTTCTAGCCTCTAGAATTATGAGAACATAAATTTTTATATTTAAGCCACCCAGTCTATGGTCTATTTTTATGGCAGCCATAACTAACTTACACATATATGAAGTCCACTGACACCTTTATCATTTCTTTTCCTTCTGTCTAGAACAATCTTATTCAAATTATCTGCAGGGCTTTCTGTGTTATTGTCGGTCTTTGTTCAAATATGGACTTATCATATGGATATTCCCAGACAAACATCTATAAAAGTACATTGCTACCATTCTTTATGTCTTTTTGCCTGTTTTTTTTTAATCTCATTACCACTTTATACATACTTATTTGTTTATTGTTACTCTTAATAAGGTCATTTCCCGTTAGCATATGATGCTTCTCTATGATAGTAGCATTGTATCCTTTTTCACTACTGTATCTTCAGGCCTTAAAGCAAATTCTTACATATGATAGGAACTAAATAAATATATGTTAAAAGAGAGAATACATGAATTAACTAATAAGACTTTCTTGTCAGAAATTTTAACTTAATGAAGGGGACAAGTGCATAATTACAGTGAAAATTTCTTTTATGAATATCTTACATGAATATAAGCCAAGTATTATGATAGTAAAGAATAATAACCTGTATATTCTAACTAGCAGGTTGAATTACTAGCTACTAACACTATGAATATAAAATGGGAACAAATTCCTCTCACTTAATTATTTTCTTTTTGTAATCTGACTACAATTGTATCTCATTTTGCATAATTTCCCATTATATTACTGATGTGCTTTTGGATTATGTATGATGGTTTTACTCTGTAAATTTAATCTCATATGTGCATAATAATTAGAATGGGAGAAAACATTTCCTCTCTCAAAGTTGTCTATTATGCTCAGTTAAAATTTTTGGCTTCTAAATATATGATACATAGAATCATGGCATTTTAGATCAAAGGAGAGCTTGGGCACCCTTTCATTTCACTAAGGAATTCTCTTTCTGTATCAAGCTTCATGATAAGCACCTTATATGCAAACATTTCAGTTATTAATCCTCATGACACCTATATAGTAGCATGTGAATCCTTCCAGAATTTCTCCTTTTGGGTTACCAAAGCAAGATACAAAGAAACAAGAAGTTTCACGTAATGTGTTTTATTTTAGGTGTATCCTTCTGCAACACCACAGAAGTAGGTTTTACAGTGGCCCAGAGTCATGGCAACTGTCTCCTCAGCTTGGCTGCCGTAACAGAATACATAGATTGAGTGGCTCATAAACAACATTTATTTCTCACAGTTCTGGAGGCTGGGAACTCCAAGATCAGGGACGAGCAGATCCAGCGTCTGGTGAGCGCTCTCTTCCTCACTAGCAGAAGGCGGACTGCTTGTTGAACCCTCACGTGGCAGAGAGCAGAGAGAGGATAAGCTCTCATGTCTCTTGTTAGCAGAGTACTGCTTCCTTTCATGAGGGCTCCATCTCCATGACCTAATTACTCCTAAATGCCCCACCTCCAATTGGAGTTAGGATTTGAACATATTAATAGGGGGATGAGGGGAAGCAGGACACAAAAATTTGGTCCATAACAGCAACTCTCAAACTTGATGCCAAAATTTTATTTCCCTGTATTCCTGTACTGAGTTGATTTTTTTTCCTCTAGTTGTCACCAGAGTTCCTAGAATCTACACATCCCCTCTCTACAAATCCAGCTTTCTCAAGACACTGCGGATACTTGGGGTATGGAACAGTGGACACTGGCCTAGAGCAGACAACCAACTCCTTACCTGGGGTACAGCACAGCCTAAAATTAGTAACAATTCCCTCCCTCACCCACCTCCTGAGGGACGTGTGCAGTTTCTCTGTTTACCTTTGGTATATCCTTCAACCTTCTTATTGGGCATTTGTGGTTTAATATAGCCCCATCCTACTTGACTACACATTTTTTTCTAAATATTATATATTGTTTCTTCCACTAGGTTCAAATTCTGTAAAAAAAAAAAAAAAAAAAATTCCTGAGACTCTGAGGAGTATCTCAAATCACCCATTTCTTTAACATGGCATATTGTTTTTACTCTATGCCTGACTTCATACTAATTTACTCTGTCTAAGATTAGAGACAGAAGCTCAATTTTAGCTCAGGTTCCCTGGATGCCAAATCAGTGAAAACAGTTTCATCCACCCTCAAATGACTCACAACAAACTAAACAAAGAATTATGTTCATCCAGCCTAGCCATCCAATGTTATTTTCACAAGGTTCTAAGCATTATTGGTCATAACTAAAAATAGAGCAAATGAATAAACCTCTTTTCCTTTCTGACTTCGTGAAAGGACTGTATTTTAAATTGTGGATATGTCTGTTTATAAATATGACTTTAGCAATAAATCACAAGTTGGTATATGTTGAAATATGAGAAGATTTTTTATTAAAAAAAAAAACCACACAAGATAATGGAAATTTGACATTGTTATTTTATCCATGTATCTTTCCCAGACAATTTTCTAAAAATATTGGATTTTTCTACTGAAGATTATGAATAAGACTTTTTAAATTACAGTGATCTATTTATAATCATCCCAGTATCTAAGTTATCATGAAGCTATACTGCTATTTCAAAGTAACATTGAAAACATCATTTTAACTGCTCTGCCGTCACCCTGATTGGAGTTCTCATTATTGTCCATGGAAGCCATAAGGCTTGGAGTTATTGCAGAAGCCACATATATATAGTTATCACTAATAGAAGCTTATCCAAACCATTACTTAATTTATAAAGTCTTGACATTATGTATTTTCAACATATATTAAAAGATCGAGTATAATCACATGTGAAGCAGTTTCTCAGAATGAAAAGGTATACAGCCAAGAGATTTGAAATGACTAATGAATAGCATTATGCTTCATTCCAAAGTGAGCTCTTTACCAATTCCCCATTCAAATGCAAAAAAATTAGTGACAATTCAAAAGCTTATCAGCTACAGAATGAATAAATAAATTGTGACATGTTTATATAATGAAACAAATACACAAATAAGCTCCATGCACAACAGAGATGAATATCACAAGCATGATGCTGAGAGAAGGATGCATGACAAAGTTATTCTGCAAGATTCCAACTCTCTAGAGGTTTGGATGCTGGTCACCTTGATGGAAGTGGGAAGAATTAGGGCGATGCAAGAAGAGGCCTCCTGGAGAAGTAAGAAGTTCCAGTTTTGTTTTTTTTAATATTTTATTGATTTTCCACAGAGAGGAAGAAGTTCCAGTTTTTGTGATGAGTACCAGTTATCCAGGTGTGTCCTTATCAATAGTTGTATTCTTATTATCTGTGTAGGTGTTTTAAGTTTTAATTGAAAGAGCTTACAAAAGTCACTGGCTGCTCTACACTTAACAGAGTACCTGTTTGATCATCTGTTTATTTTATTAAATTTAGGGAGTCTAATTAATTAATCATCCAAATCAGAATACATTTGAGAGTGAATGAGAATGCTATGAATAATTACAAGAGGGTATGTGACTGTGTTATAAAACAGCCTGAATGGTTCTTTTATATATATAATTGATTTTTTACAGAGAGGAAGAGAGAGGGACAGAGAGTTAGAAACATTGATGAGAGAGAATCATCAATCAGCTGCCCCTTCCATATCCCCCACTGGGGATGCGTCCGCAACCAAGGTACATGCCCTTGACCAGAATCAAACCCGGAACCTTTCATAATTATTTATGAACATGACGTGCCAACATTTTCTTTACTTATTTTAAGCTTTTTGAGGCCAGAGGTGTGGTCATAGCTGCTCTAAATATCCCAGAATAGCTAGACGAGTAAAATTGATGCTATCAGTGTAACAATTTGAAACAACAATTTTTGCTCCATTAAGATCAAAGCCTTTGATTCATTTTATATGCTTTTCCAGTTCCATTTCAGTTTACAAATATATGTTATGTGACTTTCTTCAATGACAAACCTTCCAGGGGATTTCAGAGAAGGAAGAGAATGACCAAAAGTCCTCCTGAAGGCAGATAAGCTTGAATGAGGCCTTGAATGTAGGAAGGAATTTGAATAGAAAGATGGGTGAATTAGGACAGGGCAGGGTTCATCCGATGGAAATGTAATGTGAGCCACAAATACAAGTCACATGTATACTTCCAAGTTTTAATAGCCACATCTTTAAAAAAAAATAAAAAGAATAGGTGAAATTAAAAATAAAAAGATCAAAGACTTTGACACCCAAGAATGTTCAAAACCAAGAGGCCCACCTCAAATTGAGGGTGATATTTAAGAATACTGACAATAATGCAGAGTGAGGTCAAGAAAGAAATCCCATAAAAACCCTACAGAGTAAAAGGGCCCAAGCAGAAGACAAAGGGCAGTCCCATTGGAAAAATATAAAACCGCTTCCAAAGGAAAAATATGAAACCATTTCTTTGTATGTGATTTTCAAAGAATAAATGAGCCTGTGAAAGTTATACATATTTTAGAAGACCATTAGTTCTCAAGAAGAAGCCCATTAGTTGCTAGGGTACTGTGTTCACTCTTAGAGCTTTCCTGCTAATCACCCTAAAGGTAGCAGGTTATGCAAAGTCACAGGAGAGAACAATTTTTGTACCAAATTTTCAGTTATTAATTTCTCAAGCACTGTTATAACAGGGGAGAGGTGATAATTGAAAAAAAAATTAAAAGAATGACTTTGTAGTGGTCTAACAGGGTAACTACAAAACAAAAGGCAATAAAAAGATTAAAATGTGTCTAGTTTTCTATTATCCAGCTAATGTGCTTTGTTAGGGTTAAAGGGGAGAAGGAATCAGAAGTCATCAGGAGCAGATGGCAGCCCTGGCAGGGTGGGTGGCTCAGTTGGTTGGAGCATCATCCCATACACCAAAAACAGTTGCAGTTTCGAACCTAGTCAGGGCACATACTTAGGTTACAGGTTCAATTCCTGGTTGGGGCACATAAGGGAGCAACGGATTGATGTTTCTCTCTCTCTCTCTCTCTCTCTCTCTCTCTCTCTCTCAGATCAATAAAAACATATCCTCAGCTAAGGATTAAAAAATTATATATATATATATATATATATATATATATATATATATATATGCCTAAGCCACTCGCCGACCAACTAACCAGCCAGCCAACCAGCTGACAGGCCAATAGCTATGATGCACACTGACCACCAGGGAGCAGATACTCAATGCAGAAGCAGAAACCACAGGCATGGAAACTGATGAATCTCAAAGGGAAGGAGGGAGAGGGGAGGGCGGGAAGAGATTAACTAAAAATCTTATATGTATACTAGAGGCCTGGTGCACACATTCGTGCACCAATGGGGTCCCTCGGCCTCGCCTGCACCCTTTCAGAATCTTGGGGAATATTGGACTGCTAATTTAGGCCCAATCCCCACAGGCCAGACTGAGGGACCCCACTGGAGCACAAATCCATGTACTGGGCCTCTAATAAATAAATAAAAGGGAAGAAGACAGTGTTTTCATTGTTAGCACATGAACAACTAACTCATTATATGGAGAAGGCAGCATGAGGACAGGATCTGGCTAGGTAAGGTTTTACGTCCTCATTCTCCCTCCACATCTCATTGCAGCCTGCAGTGCTGCTCCTATCACTGGCTCCCAATCAGATCAGCTTCTGGAGAAAGCTCCCTTCCTTCTGCCTCAGCTGCCTCAGCCTTCACACCCTCAGCCCTGAGACTCATGGGGGACAGCCTTGAACAAAGCAACGGTTCAACCGATCGCTTACTAGCTGGTGTGATACCTTTCTCGGGTGCTCTACATCACAGCAATGCTCAGCTCCTTCCCACTCCCGACCTGCAGAGGCATCGCATCACATAGATTTTCACCATTTCTGATGTCATTGGAGCAAAACTGAGTCCAGCAGGAGCCAAAGCCCTCACTCAAGAGCAGCTTCCCAGGCCTCTGCTTAGGGCTCACCCGCACAAAGGCCAGATTTGAATCTGATGATGAAGCATCAGGAAAATCCCTTCCCTTTGTAACACTTCCCCAAACAAATAAAACCTCCTAGGGGCCTCGCCTGTTCTCCCAAACTCCTATCTCCACTGATCCCAGGCTCAGTCACAGCGGAATATTTTACTTTGGAGACATCACTTATCATTCCTTCCAGCATGAAAATCATGTAGAAAGTGAGCACCTGAGCGGTGCCCCGGGGCAATATTAAACATTCTCTTTCCTGCTAAATGATTTTCTGTCAGCCCGTGCGCCTGGCACCCTTGGGAAAAGCAGAGATTCATTTACAAAGAATTATGCTGCACAGTCATAAATTTAATCCACCAAATCAATAGCATTTAGATTTTTAAAAAAGATAACCAAGGTGCTATCAATAAAGGGGGGTGGGGGGGGGGGAAATCTCTGTTCTTTACGGTCAGATCATTTCCAGAAATCTAATTATTTGGCCATTGAAAAACCTCAGTGTTATACTCCCAACTGGATATGCTAAAACATTGCAATGCAAAAGCCTCAGAAACTGTCAGTCAGAAAACTTCCAAGAACCATTCATCACCACTTTCAGGGCATGATGTTGAAGATAGTTTATCTCTCCACACCAGACATGAAGAACGCAGATAAGTGGCTCTAAACTGGCTGCGATGATGATCAGATAATACGGTACATTCACTCCTCCCTGTCATGAATCACAGGGTTTTATACCAGCCACTTAAGACCCTCCCGCGTTTTACAGCCTAATGCAGGAATTGTCAAACATTTTAATTCACCAAAGGACAAATGAGTTATAGACGTGGCCAGCAGACGCAGGCCGGGCTGTTTATAGACACGCTGAGGTGGCAGGGACACGCCTTCCTTTCAAACGAGAATTGGATTTCTGACCGATGCCGCTTTTGAAGGAGAACTCATGTCTCTCCGTGCTGCGGATGACAAATGGTTTCTGTCACAGGTGGTTGGGAATGGCCACTTGCAGAGAGACCTATCTTTAAAGGCTATTTCTTCATCCCCGAAGATTTCTGGGCCAGTTGGGTTCTCAATCTCAGTACTATTGATCCGGACACGTTATGGTCCATTTGGGCATCCTGACAAAGAGTGAGGAAAAAATTGTTTTTTAGCTGTCAGTAAAGAAATTCCTTTCCATGTCTCCGGGTCTAAAAGTTCCACACGGAGATTTGCGGCCTCTGCAGAGGCATTTGGAGTTGGGGTGAGGGAGATGAATGGTGCCATTAGAAGAGTGTCGGCAGGGGCCCAGATTACAGATTAGGCGAAGGGGGTGTCTGTGCAGCCGTCTTTAGGTGTGAAGGGTGAGAGCAATCTGGGAGACTCACAATTTATACCCTCTGCCGGAGTCAGACAGCTGTGTCTCCTCCTCAGAAAACTGGAGATAACATTATCATCTGTTTCAAAATATGTATGAGAACTAAAGGAGGCAATGTGTAAAAGGGCTTACCTAAAAAAAGAGAACCCAGCACACTTTGTCACAGGAGAAACGGAAGTTGTGATCACTGCCGTCACTAGAGGCATTAGCCAGCTCAGCTCCCAATTATCCAATCTCCTGCTCTCACCTCATCCGCTGTTTCTCGCCGTGTTGTGTTAATGGAACAAGTGGCGGCAGCAGGCACACAGCACCGCTAAGACTCTGGCCAAGAATCCCCATCGCCACGGCAAGTGGAAATCGCAAGCTAGGATTGAAGTGCGAGGGAGAAAACATCATTTCTCACTAACCGTCCACGGAGTCTGCCAGAGACACGTGAAGAAACCGTGTTAGAGATGAAGCGAGCGCTAATCACTTTCATTTAATTTGAGAGCAGAGATGGAAGTGGGACTTGAGGCGAGAGCCCAGGATGCCAAACCCTCATTAAACCTAAACTAAGCGATCTGCTTTTAGCCCGTGTTCTAGGAGAAGCAGTTTGTGAGGAAAATGAAAACTAAAATAAAGCAGCTTAACTACAAATATTCTAATTGGAGTTTGAAAGAGAAAGCAAAGAGAAGAGGGGTTTATAGGAAACTTGGAAATAGACCTGGAGACAAAGTGACAAGATGGCACCAATTATGGCTGCCACTATTTGTCACTCACTGTCTTATGTGTGTGTGCCCAGTACCCATTAGCTTCATACTCTGCTAAGCTCTACGGACAAGAAAATGAGAGATACACTCTTGTGTCGAGGAGCCCACATTTAGACAGGAATATTTGTTTTAAATCTATTTTTATTGACTTCAGAGAGGAAGAGAGAAGGAGAAAACAGAAACATCAATGATGAGAGAGAGAATCATTGATCGGCTGCCTCCTGCAAGCCCCTCACAGGGGATCGAGCCTGCAACCCAGGCATGTGACCTGACTGGGAATCGAACCATGACCTCCTGGTTCCTGGGTTGTGATGCTCAACCACTGAGCCACACCGGCCAGGCTGGGCAGGAATATTTAAACAGGATAAAGTAGTGGGATAGAAGCATATCGCTGGGAAAAGGCAAGGTGGGAGATATCACTCTGCATTCAGGAGTCAAGTAAAGTTTCCTACGTGGAGGGGAGGCTTGAAAGGCAAATGAGGGCTCACCAGGAAAAAAATGAGTGGGAAAGAGGGAGAGATGGATAATTAGGCTCCAAGCAGCTGTGAAAGAGCAGTGTGCCAAGCAGAACAAGGAGTTATTTGGTGCGGTTGCACAGCACTGGGCATGAGAGAAAGGAGGGGTAACGGTGAAAGCAGAAGGAGGTGAAGCTAGAAAGAAAGAAAAGGGCTCAGATCACAGCAGACCCCTGCGGAGGATGCAAACAAGCCCACGCCCGAGGAAAGAAGGATGACAATAGCCAGAAGAGAGTGGAAATTATCCAGCGATATCACTCTCATTATGTGGCTCAGCTTCACTGCAGACACAAAAATCTCTGTGATCAGGCAGCATAGAACAGCAAACTATTATCTGTCCAATATTTACATAAAGAGGGGATGTGTAGTAATGAAAACATCTCAAGGATAATCCAGTTTGAGAGCAAAGATTGCCAAACTAAGTATTATGTAGGTTTCTGTCAAACAGAGATGTGGGTCCCGGCACATCTCCTAATCTCCTCATATGCACGCGATCAATCTTTCATAACCAGCTCCATCAGCCAAACCACATCAGCACATTATGAAGAAGCAGTGCTTTAAAAAAGAAATAAAGTAAAACTCAAGTTGTCACCAATGGTTACATAAAATGAATAATTCTAGGGAGAAAAATTAAATTTCTCCCCAAGCATACACTTTCAGAGAAAGCGTCTGCTATTACCAATTTAAAATACCTCTTCTGCTTTCGGCTTTCCGTTCTGACATGTAAAGAGCTTAGAAGTCATCCTGCCCATCCTTAAAACAAGAAACGGCTGGGCAAAGTGGAAATCGATGATTATGTGGATCTATTGGAGAATGAGGTCACAGGGTCAAAAAACAAACAACCAAAATTTAGAGAGACAGGCATATCCAGAGAGATATAGTAATCAAAAATTGCTTACCCAGAATAGAAATCACTGAAGTAATAAATTAATCAAAACTTAAATTGAAGCCATCTATATAGTATATCCTATATAATAAAAGGCTAATATGCATATTGACTAAACAGCAGAATGACCAGTCGTTATGATGCACAATGACCACCAGGGGGCAGATGTTCGATGCAGGAGCTGCCCCCTGGTGGTCAGTGTGCTCCCGCATTGGTGGTGGCAGCAGCCTCTTCTGCCTCTGTGGCCATCAGACATCCCCCAAGGGCATCTGGACTGTGAGAAGGTGCAGGCTGAGCTGAGGGATACCCCACTGAGTGCACAAATTTCATGTACCGGCCCTCTAGTATACATATAAAAGCCTAAATGGCCAAATGACTGAACAACCGTTTAACTGGTCACTATGATGGAGCACTGACCACTAGGGGGAAGACACTTAGCATAGGAGCTGCTCCCTGTTGGTCAGTGTGCTCCCACAGCCAACGTCCAGCAGTGGGTCACCTTCCCACAGTCCCTCCCCCCGACCATCCAGCCCTGATCGGCCCCAATAGGGCTGTCTGGCCAACCTCTTGTGGACCCTCCCCATGACTGGCCAACCACAGTCCCTCTCCCTGACCAGCCAGCCCTGATGGCCCAGATAGAGGAGGCAGCCAATCTCTCACAGCCCCTCCCCCGGCCAGCCAAACTCCACTCCCCCCACTCCCCTGGCTGGATGGAAAAACTCCTACTGCCCCTCCCTCCCCTGGCCGGCAGGCCCAATAGCCCCAATTGGAACCTCCCACTGCTCCTCCTCCCCGCCCCCTCCAACAGACCAACCTCTTCCCACCAGCCAACCTCTTATAGCCCTAATTGGCCCCAATTACCAGCCAGGCCAAAGGACCCCAGCCGTGCCTGAATTTATGCACCAGACCTCTAGTAGCTGAGTGTGGACCAGCATGAGTGAGAAGATTCATGGAGTATAGGCTTAGGGACACCTCCACCAAGTTCTCATGGTGAAAACTCAAGAAAGAGTGCCTCTGGGCCACAGCAAGGGAATAGAAAGAATATCCATTGTAAGATATGACAAGTGCTTTTTCCATAACAAAAGCCTAATCTCCATGGAAAAATATTTTGCCAAAAAATATTTTGATATGTTATTCCAATTAAGGGAAAGGGATTCCTCCCCACAAGAGATCCCTCTAGCTTCCTGTCCCCTCTAATGGGAAAAACACAGTCAATAAGAGACTGGGTTTCAAAGAAATAGATTAGGAACACAGAACCTGAGAAAGAGATAGGAAACAAGAAGGTGTGAAGGGAGATATACCAAATGCAGAAAACATTATGAGGGTTTAACTCCCAAGACACTGATCTACTAAACAGCTGAAACATAATCAAAGAATATAAAAATACTCCTTTCCGCCTATATTCTTACATTTTCTTAACAAGTATACTATAACTATATAGTAACAGTGCTTTAAAGTTGATAAAAAACATAGACACACTCTAAAAAAGATTTAGTTGTTGGCCACTTTATTTTTTATTGCGATAAAATCATATGCAAAAATACATACATTTGAGGTGTACAACATTATAATTCAATATTTGTATAAACTACACCTTGCTCACCACTATAAGTCTAGTTACCATCCATAGCCATGCTAATGATCACTTTAACTTATTTAATCCTTCCCCCAATGCCATTCCCCTTTGAAGCCACCAATCTGTTCTCCAGAGTTTCTTTGTTTTGTTTTATTTATTTGATTTATATTCCACATAGAAGTAAAGTCATAAGGAATTTATTTCTCTCTGTCTGACTTTTTAACTTACTTAGCATTATATCCACCCATATTGTTACAGATGGAAAAATTTCCTTCTTTTTAGATAGTTGAGTAGTAATTCAATTGTGTATATACATAGCACACCATTATCCATTCATCTATTGATGAACATTTACATTGTTTCCATATTTTGACAACTGTATATAATGCTGCAATAAACATACAGATTCATATATTATTTCAAATCAGTGGTTTTATATTCTTCTGTCAAATACCCAGGAGTGAAATGCTGAATCATATGGTAGTTTTACTCTTAATTTTTTTTGGAATCTTCATACAGTTTTGCATAGCAGGCGCACCAGTTTACATTCCCATCACCACTATATGAGGGCTCCCTTTTCTTCACATCCTCACCAACACTTATCATTGCTTCTTTTTGAACATATAGCCAATCTAACAGGTATGAGTTAATATCTCATTATGGTTTTGATTTATAGTTCCCCAATAACTAGTGATGTTGATATCTCTTCATGTGCCTGTTGGATATCTATATGTCTTATTTGGAAAACATATCTATTCAGATCCTCAGCCCATTTTTTAATCAGGTCGCTTGTTTTTATGTTGTTGAGTTGTGTGAGTTTTATATATAACTTGGATATTAATACCCTTCTCAGATATATGATTTGCAAATAACTTCTCCCATTCAGTAGGTTGACTTTTAACTTTCTTGGTTTCTTTCACTATGCAAAAGCTTTTTAATTTGTGTAGTCCCACTTATATTTTTTGTTTTGGTTTCTCTTGCCTTTGGAGTCTTGTACAAAACAAAACATCGCTAACACTGATGTCAAGGAGCTTACCCTCTATGTTTTCTTCTGGGAATTTTAAGGTTTCAGGTGTTACATTCAAGTCTTTAATACATTTTGAGGGTTTTTTTTTCTACACATAGTATCATGTCATCTGCAAATAATTACAGTTTTACTTCTTCGCTTCCAATTTCAGTGCCTTTTATTTCTTTTCATTGCCCAATTTCTATGGTTAGGATTTGCAATACTATGTTGAATAATGGTGACAAGAATGGGTATCCTTGTCTTGTTTCTGATCTTAGAGGAAAAGGTTACAGCATATCACTATCATGCATGATGTTAGTTGTGAATTTTCATATATAGCCTTTATTATGTTGAGTTAGGGTCCCTCTATACCAACTTTGTTAAGAGTTTTTATCATAAATGGATGTTAAATTTTGTCAGTGCTTTTTTAGTTTCTATTGAGATAATCATAGGATTTTTATCCTTCATTTTGTTAATGTGGTATATCATGTTGATTAATTTGCTGGTGTTGAACCATCCTTGCATCCCTGAGATAAATCCCACTTGATCATGGTGTATGACCCTTTTAAAGTATTATTGAATTTGATTTGCAAATGTTTTAAGGATTTTTGCATTTATGATTGTCAGGGATATCAGCCTGTAGTTTTCTGGGGGTTTTTTTTGTTTGTTTGTTTTTGTGCCTGGTGGGTTTTGGTATCAGTGTAATGCTGACCTTATAAAATTAGTTTGGAAGCTTTCTCTCTTCTTCAATTTTTTGGAAGAGTTTGAGAATGATTGGTATTAAATCTTATTTATATCTTTGGTAGAATTCATTAGTGAAGCCATCTGGTCCTGGGCTTTTGTTTTATGAGAGTATTTTATTATTATTATTATTATTACTGACAAAAATCACCTTAGTAGTAATAGGTCTATTTAGTCATGGTTTACTATTTTATCATGGTTCAGTCTTGGAAGATTGTGTGTTTCTAGGAATTTATCTATTTCTTCTGGGTTGCCCTATTTGTTGGTGCATAATTTTTATAGTAGTCTCATGAACTTTTGTATTTCTGTGGTATCAGTTGTAACTTCTCTTTAATTTCTGATTTTATTTACTTGAGCTGTCTTTCTTGGCGAGCCTAGATAAAGGTTTGTCTTTTGTTTATCTTTTCAAAGAAACAGCTCTTAGTTTCATTGATCTTTTCTATTTTTTTGCCTTTATTTAATTTATTTTTATCCTGATCTTTATTATTTTTATCCTTCTACTATCTTTGGTCTTCTTTCTCTAGTTCCTTTGGTGCAATATTAGATTGTTTATTTGAGATTTTTCCAGGTATACAAGACTGTTTTAATATTTTTTAAAAAAATCAATGTGATTCACCACATAAATAAAGAAGAAAAAAATATATGAACATTTCAATTATTACAGAAAAAAATATGACATCCATGTGTGTTTTTTTTTAAAAAAAAAACTCTCAACAAGTTAGACATAGGACTTCCTCAACTTGATAAATAACAAACACAATTCTCTAGCTACTGTCAGACTTCATGGTGAGAAATACTAGACACTTTACTCTCAAGATAATGAGCAAGGCAAGGGTATGCTCTCTAAAGGTTCCTATCCAACACTATTGGAAAGCCTAGGTAGTGAAATAAGACCAAAAAGAAGGAAATCAGGAACATACAGACTGGAAAAATAAACCAAAGAGGTTTTTTTTTTTTTTCCAGACAAAATGATTCTTTATAGAGAAAATACCTAAAAATTGAGGGGGGAAGAATTGGAAAAATACTCAGTTATAGTAAAGTTGCTATAAGAATCCAAGTTAATACATACTAGTAAAAGTTCATTGCTTTCCAATAAAAATTAGAATTTGAAATTAAAAAAAAAGAAATTACAACAACATGAAAAAGTGAAAAATAGTATCAATTAAAAAAATATAGTATCTAATGCCAAAAATTATAAAACTCTGATGAAAAATAAAATAATATTTAAGTAGAGAAATACTCCATGTTCATAGATTGAAATAGCCAAATTGTTAGGATGCCAATTCTTCCCATATGCCCATATGATATGTAGATTCAATACAGCCTCAAAACAAAATCTCAGCAGGCTATTTTGTAGGTATCAGCAAACTGCTTTTCAAATTTATATGGGAAGCCAAGATAGGCAATCCAATATGAAAGAAGAACAACAAAATTGAGAGACTCAAATTACATGATTTTTAAGACTCACTATAAAGCTAAGTAATAAAGACAGTGTGGTATTGATGAAAGAACAGACACGTAGTTCCTAAAGAAAGCCCATAAATAGACCCACGTGTAGATAGCCAACTGATTGTTGAAAATAGGACAAGGCAATTCCGTAAATTTAACCAGTGGGTTAGAACAACTGGATGCCTACATTTGTGGCAAATAAAATAATCCTCTCTACAAAAATATCATTGTCCTAATCCCCAGGGCTTGTAGATTGATTATCTTATTGATAAAAGTGATTTTGCAAATGTGATTAAGTTAAGGATCTTGACTAGGTGAGATTACCCTTGATTATGCAAGTGAGCCCAAGTAACCAAAAGTATCTTTTGGAAGAAGGGGAGGGTCAGAGAAAGAAACCTGACAACAGAAGCAGAGATTATATCTGCTGTTGCTTTGAAGCTTGGAGCAATTATCCATGAGGCAAGGAATTCCAGTGACCTCCAAAAGATAGAAAGAGAAGGACATAGATTTCTCCTAGAGCCTCCTGGAGTAACACAGCCCCCAAAACCCATTTTAGACTTCTAATTTTAAGAAATGTAAGAAAATAAATTTGTGTTATTTTAAGCCACTAAATTTGTGGTAATTTGTTACAGCAGCAATAAGGAAGTCATAACTATGCAAAATGATTAATCTTGATATAAACTTTACACCTTTCACAAAATATGTCAAAAATGGATTATTTTCTCTTTCTCTTTTCTCCTCCTCCCTCTATCCTTCCACTCTCTCTAAAAATCAATGGAAAAAATATCCTTGGATGAGGATTAAAACACACACAAAAAAACAAAACAAAACAAAACATAAAACCTTTGAAATTAGTGGAATCTGTAAGATTAAAAGCAAAAAGAGCAATACTTAGGTACTGTAATATAGTTAATACAGGTGTGTGTTTTTTTTCCGATTGGTAAGGAATTGATATAATTAAGTAATTAGATGGGAGATGGTCTGAGCCATATTTCTTACTGTTGGAGGGAGAGTTTACAGATGAAAAAGACCAGGGGGCACAAATGATCTGTACAGTTCTGGATTCCAGTTGGAGATACTCTGAACTAATAATTAGTCTAATAATATAATGTAGATACAGATGCTACAAACAGAAATAATAATAGATAGATGTATACACACTGGTTAGTACACACATATATATTTCCAGGATCTGTCAGCTAGAAGAAGTAATGACATCCCATTAGCAAGTAGCACAGGGAGAACCTGAACCATTGTCTCTAATACCATCTATACATATAAAGAGGTAAAATGCTGATTTGTCCATTACAGTGTCCCAGTCACAACCACTCTGAGGGCAGGGATGGGGGCGAGGACTTCCGCCCCCAGTGCTAATATCATGCTGCCTGCCTGCATCCCTGGCTAAGGACATGACATGGCCTGCCTGCAGCCCCATTCAGTGATTCAGCGCTGAAGTGACGCTGTGGGGTGTGTGTGTGTGTGTGTGTGTGTGTGTGTGTGTGTGTGTGTAGGGGGCCAGCCTAGGCTTGATGGGGAACCTCAGCCATGTCCCCCACCTGGCACCAGTTGCTATGAGATGCATTGACAACCTCTTGGTCCTTCCCCATATCCCGCAGGATGGGGAACCAGGGTGGGTGGTGTTAGGGCGGGACTGGAGACTGACAAGCAGGCAGAAGGCAGAGCTCTTGGTCCCTCCCTCCAACCTGTAGGCTGATTGCCAGACGGTGAACAGGGAACCACAGGGAACTGGGATGGGTGTTGGCGGTGGGGCAGGACAGGGTATTGGCGAAAGGACTGAAGATATCCCTGATTGCAAGTTAGGCCTAGGGACTTGACCCGCATATGATTTCGTGCGCTGGGCCTCTAGTTATTTTAATAATTAAATGTATATTCATTAACCCATGGATTACCTCATTGTCCTGATACCCCTGTTTTTGGTGCCTCCCTTCTGGTAGACATTCAAAAAGGATACTACGTTCTGTGGAGTTTTTTACACACAGCAAAATGGGGTTTTAAACAATGTTTATACAACATGTGGCTTATACATGTGTTTTTAAATATTTCTCTATGCTTTTGAATGTGGCTATGACATACATTCCCTGAAATAGCACTCTCCTCCAAGTAGCATTTGCAGAGCACTCAGAACCATCCCATTACATATGCAGTAAAACACGCTTCTCCAGGCATCACTGTATGCACATCACATCTGTAACCTTTAAAAGCCACTGTTCTCACTGTAGAAAGTAGGAATGACTCTTAAAAACATCGTCATTACATGTGTTTTTAAACAGTACTCTACAACATTAATGTTTGCCCCTTACATTATTTTTTTTCTTTAGGTCCTATTCCAGTGAGAATATCTTTCTTTTGATTTTTGCATTTAGCACAAGGTTTAGAAATTTTAAGTTACAATCTTTGTCCTACACAGCTTTTTGTGTCTTTTATTCATCTAACATTTAATGTCTTCAAATAGTCAGAGGATGAATTGCTTTTATTTCTTTGTGTTTCACATGGATTTATGCTTGAAGAATTTACTTTGTTTTAATTTATGCTTGAATTCTTATCCACTTGAAGATTTACTAGATTACACCTGATGGTTGTTGTTTTCTTTTAATTTGCTGAACCTTTCTTTTACTTATTATTTTAATGGATTAATTATTTGTAAAATTTAAACTTATTTTTATTATTTAATTTAATTTATTTATTTAGCCTTTATTTTTATTTAGAATATTTTTGTTAAGTGTTTGGCACACTGACAGCAGAACAAGAAAAATGAAAGCAAAAGAGGAAAAAAAAGAAAACAAGAAAAATAAAATAACAAGGGATTTATTGCCAGTTATGAGTGAAAAGTTCATATTCCTGCTCAGCTATACAATAGGAATATAGTTTAGGACAGTGGTCGACAAACCGCGGCTCTTTGGCCCCTTGAGTGTGGCTCTTCCACAAAATATCACAGCCTGGGCGAGTCTATTTTGAAGAAGTGGTGTTAGAATAAGTTTAAGTTTAAAAAAGTTGGCTCTCAAAAGAAATTTCAATCAGTGTACTGTTGATATTTGGCTCTCTTGACTAATGAGTTTCCCAACCACTGGTTTAGGACAAATCATATAATCTCTAAAGTTTACTTGCCTTGTCTATAAATGATTATTATAATCTCTGCTTTATAATTTATGTGAATTAAGAAGGAAACCAGATATGATTGCATTCAGCACATTGCCAGGTCTGAACCATTGGAGAAAAGAAGGAGGAAAGACATTTTAAGCATCAATCATTATATAAGCAAAGGACTTTACACTGAGAATGTCGTGCTCTTCTTAGGAGATGGCTGACAAGTCCTTGAGAAATACTATATTAACATACTTTGAAAAATCCAAACTTTATTCTGCTGTTTAAGGCCATCTCTTATTTTGTTCTCTGAGATTTTGTTCAGTATGTGACCATAAGCTGCCCTCACACTTCAATTATTATATAAGCAATTGTTAAAAGAATGTCTGCCTTTTTAATAAGGGAATACAGCTATTTTCTTTTCTGTGAAATGTAAATTCCAGTGTCCTTCAAGCCTCAAATGTACTGTACTGATTCAGATCCCATTGCATTCTTACCTGTTTACACTTATAAAAGGCAAAGCTCTTTTTTTTTCATTGTTTTTTTTTTTTTTTTTTTTTTTTTTTTAGAAAGAGATAGGGAACGTGGGAGAGAGGTAAGGAGTGAGAGAGAGACAAGCACAGAGAGAGAGGAACATCAATTTGTTGTTCTACTTATTTATGCATTCATTGGTTGATTCTTGTAAGTGCCCTGGCTGGGGATTGAATCAGCTGCCTTGGAGCATCAGGACAATGCTCTAGACAACTGAGCTACCCAGCCATGGCAGCAGCAAAGCTGCTTTCATTCAAAACAACAGGGTAACAAACGCACCAACACTGATATCTGGTGCTGTCATTTTACAATGCTGGAGTCTGAATGCATTGTCATTTAATAGCACCAACAAAATTGAACTCCATTTTTATAAGTCAAAAAAAAATTATACTAACAGGGCTTGAAGCCATGAAGAATTATAGTTTGTAATGACCAATTTTAACATGTTTTATAATCCATCAAAATGGGAATATTACCTTAGGGTACAATTTATTTTTCCTTATCATAAAATTCTACCATAGTTAGAACAGTCATATAAATAAAAAAAATGAGTCTATCGCAGAGGTAATGAAAGGAAACCCATTCAATCTTCCTTCTGATGTTTCATTCTGGCTTTCTGACAGCTGAAGACACCAAAGTGCAACCAAACGCCTTTAGCACAGTGATGAAAAATGTAAGCATTAAGCAGATTTGTCCACATGAAATAATTGACAGTGGTATAAAGAGATTCAATTCAGTGGTTTATAAAATATCAGAATCTGATCTGAATGAATTTGGAATGACAACAACTGAGAAGCATATGCTAGTTGGCAAACTAAGGAAATGGATTCATGTGTTTTCTATTTGTATTTATATTACCTATATTTATTCAAAAAACAAAAACATAATAAAAACACAAAGCATGTTATAATTTTTAAAGAATGTTATTAGTCCCCCTTCTCTGGTATTCTGTAGAAAGGTATAAATAACACAAACAACTTCATACATAAGAAGCAGGAGGCCAAGGAGAAATGAAAAACAAAAAAACACAGAATATTGATTTACTGAACCACTGGATTCAAATCAGCTTTGCCTGGATGTCCCTTAATTACAATTCCACACAAAAGCTTATTTGTGCAAAGGCAAACAGTGGTTTGAATGTAATCACCTCTATGGGGGAAAAAAAAGTTTCTTTTTCCTTAATAGCAATTTCTAAAATTTACTGAGACAAGAACAGAATGGAGATTTTTTAAACAATGTAGATAATGTACTCGATAACTAGCAGCCTGCAAATGAAAATCACTCTCTTCAGGTTAGGACTCAATGTGATGAAAACAACGGAAGTTTGCACCATGGGATTTTAGGCACAATGAATATACTTAGACTTTGTACACCGATGGGATTGTGTTCTGTGGATTAAGATAACTAATTCCTCTGTCTGCCTAAAATTATACTCACTCTAAAAGCACAAAAAAAATTTAAGCAATTCATGAAACGCTGTAAGTGATTCCTGCTCATTTGAGCATGATTAAAAAAAAAAAAAAGACAATTATTGGTCATGATGCTTAAAAATCTGTCTTATTTAAATAAAATGTAAAAAGCCAGAAATCACACTTTATTTGCAATGGAAAGTAAAACACCTAGTTATTTTCATTATTCACTGTTGATATAACAGTATGTGGCTGCTAGAAAACTCTGATGAGATATTGTTCCAGTAACCCGTACATCTATAGTGAAGCTTTGGCATTGCCTTTTTTTTTTTTTTTTTTTTTTTTTGCATTATACGTCAATGATAAACATGTTTAGGGAGTACTTAAGCTTTCATTATAACAAAGTTTCCCCCAATTTTTGTTATTTGAAATCTTTTGTTTTTATCATTTGTATAACTTCTTAGTGTTAGTAGCTCAGGGGTGTAACAGATGGTTTTTGTTGTTTTTATCTGTTTCCTTTGAGTTCCTTTTGGAATTTATCTAACAAAACACAATATTGTGAATCCTTGCTTAGCATTAAACCCACCAATTTTTTTTAATTTTTATTTTTTTACATTTTAATATGTTCTTATTGATTTCAGAGAGAGGAAGGGAAATGGAGAAAGAGAAAATATCAATGAGAGAAGCATCCATTGAGTGCACACCCCCCAGTGGGTATTGAGCCTGCTTCCTAGGCATGTGCTCTGACTAGGGATCAACCAGGGACCTCCTGGCACATGGAACCAAGCTCAACCAACTGAGCCACACCGGCCAGCAAGCCCATCAAAACTTTTTAAATAGCTTTTTACTTCAGGTCATCAACAAAATATGACAAAAAGTGAGTTAATTTATTGAATCAGAAATTTTCAAAGGAATTAGAGTTTTATATGAATTGTAATTTATTTACCACAATTGTCAGCAAAGTTTTTATTTTATCCCTAAATTACAGACGATGAAACTGAAATTAAGAGACTTGCCCCCAAGATTACATACAAGTAAACATAGGAACCAGGTTCATTTCCCAAATTACCAGCTTTAAAGATTAAACTTTAATGTAAGAACTGCCTTAACTAATAAAGGGGGGGAGGAAATGCGGGGGGGTAGGGGGGGGGAGCCAGGGAGAGAGCATAAGGATTTTTAATTTTAATAGGTATAAAAATATTCAGAAAAAATACTACTTATAAATTTCTTAAAGGCACTATTAAGAAGACTAGAAATAGAAGAGATTTTCCATAATTTCACAAAGTGTATTTACTATAAGACTAAGGCAAGCATTATATCAATGGTCAACCATAGACTCTCTTTTAGAAATCAAGAATAAGTCAAGAATGTTTATTGTCAGCATTTTTATTAAACTTTGCTCAAAAAGTACTAGCTAGAGCATTAAAAATAATAATAAGCTTTTTATTTTGATGTAGTCCCACTTGTTTATTTTGTACATTAGGTGTCATATTCAAAAAAGTGTTGCCAAGGCCCAGGCCAAAGAGCTTTTCACCTATTTTCTTCTAATAGTTTTATGGTTTCAGGTCTTATGTTCAAGTCATTCCTCCATTTTAAGTTAATTTTTATGAGTTTTGTAAAATAGAGTCTAGCTTCATTTAAATTTTTTTTGCATGTGCATATCTACTTTTCCAAATGCTTTTTTTTTTTATTGAAGACTGCTTTTTCTCCATTGGCTTCCTTATCAAATATTACTTGATCATGTATGCATGGGTTTATTTCTGTTCCATTGGCATATAGATCTGTTTTTATGCCAGTATCATACTATTCTGATTACAGTTGCTGTGTAATATAGATTAAAATCAGGATGTTTGATACCTCCAGCATTATTCGCCTTTCTCAGGATTGCTTTGGTTTTGGGGAATAATTTTGCGGTTACATATAAATTTTAGGATATTTTTTCAACTTTTGTAAAAATATCACTGGAGTCTTGATAGAGATTATATTGAATCTTTAGGTAGATATTTTAACAATAAGAGGTCTTCTAATCCACTCAAGATATCTTTCATTTATTAGTGTATTTTCAATTTCTTTCATCAGTACCATATAGTTTTCTGTGTAGAGATCTTTCATGTCCCTGGTTAAATTTATTCCTAAGCATTTTATTGTTTATGATGCTATCATAAATTGGGTTGTTTTATTTATTTATTTATTTATTTTTCAAATAACTTGTTGTTAATTGGTAGTACATTTACTGTTTATATGTAGATTTTTTTTTATTCTGTAGCTTTACTGAATTTGTTGATTAGATCTAATATTTTTTTTTTATGGAGCTCTTAGAAAGGCTCCATTATAATCTTACTAGTGGCCCGGTGCACAAAATTCATGCATGGGGAATGTCCCTCAGCCCAGCCTGCACCCTCTCCAATATGGGACATCCCTGGGGATGTCCAACTGCCAGCCTAAACCAGCAGTCGGACATCCCCCTAATAATCCAGGACCACTGGGTTCTAACTGCATACCTGCCTGCCTGCCTGATCGCTCCAACCACTCTGCCTGCTGGCCTGCCCACCTCAACTGCCCCCTGCCAGCCTACTCACCCCCAACTGTCAACCCCTGCCTGCCAGATAGCCCCAACCACCTCTGCCTCAGCCCCACCACCATGGCTTTGTCTGCAGCCTTTATAAACCTTGAAAAAAGGGGATTTAATGGGTTTCTTTTCCCCTCCCCATGTGGGAGTTTGTGTTTGTTTCTCAATGAATGTCCATCTTTTCCAATACCACCTTTTGTATCTGGCTTCATTCTTCTATTCCACTAGACAAGAACCTGGGCAGCCCATCATTGCATCCTGCCCAGGGGAACACCATGTGTTCCAGTTCAATTTTTGTGTTTCAATATTATTTTTCTCTCTTTTAAAAAATATTTTTATTAATTTCACAGAGAGGAAGGGAGAAGGATAGAGAGTTAGAAACATGAATAAGAGAGAGATATCCATCAGCTGCTTCCTGCATGCCCCCTACTGGGGATCAAGCCAGCAACCAAGGTATATGCTCTTGACAAGAATCAAAACTAGGACCCTTCAGTCCACAGGCCGACACTCTATCCTCCGAGCCAAACTGATCAGGGCAACATTATTTCTCTTGATCTCCATGACAATTTAATAGCATCATTGGTGTGAAGGACAGAGTGGTAGACAAGTCTTAGCTCTACCATTGATAAAGAGTGAATAATCTAGGGGAAATAATAGAATTCCATTTTACAGGTATGAAATGCAATCTCATAAAGGTTAATTACATTGTCCAGCAATAGGACCAGTCGATGGCATAGTTAAAACTTAAATATACTTTGTCTCACTCTACATCCATACTCTTCTAATTATTATAAATTTTAAGTAGCAAAAAATAAATCCCTCAAAGAAATTAAAAAATAACAATAATGAAATTATTTCAGAAATGCTGATGGTTACTATACAACTAAGGCCAAATCAGAACAAAAACATTGCTTTGTACAGCTTATAATAAAATATTAGAGATGTTCACGTAAAATAAACACATAAAAAGCTAAGTTTTCCATTTAGGAAACTGATAACACATATGAAAGAATTTCACACTCTAAAATATTTAACTGGCAATATTTATACTATATAATTTCCTTTTACCTTTAAGTGATCATGTCTGAACAATTACTAATTTTTTAAGCTAAGTTAAAAAATAATTACACTATTAAAGAAAACAGGTGAAACTATTACTTTTATTTTTTTAATATATTTGTTTCATTATAAGTGTGAGAAAAAAAGACTTATATGTTGTAAAGTTCATTCAAGAATTAGAGGCTGAAATTCAAAGATTTTTTCCTAGTTGATTCCAAGCTTTTATGCCTTTGCTACAATAGTTAGTCCGAGATATCACAGCTGAAAATGTTGCCTTGCATTTAACACCACATCATGTAGTTACTTTATTAATACTCTTCAAGAAGGGTCACTTGGTATTTCTAGGAGGTTCGGAGTCTTATGGTCCTCTAATGTAAAGTGCACTAAGTTGATGCTATTTTGGGGTGGATAAACAAGAGTACAGTCAAGTGTAGGGAGTAGAAAAAAATGAAATCATTCTTTGAGCATCTAAAATTTCTAATTTGGTTCCATAATCTCCCCCTACTAGCTCTGTGGCTGTGAACAAATTTACTTAAATCTGCTGAACTCTCTTATCTCATGTATAAATTGAAAGAACAGTACTACCTTATTTACAAGAGAAGTTTGCTACTATAGACTGAGTGGCCAGATTATTATGTGTTCAGAGATCATAATAATCTGGCCACTCAGTGTATATCCTATATAATCCTATATAATAAAAGGCTAATATGAAAATTGTCCCCTTGACCAGGAGTTCGACCAGCAGGCAGGCCAGTCAATTGCCCATGTCCCCTCCCCCTGGCCAGGCTGGCTGGATCCCATCCATGCACGAATTCATGCACAGTGCCACTACTACTACTACTACTACCACACACACACACACACACACACACACACACACACACACGTGGCCAGATTACACATTCATATCACAATAATCTGGCCACTCAGTGTATATAAATACATTTTTAATTCATATAAAGCTTTCAATGTGCATTAAAAATGTCATTATAATAATACTAGAGACCCAATGCATGCAATTCATGCAAGAGTAGGCTTTCCTTCACCTGTCTGCTGGCACTGGCTTCTCTCTGGCACCTGCAACTCAGGTTTCCCTCTCAGCCCTGGCTTCATCTGGAAGGTCATTGGAAGGACATCTGGTCTAATTAGCATATTAAGCTCTTATTATAGATGAAAGGCTTAACTCAGAGGATTTTTTAAAATTATAAATTACTTAATTGTGTAAAAATTCTATAATTCATTCATGAACAAATATTCATTCAATCAACAAATGCCAGTACCTATAGTATATTAGATCTTATGTTAGAACTGGAAATATATTAAATAGGAAAGTTTGGGTTTTTTAACTCAATGGCTAGAATGAGAGAGAGACAAGAAAGCAAATAATAATAAAAACAGATTGCTAGATGCACTGGTGGCTTTAGAACCACTTACAACTGGGAGATTTCACAGAAGAAGTAATATTTGAACTGGATATTAAAAAAGGAAGAGGTTCAGGCATAGAAATAGAGAAAGACCAATTCAATTTCAGGAAACAATATATATATAAAAAGGCATATGGCAAGAGAGATGCTGTATCTTTTAAAGAAACTACATAGTCTGGCCAGTATGGCTCAGTGGTTGAGTGTTGACCAATGAGCCAAGAGGTCACTGGTTTGAACCAGGTCAAGACACATGGTGGGGTTGCTGGCTGGATCCCAAGTAGGGGGCATGAAGGAGGCAGCCAGTTGATGTTTCTCTCCCCTCGATGTTTCTATCTCTCTATTCCTCTCCCTTCCTCGCTCTCTAAAACCAATAAAAATATATTAAATAAATATATAAACCACATAAAGTTTAGCAGAGCAAAAGGAAAAAAATAAGCAGAAACTAATTAGTGAGTCATCATGCATGTCACACAAAGAATTTGGAAATTTAACCCTGAAGTGATCGATTGTTACTAATTCTAAAAATAAAAAAAGAGCCGGAACTGGTTTGGCTCAGTGGATAGAGCATCGGCTTGCGGACTAGAAGGTCCTGGGTTCGATTCCAGTCAAGGGCATGTACCTTGGTTGCGGGCACAAGCCAGGTGGGGGCTGTGCAGGAGGCAGCTGGTCAATGTTTCTCTCTCATTGATGTTTCTAGCTTTCTATTCCCCTCCCTTCCTCTCTGTAAAAAATAAATAAAATATATTAAAAAGAAAAAGAAATGAAAATGTGTATTCTTAGTAATAGCACTCTATGTGAAGTACAAAGAATTGACTGCATAGGTAAACACCAGGAGTTGTAAAACCAGTTGAAAAGCTACTGCAATAAACAAAGTGAAGCACAATGAAGAACCAAGCCAAGGTATTAGCATTGAGAAAAAAAAGAAGGGCTAAGATTATAGAAAAATCTGAATGGAGAATCAATGGGGTCTAATTGGATTGGGGAAAGGAAGAATCAAGGATGATATCAAACCACCAATACAAAGAATAAATGAGTGTGTTTGAACCTATTTCAGTAGAATAAACCATGTTTAATTTATGGATCACCTGAAACCTAAATGTAACACATATATATGTAATACCATACATTTTATTCCCAACAATACCTTTTATTTTCTTTGTACTACAGATTAGTTATCCAGATTTATGAAAATTTCCCAGCCCTGATCCTATTAGAGTCAGTGCTTTTGTACTCCTATTTTACTTCATTCTTGATCCTTTTATTCTGCCCTGTGATTTCTAATGATTTACATAATAGAATTTTTAAACATTTCTATTACACATGCTCAAATAAAGTTATAAAATATAGATGTTCTTTTCTATAAGAAAAATATTTCTGAAAAATAACAACTCTGCCACAGTCATCCAGAATGGGCTCCTCTGCTACCCAGGAAACCAGGTTTCTTCTGTGCCGCTTTCACACGCAGTGTTTGGAACATGCTTTATTTCACACTCTGAGCCTTGACAGAAAAAGAATAATCTCCAGTTTGAGGATGGCCTTTAAAAATCTCTGCCACATCACAAACAAAGCATCACAACATAGCCAGCAATTTGATTTCAAATGTTCTTCCCAGAGGCAGCCTCTTGGACTTTTGAAACTCAACAGGTTCACACAATGTTGTGTGGCAGTATTATTCATATTCTTTTACCAGGGGCTCAGTGCACCAATTCCTGCACCTTGAAAGGAATTGTGGGTGTGAGGCTGTGTTGGGAACAGGGGCGAGTCTCAACCCATCCTCCATGCCCCTAGTGGATGCCACCCGCCATTGCCTATCAGTCTCCTGTCTCCTGCTCCTGCCGCCACTGCTCCCACATGCTGATGGCGTCGGCCCTGCTTGCATCCATTGCTGGAGGGGAGCGATTGAGGCCAGTGCCAGCAGCCGTGCCAGCATCAGCTGCTGCCCTGATTGCCCCATAGGAGCAGGGGAAGGTGGAGAAGCCCTCAGGGGTGGTCAGGGCTAACAGCCACCACTTACACCCACTGATGGCTCAGAGCAATCAGGACCAGCTCTGGGCACCAGTGGCAAGTGCAAGCAGCAGATCCAGTGCTGGCTGCAGGTGCAAGTAGGGTCAGTGCTGGCAGTAGGTGCAAATGGCAGCCAGCGAGAGTGGAGCCAGTGCTGGCAGCAGGTGTGAGTGCCAGGTGGGACCAAGGCATGCGGGAGCAAATAATTTTCAGTAACCACCAGAGGCTTGCCCTGATGATAGTGATCAGTACCCTGCCTTTGTCTGGAGCCCCAGATCACCTGCCCCCCCATCCTGCCATGTCTGATGCCTGCCATGTTTTGCACTCTACTGCCTGCTGCCAACTCCCGCCATGTTCCATGCACACACCTCATAGTGGCCAGCACACGTCATAGCTGACCACTATGTTTGGTTGTCCCCCCATTTGGTCTATTTGAATATTGGGGTTTTATATATGTACTAGAGGCCCAGTGCATGCAATTCATGCACTGGAGGGGTGTCCCCTCAGTGCAGCCTGCACCCTCTCCAACCTGGGACCCCTCTGGAGGATGTCCAACTACAAGTTTAGCGGGATTGGGCCTAAACCAGCAGTCGGACATCCTTCTCACAATCTGGGACTGCTGGCTCCCAACTGCTCGCCTGCCTGCCTGTCTGATTGACCCTACCTGCTTCTGCCTGCCAGCCTGATCACCCCCTAAATGCTCCCATGCTGGCCTTATTGATGCCTAACTGCTTCCCTGCCGACCTGATTATCCCCAATTGCCCTCCCCTGCCAGCCTGATCATCCCCAATTGCCCTCCCCTGCTGGCCTGTTCATGTGTAACTGCCCTCCCCTGTTGACTTGATCATCCAGTACTTTCCTCCCCTGCTGGCCATTTTGTGACGACATGGGCAGCTTGTGATGATGCAAGGGCAAGATGCTACGTAGGCTTGTAATAGTATAGAGAGATAATGATTAGTTTTTGACACAAAAGCACTTTATTAATCAGCACTGCTAAATATACTCAATGCCACATTTCATTAACTTTTTCAGTAGAGTTTATAGCTTGATAAAATAACTCACATAAGTGCATAAAACTATATAATTAACTAATTAATGTCAATATTGTAAAACTATTGGTCATTTTTATTCAAGCGATTTAATGTGTCCACATGACATCATACAAAATTTTAAATTCTGGGGTGAATTTGTCAAGTCAGTCCTTCCTGATGAGTAGGGGACAGCAACTCTGGTTGTCTTGCGCAGTGTTCACCCAATCAAAGGCAGGGTTGGCAAAGGAGAAGGAACTAAGATAACTTTGGGGTGAGCCAGCAGGAAGAGTATCCTGTCAGTCTATATAATTTCTGTGCTGTTCACCATTGTCACTGGTTGGCACAGCCACTGCCTCTAGACACCACTGACGTATCCAAATCTGCTATTGCAGGCTATCCCTAAATTTTGCTTTGTAACACTCACTCACATTATAAGCTTAGATGGAAGAGAAAGGGAGAATTATCTGAAAAGAATATGACTGGTCATGTGCCCAAATCTTGGCTTACAGAATTTTGCCCTCAAGTTCTCTGGTGAGAGGTGGTCATTGCGTCCCACTAGCACATACAGTAGAGATTCTCGATAAATGGGAAGGAGATAATATTTTAGACTATAAGGAGATAGTATGTTAGGGAAATAGTAGTTACAGGTTGCCTCGTACATGTCAAGTTCCTACAAGTTGAGTTGTAGGAAACTTACAGGATGGTAAAAGATTGCTAGAACTAGTTTTGTAATACCAGCTATCATAGTAAGTCATATTAAGAAATGCCTCTGTTTCTTCAAGTGAGTTCCTTTAGGTCAAAAAAGATATATGGATTCTTTCAGGAGTGATATTAATTATATTAATTAGTATTAATCAATAATAAAATAGCATGCTACTCTTATACTTGATTCACAATGTATATCTAATAAGAATTCATATAGCTCTAGCTGGTTTTGCTAAGTGGATAGAGAGCATCGTCTTGTGGACGGAAGGGTCCCAGGTTCAATTTCGGTCAAAGGCACATTCCTGGATTGTGGGCTCGATCCCAAGTGTGGGCCATGCAGGAGGTGGCCAATCAATGATTCTCTCTCATCATTGATATTTCTATTTTTCTCTCCCTTTTCCTTTCTCTCTGAAATCCACATAAATATGTTTAAATATAAAGAATTCACATATATGTGATTTAAAGATATCCCTTTAGCATTTCCTAATTATTTTTAAAGCCAAGAATGGTAATTCCTAATCAAAAGAGACTTAAAAGAAAATTAAACAATGATTTGATTTTATTTGTTTTAAATCATCTGCAGTCCCAAACATATTTGAGTCATAAATTTCCACAAATCTCAACATGCCAACCTCATGTGTAAAATTTATACAAGAGTCCTTTCCACTTTAACACCAAAAACAAAATATTTTAGTTTCCCAGGCCTAATAATTCTCAGGCTAGGGCCTTTCATTGTCTTTGTTGTTGTTGTTGTTTAATAGAAATTCATCATCTTTATCTCTCTACCAATCTTTTTTTAATTGTTATTTTGTATTTATGATCTGTATAAAATGAACAGTAGGACTCAACGCATATTTGAGATCTCAAAGTTCAGCTGAAAATTTAATTATGTAAATTAGAAAACAAATGCCAGCGAGAAGAAAGAAAGCTAACCGCTCAGTGTGCCGCATCTCAGGTAGGGGTGGGGGCCTGCTATGGATAAGGAGAGGAGAACAGTGTTGCTGTAGCATGGGGAGGATGAATGTTTTGTTCATTCCATCCTGTAGTCATATAAGGATTATCACCTACAGGACATTCCACTTTAAATATATCTGTAGCCATCATTTGAACCATTGATCTGTAAGGGTGCTTTACACTTTCGAGGTGGCTATGTTTCACAAAAGGCCCAATTCTCTCGCCTGTGTGGGGATAGATTTGTACTGCTGAACAAACAAAACAAGGCAGAAAGCAAGCAATCAATGAGCCCTGTGGGGAGGGTTTAAAATACAGACACTGGATGATTCCTGGGCATTGGCACAGAGGCTGGAAGGTTTATTTCTCTGATTGCACACTTCTGGGTTTGGAAAATAGATAAAAACAAGTAAACAAACAAAAGACACCTTTGGAAAACTGGCTTTGGAAGGAGCCTAATTTTGGTGTATTTTGGTTTAATAGGCTTCTATGGGTTTTATGAGATTCCATAGATGTATATAAGGGGCTACTATATAGGTTAGAGTAAGGCAGGGGTCCGCATGCCTTACCTTCACCATCACAACATCTCTTGTATCTGTTGAAGACATTAGTTTTCCACTTAACTGAAGAATAACTTCCTCTACTAAGAAACTATTTTTAAAATCACTGACCTCATTCAAGTGAATTCTTCATTTTACAGTTGAACTAAGAGAGGCCAGAAAGCTTAAGGTAGTAGAGCAATGACCACAGTTGGTATTCATAGCGCTGGGGGGAAAGGTCTAGTGTCCTTTCCCATTCTGTGTGTGATTACACCAGGTCAAGTTGACTTTTTTTTTTTTTTAATGGGAATTCCTCCCTCGCCTCTTTAGACATTTTAAGGTCTGCAACCAACTGCAGTGCAGCTTGCACTTGAGTGATATTTAGTCATTTTTGCCAGTTATTCTTAACTCTATGCTATTTCTTCTTTTTATCTAATTCATTTTATTTTATTTTATTATTGGTTTGTGTTTTATTTTTTATTTAAATTATTTATTGTTTAAAGCATTACATGTCTCCTTCCCCCCCTCCCCTCCACCCTTCCATTGACCTCTCCCTGGCTGTTCCCAGCCTCCAGCACATGCCCTCACCCCCCTACTGCCTGTGTTTATTTGTTATGCTTATACACAGGGATACAAGTCCCTTGATTGATCTCTTATCCCCTCGCCCCTCCTCTGCCTTCCCTCTTCGGTTGGACAGTCTGTTCTATGCTTCTGTCTCTGTATCTATTTTTGTTCATCAGCTTATGTTGTTCATTATATTCCACAAATGAGTGAGATCATGTGATATTTATCTTTCTCTGAATGCCTTCTTTTGCTTCACATTATGTTCTCCAAGTCCATCCATGCTGTTGCAAATGGTAAGTGTTCTTTCTTTTTTACGGCAGCACAGTATTCCATTTGTAGATGTACCATAGTTTTCTAATCCACTCATCTGCTGCTGGGCACTTAGAGTGTTTCCAAATCTTACTAGTAGCTATTGTATATTGTGTTGCTATGATCGTAGGGGTATATAAATCCTTCCTAATTGGTGTTTCTGATTTCTTTGGATATATTCCTAGAATGGGATTGCTGGATCAAATGGGAGTTCCATTTTTAATTTTTTGAGGAAATGCCATACTGTTTTCCACAGTTGCTACAGCAGTCTGCATTCCCACCAGCAGAGCAAGAAGGTTCCTTTTTCTCCTCATCCTCCCCATAAATTGTCATTTCTTGATTTGATGATAGCATACAAGTCCTATTATACTTCATTGTTGTTTAGATTTGCATCTCTCAGATGATTAATGTCTTTGAACATGTTTTCATATGTCTCTTGGCCTTCTGTATGACCTAAAAAAAAGTATCTATTTAGTTCCTTTGCCCATTTTTTGATTGGATTATTTATCTTTTTGTTGTTGTTGTTAGGTTGTATGAGTTCCCTGTAAATTTTGAAGATTAAACTCTTGTTGGAGATAATATTGGAAACTATGATCTCCCATGAAGTGGGCTTTCTTGTGGTTTTATTGATGGTTTATTTTGCTGTGCAGAAACATTTTATTTTGATGTAGAGACATTTGTTTTTCTCTTTAGTTTCAATTGCCCTAGGAGCTGTATCGATAAAGTTATTGCTACAACATATGTCTGCTATTTTGCAGCCTATAGATTCTTCTAAGATTTTTATGGTTTCCTGTCTTAACATTTAAGTCCTTTATCCATTTTGAGTTTACTTTTGTGTATGGTGTAAGTTTATGGTCCAGTTTCATTTTTTTAATGTATCTGTCCAATTGTTCCAACACAATTTATTGAAGAGATTGTCTTGACTTCATTGTATACTGTTGCCTCCTTTGTCAAATATTAATGGGGCATAATGTCTGGAGTCAATTTCTGGGTTCTCTGTGTTGTTCCATTGGTCTATATATCTGTTCTATGCCAGTACCATGCAGTTTTGAGAACAGTGGCTTTGTAACAGAGCTTGATATTCAGTATTGAGATACCACCTACTTTGTTCTTCTTTCTCACGATTGCTGCAGCTATTTGTGGTCTTTTTTTTTGTTCTATATGAATTTTTGGAGAGTTTATTCTAGGTCTGTGAAATATGCCATTGGTATTTTAATAGGGATTGCATTAAATCTATAGATTGCCTTGGGTAGTATGCCCAATGATGTTGACTCTAGCAATCCATGAACATGGTATATTCTTCCATTTGTTTATGTCTTCCTCTAGCTCTTTTTAAATTGTCCTGTAGTTTTTCAAGTACAGGTCTTTTATATTCTTAGTTAAGTTTATTCCTAGGTATCTTAATTTTTTGTTGCAATGGTAAGTGGTTTTTGTTTTCTTTTAGTTTCTCTTTCTGTGAGTTCATTATTAATGTATAAAAAAGCCATAAATTTCTGGGTGTTAATTTTATATACTGCTACATTACCAAATTCATGTATTATGTCTAGTTTTTTTATGGAGTCTTTAGGGTTTTCTATGTACACTATACCATTGTAAATAATTACAGTTTTACTTCTTCTTTTCCAATTTGGATGCCTTTTATTTCTTCTTGTCTCTATAGCTCTTCCAGTACTATGTTGAACATGATTGGTAAAAGTGGGCATCTCTGTCTTATTCCTGTTCGTAGGGAAAATGGTTTTAGTTTTTGCCCATTGAATATGATGTTGGCTGTAGATTTCTCACATAAGGCTTTTATTATGTTGAGTTATGATCCCTATATTCCCATTTTTCTGAGAGTGTTTATCAAGAAACTGTGTTGGATTTTTTCAAATGCTTTTTCTTCATCAATTGATATATTATGTGATTTTTTGTCTCTGTTTATTTATGTGATGTATAACGTTTATTGGTTTGTGGATATTGTATCAACTTCACATCCATGGAATAAATATTTTTATTCAATTCACTAAATTCTAGTCATTCCATCCTTGAGAGTCAACCAAAATATGCCCAGTGCATAGATTTTAGAAAGGATTTTGAACTCTGAGTTACTTGAAATAATCTAATGGAAATAATTGATAACTGTAAAATTAATAATTTGTGAAATATATAGATATGTATGAAACTCTTCCATTAAAATAAGCAGCCATCTACTCTCAAATTTGCCTCAGTTACACTTTAGGGAGAGCTTTCTAATGGAAGTAATACTTCTAAGTATAAAGAACGATACCTAAGTAGAAAATGTTGCAGACAAAAGAAAGAGCATTTAAAAATAGGAAAGTATGTTAAGTGCATCTGTGTGTTTATCCATGAGTAAAGAAATTATAGTCAGTAACTGATTAAAATAATTGTGTTCAGATGATATTGACATACTTTTTGGACTACAAGACATGATTCATTTGTCATTGTAAGACTATTAACATATAAGGAAACGGTAAGCTCCCAGAATGCTTTTTGTGTTCACAGGTTAATACCTGAGGTCTTGCTGTATAAACAAAAGTTTAAGTGAGCTTTTGTAGGCAGTTATTTCCTTGCTATAACTCTAAGGACCCTAAGCCATTTACCAGCCGAGAAGACAGTTTACGCCTCTGCCCTTCCTAAATGGCATGCATATTTTACCGGGAGATCTTGCCAGTCTCTCTGGTTTGGCTCAGTAACTGATGTACCTCCGAGCCCAAACAACCATGCCAGTCAATTTTAGTCAATCAGGTTCCATTCTTCATCCTGTTTTCAGGTCACATTCGGTTTATTTAAAGCAGCTGTGTTGAATCGGCTGCCACTCAACGCGCTCAATGAAAGCCTTGAGCATGTGACTGCAGCTCCACATAAATATCTCTGACCTGAAGCTTTCATATAAAGTGCCTCACATACACCCACGTTCAATCAGCACACAGTTCGGAAGCACTGCTTGAGTGGATAATGGTTGTTTGTGCTGCAAATTAACACTGCAGGTCATTCTGAATAAGGTCAAACTAGAGAAGCCATAGCGTTTTTATCACAGATCTTCGTTCTTTAAAGTAAATGATTATAAACTAAAAAGTAATCCTAGTTAATACTAGTATTTTTAAAACACACAACCTATCTTTGTTTTCCTAACTGTTGTCCAAATATAATCTTAAAGAGAGAGGAAGAGAAAGGGAGAGAGAGAGAGAGAGAGAAACCCATTTGGTGGATTAAATACAAACCTGTGTGCCCGGGTGGGAAATGGAACCAGCGACCTTTCCGTGCGTGGGATGATGACTAACTGAGCCACACCAGCCAGGGCAGAACCTAGTTTTGGATTCCTCCACTTTTCCTTTACTATAATGAAACAAATCTAACTAATCATCTATAAAATGACTAGGAAATAAACAAAAAAAACTACTGCCTATAAGGGTAGTCCAGTAACTTTATACATTGCAATTGTTTAAATTATTAACATCTTACCCTGAGAACATACATTGAAATTAAAAAGCACCGCCATGACCTGAGCAGCTGCAAAAACAACATAGCATTGAAGATCTACATGATACTGATTTTTTTTTTAACAAAGTGGTTGGCATTATCAGCGTTTTGCTATCACACTGGGCATCACCATCAGCAACGTGGTTGTCACACAGACACAAAGCAAAATCTAACAGAGTGCAAAGCAGACCCGAGCACAGGACTAACAGGGAATTAATTGAGTAACAGCCCAGAAGAAGAACAGCATCCAGGGACAGTGATAAATTTGATATATGTGTAAAAGACAGAGAGAAGAGGGAACTTTGTGGTCTTTGCACCTTGTTATTGATCTGCTTGCTGGGCTATTTAATGTGTCTGGTAATAATACATTATTTCCCCAGATTCACACTTAAAATGTGATCGTAAAAATTAATAGAAGAAAGACTATTTTTCTCCTTTCTTGTGTGCATTTTTACTATGCTACATTTGTCATGGGAATAATAAGTTAACGCATTAAATAGCCTACTTATGAACTATGATGATTAGTAGTTTAAGCATCAGTAAGAAAGAAGTGGATGATCCTAGCAATTTAACAGAGAACCTTAGCCCACTCTCTTGAATTCTAAGTATCCTGGACTACATGATTTTGTGGAGTGAATACAGGCTCTGGAGTCACACAGACCAAGTGTAGGCAAGTTATTTAACCTCATTGAATGCATCATAAAATGGGAATAATAAGATGTAACTCATGGGGTTACTGGGAGGATTATAACAATGAAATGTTGTAGAGAAAGTGCTTAACAAGTACCTGACACACAGAGATGGTAACCATCATTATGCCTTAAAGAAGCAGACTATAGCCCTAACTGGCTTGTCTCAGTTGAGAGAGCATTGGTCTGTGGACTGAAGGGTCCCAGGTTCGATTCCAGTCAAGGGCATGTACTTTGATTGCTGGCACATCCCCAGTAGGAGGTGTGCAGGAGGCAGCTGATCTATGTTTCTCTCTCATCTATGTTTCTAACTCTCTATCCCTCTCCCTTCCTCTCTGTAAAAAAATAAAATATATATATATATATATATATATATATATATATATAGAGAGAGAGAGAGAGAGAGAGAGAGAGAGAGAGAGAGAGAGGAGGGGGGGCAGACTATAAAGAATAAATACAAGCATACCTCAGGAGGTATTGTGGGTTCCATTCTAGACCACCATAATAAACCGAGTATTGCAATAAAGCAAGCCACAGTCATTTTGCTGGTAGAGGGTCTTACCTTCAATTTGTAGGGAAAAAAATTTGTAGGGAAGTACAATAAGGGGAAGGGCGATAGAAGGACATAGCCTGTCTGTACAAATCAGTGTTCTAAATCCTAACTATGCATCAGAATCACCCGTGGAACTATTTTTAATTACAGATGCCAAACCCCATCCCAAGAGATACTTATTCGGTAGGCACAGTGTAGTCATGTCTATTATTTTAAGAACTCCATGAGTGATCCCTCTGCTTGGCCAGGACAGATGGCCACTCATATAAATGTATTTCCCATAGTGAAAGAACTCAAAACTTTAAAAGTGAAAAAAAGCTTTCATAAAAGAGTGCACAACTTCTGCATTCCTGCCTATTGCCATCCACTAGTACCTATATACTAAAGGCTCATTACACAAAATTCATGTACTGGTAGTGTCCCTAGCGATCAGAACCAATCAGAACCAGAGGTCTTCCAGTTGCCAACTGAGGACTTTCTTTCCCAGCTGCCAGCTGCTGGCTGGGGCCTTGCTTTTTTTCTAGCCACCCCCTGGTGGTGAGCACACATCATAGCAAGCAAACTCTCTGTCTCCCAGTCAAACTCCTGAGGAGACATTTTGCATATTAGCCTTTTATATATAGAGATTACATAGAAAAGGGTGTGTATGTACAGAGCAATACTGACTGTGATTCTACAACTGATACACAGTTGCATTAAGTAAAGGAGACTTTTCTAAAGTGGAATATAAGTGAACTACCTACAAGCCAACTAAGAAGGTTCATCTCTGTATCACTGAGCATGGCTAGGTCTATTTGGACTGCAATCCAAGATACAAAAACAGGAGACTAAACTCAGACCATCTGGCCTGTACTTCTGCCTTGGATTCAAGAATTGCAAAGTACGATAGATGCACATTACTTGTGCTCCCTACACAACACTGCCTCTTTCCATCAGCCCACCTTCCCATTATGTTTCGGAACAGTACCTGGAGCCTGACCAACTTCGCAACCATGAGCACAGTAAAGAGAAGCCAACATGGAAAGGAATCCAACTGCAAACCAATGCTAAGCTGAATGCCACCATGTCTCAGACTACAACAGTATAACACATCAGAACCGAGTGCCGGATGTAACAGAGCAGCTGAGATCAGCCCCATGGCTTAAGCCTGAATCAAGAGATTAGGGCAACATTTTGGCTTTCCTGCTTTTCTTTTTCCCCAGGAAAGGAAGGAAACATTTCAATTACATATGACTCTCTTTGGATGCTGTTAGAAACATTTGATTAAACCACTACCATAAACATGTCAAAACAAATCTGTCCGAGCCTTATGCATGGTCTCCATTCAGTCATTAATAAGAAGAAAAAATGGCAGCAATCACTTATGGAATGCTGATTGTGTGCCAGCCACTGTTCTAAGTGATATTCACATATTAAGTCATTTCATCTTAACAACTAGCCTATGAAGTAAGCGACTCAGTATACCCCCATGTGGTGTGCCACTAGATGTTCTTTTCAGAAGGAAGGCCACAGTCCCACCACTACTGGGATTGCCAATAGCAAAAGGCCCTCAGTTCTGAGCTGCCTTCGTAGGTTTCTTTGACGGAAGAATACTCCCTCACCCAAGGTAACACTTCCTTCCAAGGAAGGCCTGATCTAATAATTCCTTTGCTGTGGATGTTAAGTCCTGATTGTCTTGCCCCCAGATAGGAGAGATGCAAAGCTGTCCCACTTCCAGCTCTCCATGGAGTTGGCTGAAAACTTCCTTGGAATTGACTCACTGTCTATTCTTCCTCTTGCCCAGTTTTGCTTCCCACCTTTCCCATCCATATTCCACAAAGCACTCCTTTGTAAATGTCCTCTACACTCACCCTATCTCAGTCGGCTTCCCATGGGATGCAATATGCAAGAAGGGGTTTAGGAAATTTGGTCATCTTGGCAACCTCTAAGAAATAGATGGGCATCCACTTGACGTATGCCAATGATGCTGGTCTACTTCTCACTCCGCACTTCTCATTGCCTCCTTCCTTCTCTACTTCGCACTCCACTCTAAGCATTTTCCAGCTGTTGTCTCTTATTAATTTCTAGTATAATTTCATCATTGACTAATTTTCCTCCATAGGTAATGGTTACCATCACCACCTCAGCTGCTCTATAGATTATGTTCTTTGAGCTAAGTTTTCTACAGTTGAAATATGATATGCTTACATGTGACTTTCTTTAATATTTATACTTTTGGGTGTTCCTTAAGCTTCTAGGATCTTTGGTTTGGTTTCTGTAATTATTTTGGAAACTTTTCAGCCATTAATAGTTCAAAGATTTCATTGGCTCCATCCTCTGTTTATTCTCCTTGTGGTATTTCAATAAGATTATGTTACATATTTTGATATTTTCTCATAGTTCTTGATCACATGTGTTGTTCTTTTTTTTTCTTTGCTTACAATTTGTGATATTTCTATTAGCCCATCTTCAAGGTCAATAATTCTTTTTTAACCACTGTCCACCCTACTGATGAGCCAATTAAAGGCATTCTTCATCTCTTTTATAGTAATTTTTATATGTATAATTCCCTCTCAATACTTTTTAGAGTTTCTGTCATTCTGCTTATGAAAGGGGGCAGAAATAGAATGTTGGGGAACCAGCTAGTATTGTAAGAAATACCAATTATGTGTTAAGCCCAGACTTCCCAATCCCCAAGAACCACCAGGGAGCCGAGTCCGATGCAATAAACAAAAGAGCCTCTTCCATGCTAGCATGGGCTCTGTCCCACTCACGCCAACAACATGGCGGAAAAGAGGCTGAACTTCGGCAGGTCAAGGGTTTTATAAGGGTGGTGATGTCACTGCTTTGGCTGACCCTGATTGGTTGGGTGAGGGCTAGGGTCCAGTTACATAAAATGGAGGATAGCTCTGCCCTGCTCCACCCTGCCCCACAATACAAAATGGAGTCAGGAGTTAGCCTTGCCCTGCCCTGCTCTTTCACATGCTTTATAAATATTTCTCTCTTTTCTGAGTCCAGCGCTGCTGCTAGAGAGTGGTCTGATTCCTGAGTAGGGACAGATGGGGATTGAGAAAATGAAAGAAAGAGACAGACACAGAGATAGAAGTAAAAGCCAGGGCCAAGTGGGACAGCTGTCCTCTGATGGAGAGACAGTACCCAGAGTCGATACAGCACATTTATTTTATACAGCAAAATACCAGGAAGTTTTACAAAAGCCCAAGACAAAGGTGATTATGTGCATTATTGTGGCTTCTTTGTAATCATCATTTCTGGGTGGGCCCAGATAATCGTGTTTGTTCCTGGTGCTTGGCTGGATTTAGATAATGAAACATATCCCCTGGAGCCTGAGCTGAAGGTCAGACTGACAATACACCTGACTCTGGCTAGGTATGTGTCCAGGGCATGGCTCTGCCGGGCCCTGCTGGATCCAGATGACAATCAGCTCAGGGGCCTTTCCCAGGGCTCTCTACAATGCCCCATTAACTGTGATTGTTTATTCTGATTAAAGAAGGCACATTTTACTCTGGCTGCTGCTGACCTAGAGGTATAGCCCTTCCTCCCCATTTGGAGCTGCATATTATCATGAAAATAATAACAACAATTTGCTGCAGAAACCAGAATTTCCAGCCCTTTGAAGATTCCCCAGCCCTTTTTCCATACCTGAAAGCCTTTGCAAACCTCCAGCCTGCTTACCTGTTGGTTCTGGCATTTTCTTCGACTATTTCCCCATGTAATCTCAGCCCTTGCATATCACTAAGCCCTTTGAAGACCCCTAGTGCTCTTGCATGTCTGTAAACTGCCCTTTTGCTATGTAAGCAGCCTGCTTATGGTGGGGTGCAAGCATATTTTTGTGGATAACCTGCTGCTCTCCCATACTGTTGGCAGTATTGGAATAAACACTCATATGGGATTCAACTCTTTCTCTGCTTAATTGGCTGGAGTAGTGACAGGCAGCCCGGACCCATTGTTTGTCAGGTTACACTTACATTAGCAATTTCTTTTTGCTTTTTTCATTGTACCCCTATGTGGGGAGGCATGGGACAGGAGTTGGCCAAAGGCAGCAGCCCCTGTCTTGACTTTTCCAAACAGGTCTGACCCCCCCAGGTATTTTACTAGAATCTTTATGGTTAGACTTCAAAACGTCCTTGTTTGAAAGGACACTACAGATGCAGGTGCTTTCTCAAGGATGCTTACCCTGCTGATAATATCTAATAGTTAATTTTAGTTCAAGCTGTTGTAACAATAAAAGCCTAAGGAGGCAGGTGAACAGGGTTTTTTTGTTTGTTTGTTTGTTTGCTCCTGAAGCCAACTAGCCCCTTAGCTTCTCTTTCACAGAAACGTGTATCAGAGCAATCTATTCATCCATCGCTCGGGGTCTGACAGTCAGTCCCAGCACCCCTTAACATTTAAGCATAATCTACCTAATAAAAGAATAATATGCTAATTGACCATACCTTCACAATGCCCACCACCCAATCAGGAGTGACTATGCAAATTAAACCAACAAAGATGGTAGGTTAATTTTGCATATGCAGGTGCTCAGTGGCTGAGGGGGGGGGGAGCTTGCATCATCACCATGGTAACCATGCAGGCGTCCTGCACAATCCCAGCCATTCCAGGCCTCTAGGCAGCATGGGAAGGCAGAAAGGTGGCTGTAGGCAGGAGCAGAAAGGCTGCTCTGGCCAGAGCGAAGGCAGTGGCAGCAGCCAGGGGAAGGAAGGACCATTCTTACATGAATCTTCATGCATTGGGCTTCTAGTTATTTTATATTACCTGTCTCTAAACATCTGTGTCATATCTGTCTCTAGTTCCAATGCTTGTTTTGTCCATTTAGACTATATTTTAAGTTGTCTTTTGGCATGTCTTATAATTTGTTATTGTTGCTGCTGAGAATTATACATGTTCCATTGAATAATGGGAACTGAGTTAAACAAGACTCCACTGTGAGGATTTATGGTAATCTGGCTAGGAGTTGTGCTGTGTTTAATGTTTACTATGCCTGCAGGTGCTATAGGCTTCAAATTCCTCTAATATCCTTGTTTTTGTCTCCTCTCTTAACTTTGATAAGTCCTTCTCCTTGGGGATAGTCTGTGTCTTTCAGCTCTTATAGTGATTATCGCTGTTGTTATTATGCTGGAACACTGTTGGTGTGGAGATACTCTGCTAATTTGCTGATTAAATAGCAGTCTTGTTGAGAGTATGTCCTAAGGCTCTGGCCAGCCCAGTGTTTCTCCAGAGGTGTAGCTCTGTTCCCTGCCCCAACTCTCTTCTCCAGCTACCATGTTCCCTGGCTATTAGCTGAATTCCTAACTAATTCCTGGTGAGTGAGTGTGTGTGTGTGTGTGTGTGTGTGTGTGTGAGAGAGAGAGAGAGAGAGAGAGAGAGAGAGTGTGTGTGTGTGCGTGTTTTCTTTTTTCCTCTCCTCAGTGAAGAAAGACAGCTAAAAGTAGATAAAATGAGAAGAATCCCTCTCCCTGAGTTAGGATAAATCTCTGACAATCATTTTCCCTAAAGAGTGGATGTTTGTCATGTAGAAGGCTCGGAGTACATTTCACAAAAAAAGTATTCTTTCTTATCCACTGCCAAAGCTAGAGGGGCTCTTTTTCTATCAATCATGAACCTGGGGTGGTTCCAAAAGAAGAATCAGAGATGATTTTGAAATAAAGTTGCCATTTAAAAGGCTGTGAAAATATGATACAGGGGAAGTTAGATATGGTGAGGTAGTAGCTATGGTTCAGCTTTCTTTACCCAATTGCATCCTAACGCACACAACTTAATGCCATGTTATTCTGTGATTAATATTGGTACTTCTTATTTAATATAACCTTAAGTTATATATATATATATATATATATGTGTGTATATATATATATATATATATATATATATATATATACTTTTTTTTTAGAAACCTTGGAGTGTATATCTTATTTATAATAAAATGTTACCACCTGGTGGCATTAATTTCAAACTGCAGGCAAAAGTTCCTTTGGGTCTTACATTAAACAGCCATTTCCTCTACAACTTCTGCATTCTCTCCTACAGACACTGTGCAAAGAACCATTAGACTGCTGTAAAAGTAAAAGTCTCTTATGCCGAGTAATCTACACTCTAAAAATTAGACCTATGAAATCATTATGGCATGCTATGTACTAGTCATTGTTGTAGAAACTAGAAACACATCATTTAATTAGATAAGCAAAAGCCCTGCCTTTAGGAAATGTATGTTTCAGTGTAGAGAAGGTATAAAATGAATAAACGATAGCATAGTGTGTCATGTGGTAATAAGTGCTCTAGAGAAAAATGAATCAGGAAAAAAGGATAGAGAGTGCTAGAAATAAAGGTGGAAAGGTTAACTAGACTAATCAGGGAAAGGATGTGTTGATATCTTGGCTGACATCCGAGCAAGCACCTGAAGGACATGAAAAAGTGAAAACTCTGGAAGAAGGCAGAGGGAAGAGTAAGTGCAAAGTCCTCTAAGGAGGAGCTTCCCTTGCATGCTTGAGGAATGTTACAGAGGCCCACTTGGCTGTAATGGAGTGAGCAAGGGAGAAAGAGAAGTTCACAGGGAACACAGAATCTGTAAAGCCACAAAGACCATTTAAAGCCTAGACTTCAAGTGAGATGTGAAGCCCTGGTGACCATTTAATATAACCTCTCTTGAGTTTTTTAAATGACTGCTTTGGCCAAGTGATAAGAATAAAATAGAAGATGTAAAAGGCCATAAACAGAGAGACTTTTAGGATATTGATACTCAAAATGTCAGTTCACAACTAGATATTAAATTTGAGCCAATATATAATAAATGCACCTATTACACTAAAAAGGTCTTACCAAGAAAAAATGCTAGTTGAATTGTATATAAAGTAATATAATTTATTTATATTATGACATAAGCCCTTTATTGTCTTGTAGACCAACGGGCCATTCAATGGACCATACTTTAGGAAACCCTGCTTTAGGATATTATTGCAATAAGCCAAGTAAGAGATGATGGCGTTTTAGACCATGGTAGTAGTATGGGTGAAGAGAAATGGCCCATTTACATATAGATAGAGATATATATCAAGATGTCAACACCCTCATAGGATTTGCTGCTAGATTATCTAAGAAAAGAAGTCAAAGAGAAGACCAATTACGGAGCATGAGAAGCTAGTACTCTGCATTTACAGAGATGGGGAGTATAGAAGAGGGGGCCTCTTAAGTACGACTATCCAAATGGAGATAACAAGTAGGAAGTTAGATATGTAATTCTAGCTAAGCATATACCTATTTTATACCAGCAGCATTTATATGGTATTTAAAGCCTTAAGGTTAGGTGAGATCTCAAAGTGAATGAGTGATCTCTATCCTATTTGTATAGATGGCAGACTTGATCCAAGGACTGAGCTCTATGACCTCAAAATAGAGAGGTCTAGAACAGGGGTGGCAAACCATGGCCAGTGGGTCAAATCTGCCTGCAGCTTATTTTCATAAAGCCCACAAGCTAAGAATGGTTTTTAAATACTTCAAGAGTTAAAAAGAAAAGAAACGAAACAGAATATGCAACAGAGGACAGTTATGGCCTACAAAGCCTAATCTATTTCTATGCGACCATTTTTAGAAGCAAAGTTGTCTGACCACTTGTCTAGAAGATATAAGCTGTAATCAGCGAGAGAAAACCAGGGAAGTGTGGGAGTCGAGTAGAGGCAGTATTGTATAGACAAGGGAAAACTACCTGTGCCAAATGCTGATGATAAGTCAAGAAAGAGGGAAACTAAGAATTGACTATTGGGTTTTGCAACATCTATAGTGGATATTGGAGACCTTAATAAGAGTAGTGTTTTAGAAATCATATGAATCACATTCTGACTGGGATGTGAGGGGTTGGAACAACAAATAGAGACCAATTTTGCAAAGAGTTTTTCTGTAAAGGAACATGGCAAATAAGGCAGTGACTAGAGCAGCCGTGGGCAAACTACGGCCCACAGGCAGGATCTGGCCCGTTCAGCTGTTCTATCCGGCCTGTGGAGCCGAAAGAGAGGAGGGTTCTCTTGCTCTCCCCTCCACTCCTTCACCAGCATCCCAAGATGAGAGTGCCAACATGGTCAGGTTGCTTTTGTTCGGGCCCTCCGGTCCAGTTTAAGAACCCATTGTGACCCTCAAGTCAAAAAGTTTGCCCACCCCTGGACTAGAGGGATAAGTAGGTTTAATATGTATTATTATCTGTTATGCTATATGTTATATATTAAAATTAGATATCTATTTTTAAGGTGGGAGCAATGACAACTTTTTTTTATGCCTATAAGAACAGAAAATCAATGGAAGTTTTGACATGGTGGAGAAGGGACATTATTGTAGAGATTCTCTCTGGGTGAGAGATAATGTGATATAGTGATAAAGAGAGACATTAGATAAGAGCATGGGCAGTCCCATCACAGCAACAGGAAGAAAGGGAGAGAACAATCTACGGGAAAGCATGCTGCCAAGTGAGAAAATATTGTGGCAGAAGTCTGTAAAAATTATATTCGGATGGATTCTATTTTCTTAGCAAAAGGAAGAAGGGTCAACAGCAGGAAATGAGGATGAGAGAAGAGTTGTTAGACATTTTAAAGACAGATGAAAATATTTGTTCCCAAGACTAGGAAAGTGAATGACTAGGAAATATATTTGCCTTCTAGAACTAAGGGTCAATTTAAAGTAGTTGGTCAGCCCAGCCAGTATAGCTCAGTGGTGGATCAATGATCCATGAACGAAGAGGTCATGGGTTCAATTCCCAGTCAGGGCACATGCCTGATTGCAGGCTTGATCCCCAGTAGGGAGCATGAAGGAGGCAGCAGACTCATGACATTTCTCTCTCAATGGTAATAATGAATAAATGAATATCTAATCTGATAAACTGTAGAGAAATTTTTAAAAATAAAGTAGCTGGTCACAAATTGAAAATAAGATAGTCATGATGGTTTACTGCACAGGAGGAAGAACTGAGTTGCAGAGAGCTTAATTTAACCAGGGTTTGAGTTCTGTGAATTGCACACAATAAATCAAGAGGGCATGCATTAGTTAAATGGGTTGAAGGAGAGTGATTGCAATAATGGACCATGGAATCTCAGCTGAGTAAAAAAGAACCATAGGCATGGGTGGAATACATAAAAATTCATTGCATACAAATGACTTATGCATTTTCTCTATATATGTTATACTTCAGTAGAAAGGTTACCTAAATCTTAAAAAGAAAAGAAAAGAAGAGGACTTAAATAGAATAAAATAGTACTACAAATGAGAAAACATGGAATGTAGCATGTTAGCTGAGAGATTATTAAAACAGACCAAGTGAGTACCTAGGGCAATATGAATGAGGAATAGGTTCTAAGGAAGAACCTTAAAACATAAGACTAGAAGACAAGTTTCAGAAAGAGATTTAATAGAGAATGACTCAGTTGATTATAGAAATTGTATATATAATATGGTCAACAAAGGTATTCTATTCATGTTACAATTCACTTTAATGACTAAACTAATGGAATGGAAACGAGTCGTACTTTTTATGTTCACAGAAAATAATACAAAGAATAAGAGTTCAAAAATAATGCAAAGAATAAGAGTTCAAAATAATCATAGTAAAGTAGAGGCAAATTAAAACAAAACACACACACACACACACACACACACACACACACACACACAATAAATTCAACTTATTACCATTGGGAAGAAAATCCAAAACGGTCCTTAGGCCTAAAGCAGATGAAAGTTGAGTCTTACCTCATATGTAAGATGTCCCTGCACCAAGTAGCATATAAATTTAGAAATGCTCATTTAAAGTCCAGAGAAAATTTATATAAACTAATTCAGTGCTGTCTCATGATCAATATGTGGTGGTAAAATTGGAAGGAATGGGTAAGCCATATTTGCCAGGCACACAGAGTGTACAGACCACGATAAGGATATAGGCCTTCTTCTTGGACCACACCAAACAATATGGAGGGAACATTTATCATCAAAGTCGGCTTCATGACTATAAGATAGGGGTCATGAGCAAAAATGAAAGAAGCTGATCTATTCTTCCAGGACATAAAAAAGTAAGTATTACTGAATATTGGTTATTAAATACAGGACAGGATGTTTTTAGTCTGCCTATATATAATTATGTTTGCCAATTCTACAGATAGGAAAAGAAGTGAATTTGAGCTGCAGTTTGCAGAGTCCATTATAAATATCAGGATGGGAAAGGAGACAGAGAGCAGCAACATCCTGGTGGAAAAAGAGCTACCTCGCCCTTTCTCTCTACTCCAACTCCTAACAGGTATCGTTTCCTGTGCCTGGAAATGAAAATGGAGAGCACATTGTGCCACCAGCATGCCGGAAAGCAATTGCACCCACACTAGTCTGGTTCACAGTCTGTTCCAGCAGCAGTGGCTGCAGCTGCTATCCACAGGAGTGTTAGTGTGTGGGGCCTCATTTCCTTGCCTTCCGGGCAATGCTGAGCTTCTCCTGCCAGGGTAGACTTCTTCCTGCTGCTATTTCTCCGTTGTGAGTACTATAACGGTTTTACAGGCCACTTCTTCATGGATTTGGAGCTTTTCTTCTTCCTGTTCCCTCTGACTTGCTGGGCCTTCACACATATCATTGGACACTCAGGATCCAAGCAACACCACAGACCGGAGCGTGATGAATCTGTCTAGAGGAGATCTACAGTCTGGCACCTGCGATGTGTAACACTTCACCCTGCAGAGAACTGAGAAGTGAGCCATGAGTTCATAAATCTTTGCTAGGATTAATCAAATAAAATTTGAAGAAGATACAATAACTCATCTTGAAAACCAGGAAAACAGCAATCTGAATTTCATGAAGTTAAAGATGTCGCCTGGACTCATGCTAGACTGAAGTTGGAAATCACATAAAACAGGCAATTGTCTCACCTCCACTTGCTTTTCTCCTAGTTTGAGTCATTCTGCACAATAGGCTCACTGGAGTGCTCAGAGCTGGTCAATCTCCCTTCTCCTGTAAGCATATCTTTGTGATAGAGGCTCAAGGGAAACCCATGGGACAGTATGATCTTTGTATTCCTGTATGTTATTCTGAAAGGTCAAAGATTCTCTTTTGCAATACACCCTGATTAAGCATCAACCTACTATAAAATCTAACTGCCAAATAGTTCCAGGAGGGACTCACCAATAGTTTCCTAAATGTTCATCACTCTCCATCCCTGTAACCATCTCCCTAGTCAATCCCCTGGCTTTTTACATTATATTATGTCCAGACTGACAAAATATATATTTGTTGAATGCAGGTGATTTGTCAGATTCCACGGTAGCAATTCCCTGTACATTATTTTATTTTATCCTTAAAATAAATCTATAGAAAAGAACACATTCTTCTAATAACCCCATTTTCAGATGAAAAAACATGAGCCCTTCAGAATGAATAAGTGATTTTTCAAAGGACCCACAAGTGCCAAAACCTGAGTCATTCCATCAAGACACTCCTCTCAGCTGTACATTTATCTGAAATACTTTATCAATATATTTAAATATTCTGCATGCATGCTGTGTTTTTTTTCTTTTTATAAAAAAAAAATGTCCCTTGCCGAAAACCGGTTTGGCTCAGCGGTAGAGCGTCGGTCTGCGGACTGAAAGGTCCCGGGTTCGATTCCGGTCAAGGGCATGTACCTTGGTTGCAGGCACATCCCAGGTAGGGGGTGTGCAAGAGGCGGCTGGTCGATGTTTCTCTCTCATCGACGTTTCTAGCTCTCTATCTCTCTCCCTTCCTCTCTGTGAAATATCAATAAAATATATTTTTTTAAAAATGTCCCTTTGTTTATACCTTGCCACATTTAAGAATCTATTGGGTTTTTGTGAGTTTTTTAGATTTTTTAATTGAATTTTAAAGAGAGAGAAACGCAGGGGAGAGAGAGAGAGAAACATCCAGCCGAGAGTAGAACATCGATTGGCTGAAACCAGCACACCCCACGCCAGGGAATCAACCTGGGAACCTGTCCTGATGGGAAATGAACCAGTAGTCCTCCATGCACAGGGACATGTCTGACCAACTGAGCCACACCGGCCAGGTCAAGAATCTACTGTTTTAGCAAAATTTCCATTTAAACTGTGCCATTGTTTATAATGTCATCAAAGTCACAAATGCCACTAGCAATCTTCAATTGCTAGGAGATACCAATCTTTTGGCCTCCTAGGGTCAGAGCCAAATAAGCAAAATAACTCTTTCATAGAATACAATACAGAGAACTGAGCACACTACTCAGTAAGAGGAAAATACTTTACTAATGATTTTAAAAACAAAGAATAGTCCATTCAGAGAGAACAATATAGTAAATTTAATTTGAATTAGTATTTACCTATGGCCTGTATGATTTCTAAAAAATTTAAAGGGGTACTTTGAGAATTAAAGGTTCAATAATGTATTATCTCCATATTATAAATAAACTAATTTAAAGGTTTAAAAGTAATAAATGAAATCATGTTTTTTGTTTGTTTTTTTAAGAATGTGTCATTTATTTAACTTCTCCAATTAGAAATTGATAAACTATTTTTTAGCAATATGTAGTGGGCTCTAATTATTTCTAAAATAGTTCCCTTTGTTTCTTAAAATAGTCTAAATATAGCCAAAACTAAAAAATGGGCTATTCAATCTAAAGTAGAATCATGTTTAGCAAATGAAAATTATTCTCTGAAGCAAATATATTTATTATAGTTAAAAATAACTTTCCAATGAAAAAATTATTATAAAATGTAACCTTTTACATGTAGAAAGCCTTTATTGCCCTAGACAGTGTTGCAAAGTGATTAGAGCCTTGGCTCATGCATTGAAGGGTTGCTGGTTCAATTCCTAGTCAAGGGTGCATACCTGGGTTGCAGGTTCAAACCCAAGGCCTAGTCAGGGTACATGTAGAAGGAAAGCAATACCTGGGTCTCTCTCACATCTCTCTCTCTCTCTCTCTCTCTCTCTCTCTCTCTCTCTCTCTCTCTCTTTCTCTCTTTCTCTCTCTCTCCCCCTCTTTACTCTCTCTAAAAATCAATGGGAAAAATATCCTCCACTGAAGATTGACATAAAAACATTTCGCTAAGCTGTCTAGATACTCCAACAACAGAATTCTAGTATCTCTATCTCTTTGCCAACAATTGGTATTACCAGTACTCTTAATTTCAGCCATGCTTGAAAGCATATAGAGGTATCTCATTGTGGTTTTAATTTCATTTGGCAGGTGACTAAAGAGATTGAGCAACTTTTTAGATATTTATTGAAATTTAAACTAACCCTCACAAAAAAGGTTAATTGAGTTAAAAGTAGTCCATGAAAATAAAACAAAAATTGAAAATAATATTCATAAAGCATGAGAGAAAACTAAGAAAATGGTAAAAAATAAATAAATCTCTTCATCAGCTACACTTCAAAAGAAAAAAAAAAGAAAAATATTTCATTCTAAGACAAGAACTTTGCAAAAACAATTAAATGATCAAAATTATCTGAAATAGTGATTTACTTACTATTTTAATGATGACCCTACTTTTAGAGTATGGTGTGTCATTATATATTAACTAATTCTTGTAACTTATATAGATATTGCATAAGTAAAAGTATATGGGACTCAGGTGGGGTTTTTTGCCTTTACTATTAGAGGTAACATTAAAAAGGTTTAGAGATCTTTGCATTCTGGTCCTGTTGAACGCCGTAGGAAATAGATGGGCTACCTCTGTTATCAGACTTCTTTGATGCTGATCAGAATGCTGTCTGGTTCCACCTTTGACTACTTCTTGCTTCCAGGCTCTTTGGTGTAATGCTTGGTGTAATCCCTTGACAACCTCCCCTTCTTTTTTTATTTATTAAAAATATATTGTATTGATTTTTTTACAGAGAAGAAGGGAGAGGGATAGAGAGTTAGAAACATTGATCAGCTGCCTCCTGCACACCTCCCATTGGGAATGTGCACACAACCAAAGTACATGCCCTTGACTGGAATTGAACCTGGGACCTTTCAGTCTGCAGGCCGACACTCTATCCACTGAGCCAAACCAGTTAGGGCCAATCTTCCCTTCTTTGTTTATTTTATTTTTTAAAATACATTTTATTGATTTTTTTACAGAAAGAGAGAGAGAGAGAGAGAGAGAGAGAGAGAGAGAGAGTTAGAAACATCAATGAGAGAGAATCATAGATCAGCTGCCTCTTGCACACCCCCTACTGTGGATGTGCCCGCAATCAAAGTACATGCCCTTGACAGGAATCGAACCTGAGACCTTTCTATCCACTGAGCCAAACCAGTTTCAGCCCAACCTTCCCTTCTTGTTAGGCTCTGCCACCAATTGTCTGTTAAGGCTACCAATTACTTCTAGACCTCTAGAGTTCACAATACACTGTCATCACTGAAAGTCAACCCCAAAGTTGCCTAGGACTTTGCCCCCACCATCTACATCTCTCCCATGGACATGACAAATTTCCCAGGTTGCTGTTCTCTAGTCTAGCCTAACTAAATTCCTCAAGCCCCTGTTCCAACAGCCTATACTTTAGTTGATATGTACAAAACATAGTGAAAATAGTTTATTGACTGGCAGATGATAAAGAACATGCCCATTTAAAATGTCTAGCTTTTTAATTTAACTTCAACTAAAATACTTATAAAACATGCTTCAAGGTTAATATTGATTTTTTTTAGACAACTGAATTTGAAATTAGCATTGGTCAGCAGTGGGGATATTCTTTGCATTTTCATGGGAAAGCGCAGCAATAAAATAGAGTATAAATACACTCATCTAGATCTGTGAATAATATAGTAATTTCCCTGTTTTATGTGATACTCCAACTAGATGCATTTAATTTGCAACTTTGATTCACAATCATGGAAAACTTTCCTCTAAGACGATTCTTTTCCTCAAGTAGTTCTGGTTGTATTATGGAAAAACTATGATGAATTTTAAATAACTCACTCCTAAAATTTTAAGGAATATACACTCAGATCTTTCTGAAAGGTGTCTTTAGAAAGTCTTGCTGAAGTCTTCTTTTCTTTATAAATAAGAGATGAATGAGAGATTTTTTCTTTTATAAATTTCAGAAATATGCTGCAATTCACTAAATACATTTATAATGTCTTCTTACACGCACCAAAAAGCTGAGATGTGCAGAGCTTAACTCCTTCCCTAGTCCATTATCCACAAATGACAGGATTGTTGAATTATGCTCTCTTTTTTGGCATAAACTCTTAGTTTTCAATTTGGGCACAATTAGGAGTATTATAAAAAAAATTTTATGTTCTTTTCCTCTAGTCTCAGAGCCAATTACTGTGCTCTTTGTATAGGCAGCAAATTATTCACGTATTAGTCACTTTCCTAGTTTTTTGCTTCTTGCTTAAATTGTATTACAATAAATTGTGGTTACATTTGCAGTTAAAGTATTTAAATTCATTTTCCATAATGCAACTATCAGTAGTCAAGCTAAATTGCTTCACTGGTGGCAGTGTAAAGATGGAGTATTATTCCTGAGAGAGGATGGGGTTCTTTTGACATCATCTTTTTTATGTCAAAAGTGATCATGGTCAGGTCTGAATGTGGCAAATCATTGCTTTGGGACAAGAGTAGAAGACACAAAGAGGAAGTTGTGAAATTAGATTTTTGACAATCTTAAATTCCAAAGACATAAATACCAAAGGGCTTGGGGTTATTAAAGTTGTCCCATAGTTGCAGAGTAGGGGGTAGGTGAGCTTGTGCAATGTAGGGAGGCAGACTCCATTTCTGAATCTCTTTCAATTTTCTGGGTTTAAAATATAAGTACCTAGACTTGGGTACCAGGAGTTCAAACAGAAAGGAATAGCTGTGAGAAATGTATTTTTAAAAAGTGTAACTTAAATTTATTAGAAACAGTGGTAACATGTGGCTCCCAGTTTTGGGGGTAGGGCCTGAAAAGGTATGGCATTGTAAACTAAATGTCAGAGGGACAGGGATTTAGTAGGGGTGAGGGATGGTAAATTTGCTTTCAAAGGTATTATTTACAGGGTCAATGAGATTTGCAAGTAGGGATATCAAACAGGCACTACAGGAGGTGGATAGGACAAAGAAATATTAATAGCTGAGATATTTTTCTTTTCCATTTTAATATCCAGTATACAAAGAACAAAACTATAAAATAGGAATATGTGTTTGCACACAGTTCAATTCTTTCTTCAATGCCTGAAATAGAGGCACAACATTCTCTAATTCATTCACTCTTCAATTCAAGAAGCTTTTATTCATTTCATGTTATATACCAGGAAAGGAATAGTAAAGAAGAAACATATTTAAGAAATATTTCAGAGGTAAAATCAATAGAATTTTGTTCTAAAATAAGATTGTAGGAAAAGGTTTTCAGATTAAAATGTTTCTGAGATTAAAAACCTCAGGCTTCCTAATGTACAGATGAAAATAACTCTAGCCCTGGCTCGTCTTACTCATTGGCCCAGGCACCAAAAAGTAGAGTATTATTCCACTCAAGGAAATATAACTGGGTTGCAGTTTCAATCCCCAGCCCTAGTTGGGATTTGTGTGGGAGGCAACTAATCCATGTGTCTCTTTCCCCTTTCCTCCTCCCTCTCTTCCTTCCTCTTTCTCTAAAAATCAGTGGAAAATATCCTCGGGTAAGGATTAACAAACAAACAACTAAATCAATAATTTTCATAGGTGACAGGCAAAATACATAGAGAAATTAGCATTCAAGTTCTTGGGGACAAACTGTCCAGAGCTATTATGCCGAAACTACGATACCCTGAGCGGAGCTGTTATCTATGGCAGTCTCATGCTTACTCTGGAGACTAGGGAATTTCATCAGGTCAAAATAAAAGGACTCCACTCCAGGCCATTCACTCATTTGTTCATTTATCCAAATATTTATTTCATGACCACTTGTGCCAGGTACTGTGCTAGGTGCTATATGTGGATTGGTAGATCAGCAGATGAGATCGCTCCTCAGTAGTGTCTACTATTTTATATATCCACTTGTAACAGGGAAAACTCTCTTCTCTCTCAAGAGTACTTCCAGCCAAAACCGGTTTGGCCCAGTGGATTGAGCTTCAATCTGCGGACTGAAAGGTCCCATGTTCGATTCAGGTCAAGAGCATGTACTTTGGTTGTGAGCACATCTTCAGTGGGGGGTGTGCAGGAGGCAGCTGATCAATGTTTCCTTCTCAGCAATGTTTCTAGCTCTCTATCCCTCACCCTTCCTCTCTGTAAAAAATCAATAAAAATATATTTTAAAAAAGAAAGAGTACTTCCAAACACAGCTAGTCACTGAATACTGCCTGTTATTCTTTCTGACTCCCTGTTTTCATCACCATTACCATAACAATTATCTAGATATTTATAGATACATCAATATCCTATTACTAGTTGACAATGTTTAAGTTCTTTTGGGGCTGGGAATTCAAAATATCCACTTAAAGTACTAGAGATGGACTAATATACTCTGCTTTAGTTTCTTAGAAACAGAAAAACACTGTAAGTTTTATATTGCTTATTTTTTTTCTCAATAGTCCAAAAGTGCTATGACCTGAAAATTTTTTTATTAAAGCAGATATGATCTCTACCATTTCAAAATACTAAAAAGGTAAAGACTTTGCAAAACATGCAATTTCATAGAAGGGAGCTTTATTCCCTACCAAAATTGGCTCAAGATGTATATTCAAACTTCAAAATAAAACTGTCTTAGAAGGGGGCTTTTTTCCTTCCAGAAAACTTATGTATCAGTACAAATTGAAGGCACGTGCCCTCGGACATTCTGTTTTGAAACTCGATTTAAAAATAACCAAAAACCCCTAGCTGGTTTTGCTCAGTAGATAGAGTGTTGGCCTTCTGACTGAAAGGTCCTGGGTTTGATTCACGTCAAGGACACATGGCTGGGTTGTGGGCTCAACCCCCAGTGGTGGGGCCTGCAAGAGGCAGCCAATCAATGATTCTCTCATCTTTGATGTTTCTATCTCTTTCCCCTCTTCCTTATTCTCTGAAATCAATAAAAATATTTTTAAAAAATAAAGGAAGAAAGAAATATATATATATATATAAAAAGAAATATAAAATAATTTTCACATCCCTATATTGCAAAGATCTTTCTGTTCAGGGAAAAGCAACACTGAGTAAAAGTTTTTATCTTTTAATTTATTAAAATCCCAGCTGCTTTGATATGGTATACCCTTTATAAAAGTTAGAACCTCCATCTGCCTACCCTTTCATTTGATACATAAGGAAGTCTCAGCTGCAGAAGTGGCAGGCCCAGGGCAAAAGGAAGGCAAGCTAAAGTTCATCCTTTCCAGTCAAAGAAGGTAGAATTTTCTTTACAAAAGCTTTTTTTTTCCCCCAGCCAGTCTCTCTCACAAGCAGCTCCCTGGTTCCATAAATAAGACCAGCACCCTCTATGGACTGGTCTTTCCCACAGGTGACCTTGTAAGAAGCCCTCACAACAACCCACCCTCTGATATGTGTATCTCCTGGGACCGATGATGATCCCTTCTCTTTCCCTTCACTTTCTGTTTTAGCAAAATTTAAAAATGAAGAAATAATTCCTAGATGACATCTGGATCATATCTCTGAAATATGTCTCTATTACTTCATTCTCAAACCTTAGAAACTGAGGAAGTTAATCCCAAGTCTGAAATTACAGAAAGCATAACTTCTAAATTCCAACAGGAGAGAAATGCTACTTGGTCGAGTTGTGGCATGACTAAGCTAGACCGTGTGGCTCACAAATCTAGTTTAGACTTCCTCTTTGCTGAAGAAGAAAAGGATGCCATAAGGGTTGATCCTGAGAAAAACTAATCATTTTAAATTTAGGAAGAAAACATATGAATTATTTCTATTGAAAACTTATAAGAATGATAGTAATAGAAACTGCAGTAGTTGTGGCATAATAAATATTAGTGAAACAGCACAAGAACAGGGAGGGAAATGAATTATAATTTATCTTGTAATCTGGTGGAAATAAAAGACACCACCAGCTAATGGACCATAGGTGACTGTGTAACAATCTCATCATTGAAGTTTCTATCTCTCTCTTCCTCTCCTTTCCTCTCTGAAATCAATTAATACACACACACACACACACACACACACACACACACACACATAATTTTTATTGTTTAAAGTATTACAAATAGTAGTACATGTGTCTCCTTCACCCCCAATTGATCTACCCCCGAGCTCCCCTCCCCCTCTTCTTCCCCCGAACATGCCCCCCCACCCCCGCCGCAGTGTCTGTGTCCATTGGTTATGCTTACATGCATGCATACAAGTCCTTCAGTGGATCTCTTACCACCTCCAACCCTCCCCTGCCTTCCTGCTGTAGTTTGACAGTTTGTTCCATGCTTCTCTGTCTCTGTATCTATTTTTGTTCATCAGTTTACGATGTTCATCATATTCCACAAATGAGTGAGATCATGTGATATTTATCTTTCTCCAAATGGCTTATTTTGCTTAGCATAATGCTCTCCAGTTCTATCCACGCTTTTGCAAATGGTAAGAATTCCTTCTCTTTTACAGCAGTGTAGTATTCCGTTGTGTAGATATACCACAGTTTTCTGATACACTCATCTGCTGATGGACACTTAGGCTGTTTTCAAATCTTAACTATTGTAGATTGTGCTGCTATGAACATAGGCATGCATATAGCCTTTCTGACTGGTGTTCCTGTTTTCTTGGAATACATTCCAAGAAGTGGTATTACTGGGACAAATTGAAGTTGCATTTTTAATTTTTTTGAGGAAATGCCATACTGTTTTTCACAGTGGCTGCACTAGTCTGCATTCCCACCAGCAGTGCAAGAGGGTTCCTTTCTCTCTGCATCCTCTTCAGCACTTGTCATTTGTTGATTTGTTGATTATAGTCATTTAGGTGTGAGATGGTATCTCATTGTTGTTTTGATTTGCATCTCTCAGATGATTAGTGACTCTGAGTATGTTTTCATAAAGAGAAACTATCCTTGGTAAAACCCAAGCTCACTAGAAGCTAGTATTCTAACAATATGGATACATGTGATACTCCTGTTATAGTGAGTACAGTTTCAATAAAAAATAATATATTTTCTGTTGTTTAGACTAATAGCTGCAATTCTTTTCTTTGTTTTCAGAGATGTTTAATAAGACAAATGATCCCACAGAGACTGGGAGGATCTGTTGGTGTCCCTTGTTAAGGCATATTAATGTTAGGGTTCTTGTCCCAGCCTTACAGAGGGTTCAGCATTCTGGAGAAAGGGGCTGCGCGTAGATGATTAAAGAGTCCAAGGACAAAAGACATTTTTGAAAGGCATTGGGGGGGTCAGAGGACCTTCAGCTAAAAGGAAGGTCCTCTGACCTTCCTTGACTACAGACCCATGCTTTTATTCACACGATTTACCCTAAGGCAAGGTGGACATATACACTTCAAAGGGTAATATATCAAAGAGTACAGAAGCATTATCAGTTTGGGAAACAGCCTACAGCTGTTCGGGTGTTTGGCCAACAGGAGGCAATAAAATGCCCTGATCTGTCTGGCAGCTAACAATCCTATTCAGGTTTGGGGGAAGTGCCATTTAGTTGTTTCCAATAGGTAAACATGTGACTCAAACCTGTTGAGCTCCCCAAGCTGCACCAATCTTTTGGTGAAACTCTTGTAATTATTACACGCTGGAATTGGCTCTCGGCAAGAATCTAAATGTAATATTTTAGTAATCTGGTAGAAGTTAGAATTAGAAGAGAAGTGCCTTTGAATAAAAGCCACAGAGAAGTAAATGATATCTTCATCCAATAGTCTTTAACGTCTCATTAAACTGATAATGGTGGTTTGAGAAAAATAGGAAATTTGGATGAATTACATCAGATTCAATTTATTTGGAATCTAAATGGAGAAAATACTTCTGGACACCAGTGGACCAGATGAAGTTAAATAGCATGAATATGTAGACATTCATTAAGAAAAATGTGACTTTTTCAAAGATATAGCTAAGAAATACAGGCTAAAAGAATGATGAGAGTAGGGATTGGGGGATTTCTAGGCACAGAGGAGTGCAGGGGAGTCCATGTTACTTGTGATCAAGCACATTAAGCGGATGGCTTACAAAAGAGAGTGAGGCAGTTGAATCCAGAAGGGGTAATAAATTAAAACAATGATGAAAAACAGTGTTGTGAATGTAGAATATGGCTATTGGTTTATAGTGAATAAGTGGGAGACATGAGAGGCATAGAAGTGGTCATAAAAAGAATAACATATCTTAAAGGTTAAGTGATTCTAAGATCTGAAGAGTATGTGTACACACATTGTTAGTGTCAAAATTTACTAAGCAATTACACAACATGCCAAGCTTTATGCTATGCTTTTAGCAGATAATTGCTCACTTGGTTCTAGAAACAACTACACTACAAAGATACTCTAAATAAATCTTACATATAAATCTTACATACAGCTTTCTAATTTAAGTTGATCTAACTTCAATGTCAATACTCTTTGTCACTAAGCTTTGTTCCACTCTTTATGGCAATGATAATAAGTTTCCAGATGAGAAGCAGTGGAGAATACTAGGATCACTTTTAGGAATTTTGTATATAACTCTGAGTCTAAAGAGGTTTAAGGGTCATCCACATGAATGCAGGGGAAGGAAAAGCAAAAAAAAAAAAAATTGTGAAAAGGGAAAGAGGAAAGAGACAAGTAGTGGTTCCTCCCCATCAAAAACAAACAAACAAACAAACAAAAAATGACATATCCTTTAAATGTTATTCCTGGGCAAAGGAATGACATTCAAAGGGTAACAGTTAAGCAGTCTGGCACAACAGTGACCAGAATTAGAGATAAAGAAAAATTATCATATGGGCTCCAGAAAGCGTGGGACACGTGATCTTTCATGGAGAAGGAAACAAGGTAAAATAGAAAGAGAGAACTTGAGGATTTCAAAGATTCTGTTCACCAACAAAGGGGGCATCCACAGATCCAAGAAAGAAGCAATGGTTTGCTGAGAAAATTAAGGTTGAGTGGATTGATGGTGAAATTGTGAGCTCAGAACTCAGAGAGACCGTGGTGTCTCGCCCTTCTACTTACCAGCTCACAGTAAAATGACAATCAACAATAGTTCAATCTAACTTACTATGATCTCAGAACTCTCCTTATTCTATAACCACCATATTCTGAGAAAGACGGAACAAGGTAATATCAGAATCCATACCCTGAGCCTTTGGATTGCTTCAGGTCCCTCCATTCAAATGACAGTCCTCTTGCATCCTGTTTCAGCAGGAGGGTAGCACATCAAGTTTATCATGCTATGGTCTCTATATGCACATGAACATTCCCAAAATAAAAGGTTTAAAAATATATAATTCCCTAGCATCCCATAAATCAGCACACCCTCTAGAAAAAGCTGCTGGCACAGATTTCTTCCCTCTCAGAGAGACAAAACCTAGTTTTTGTGGGGTTTTTTTTTATCTTATGGATTTCCAGGAAAGGTGGTTTTGTAGATGCCCTAGTTAATGCATTTGCTCTCAGTAGATCCTCCTGTATGAATTATAGTGAAAGAAAAATGCTGGGCGTGCCAAAAACCTGAAACCAACTGTCCACAGCTGAGATGCTACGTAGGCAGGATTGCTATTCATTGTGCTGCCTTTGTCTTTCTAGAGGTCACCATTATAGGACACTCTGAAAGAGGTGATACCCACCAGTGAGTAGTGATTATTCAGCGTCATAGCGTGAAGGATCACATACACCATGTGAACATGAGCCAAAGGTGCTGATTATAGTGTGGTGTAAAAATAAAATAGGTCAGAGCCAGAAATATCTCAGCAACCTAAAGAATAAGACCGTGCTTTACTTGCATGGTCTGTTCCCTTAGTTCTTTCAAAATAAAAAAAAAAGTTCTTTTATTCATTCATTCACCGAGTCAGTTCAATAATCACTATGGGAGTGCCTCGACATTGTTCTGAGTGCTGGAAATAGTCTACTGAATTGCACTGACATGGTGACCGATATTGAAGGAAAATTTAGTTTTTAGATGTAAAGACAGATATTAAACAATGTGGTACTGTGATTCCAAGGGGCTTAATCTATAATAATAAAAGCATAATATGCTAATTAGACCGGACAGCCAAAGGACCTTTCAGATGTCATTCCAGACGTCCTTCTGGATGAAGCCGCCATGGCAGGAGCAGAAGCAGAGGCAGAGGCAGTTAGGGGCAAGAAGGCAGGCAGGCTAGCAGTTAGGAGCCATCAGACAGGCAAGAAGGCAAGCAGTTAGGACCCCAGCAGTTCGGGATTATAAGAGGGATATCCAACTGCTGGTTTAGGCCCAATCCTGCAGAGATCCCTGCGGGACCGGGCCTAAACTGGCAGTCAAATTGCGAGAAGGTACAGGCCAGGCTAAGGGACCCCACTCCTCTGTGCATGAATTTCATGCACCAGGCATCTAGTTAGTAATAATGCTTTTCCAAGCCCTTGTTCAGAAATAGTAGAGAAGTAGATAATGAATAAGGCAGACGAAGGTCAAAATATCAACTCTATTTCTGATATCCCTGATGCAGGGAAACAGATGATTTTTAATATGGTTTCCCAGAGATAGGCATGCACCTACACAGGCATAGCTATAGCAGGGAACAATCACAGGCTTCCCTGGCTATCCTCCCTAGTTGCCTGCCCCTGAAAAATATGTGCCATGGAGCAACAGAACAGAGTCTGTTCTGAAGTTTACTATGTAATGCGAAATTAATAGCCAAGGTTAATTGCCAAGGTCCCACTTACATTACTGCCACCAGGGCGAGAGCTCCCACTACAATTCATTCTCCCCAGCAGTCCATGTGGCACCCTGGCGCAGTTGGCACCTCTCCCGGCACTCACTGCTTTTCGATGTGATTTGGAACTCCAGAGTCCATGTCTCTGTTTCGTGAATCTAGGCTGGACAGATTTACTTTAGCTGAAAAAATATGGCAGAAGTGATGGGGTACCATTTCCAAGGCTAAACTTTTAGACCATATGATTCTGCTTTCCCTTTTAGAAACCCAGATATGAGAAGCAGCCCAAGCCAGCCTGCTCAGGATGAGAGATGATGCAGAACAGAGTGGAATTTGACCTGGTGATACCATCCCCTCCATCCAGCCTCAGCCCACTGACAAACCTAAGAGAAACTGCTCAGCTTGGGGCAGGTACGCAGAACATAGAAGCCAATCTGACAAAACTAGCATTAAGCTGCTAACATTTCAAAGTGTTCATTATACAGAAACAGTTCCTTGATACCTTGCTATTATACTTGTTTTCTTTGATTCATTAAGTGCTGTAGCTCAGAAATGGCACACTTACATGTTTTCCAGGAGACATAAAAAGGAATGTTTGTACTATAATTGTTTTAAAATATCCAAAAATAAATAAAAGAATCTAAATGTTAAAAAACAAAATCAGGTATTAAAAAGTTGTATATTGACACATTTGGGATAATTTTATCATTAGAAATGAATAACTGCAGGTACAGTTATGAATAAATTTTCAAGTACATATTGAGAAAGGGTGAAAGTCACACAAAAATAAGGAGTTGAACCGCTTTTCAAAACAGATGAAACATAAAGATTATTTTTTAAGATCATATATGTGTGGAAAAATTATTTTTTTAAAAAAAGGAAAGGAGATGATTAAAATAAAATTCAGAATAGTAGTTACTTGTGGTGAAGAAAGGGAGAATATATAGGGTGGAACATGCCAAGTTCTTTCAAAGATCCTAAACGTTTCCTATGGTGTTATGGGGCTTATTGTATGGTTTTCATTAATATTATTATATCCTGGAGATAGATAATTTGTATGCATGATTTATAATTAATAGTGTTTGAAGGTTTGGAGGTAGAAAGCGATAGTGAAGAGGAAAAAGGGGACATCTGTAATACTTTTAATAATAAAGAAAAATTTTTAAAGGTGCACTTAAAGGGGCAAAAAAATGAAAATGAAGGAACCAGGCTATCATGAGATATCAGCATTGTAGATTAACAGTAGAAAAGGGAAATTGTGGATAAAGATATGCAGCTCTACTACTTACCAGCTAGCTGTGCGACTTTGGACAAGCTGCTTAACCTTTTTACTCTGTTAAAAAATCGTTTAGGGAATTTTAACAATGGATTAGTAGATGTAGGGCTCTTAGAACAGTGCTGAGTACACTCGAGGCCTTCAATAAAGTTACCTTTTCCTGTTAAATAATGAGTCATTTGGAACAGGCTCAAGCACCACATTTTAAGAATAGTGAGAAGCTGGAACATGGATAAATAATGATCATTGTCTCTATGGACCATGTCATTTAAGACAGAGTTGAATAATTGGACTTATCTGTTTCAAATTTCTGCAAGTTCAGAAATAAATGACAATTTTTGTGTGATCCAAAGTGTTAGAACCATGAGCCAGAATTTGATTCCAATGCAGAACTTTCAAACAAGAGGAGCTACAGATAGCTAACAGTTAATGGAGTGATTGCCTTATGAAATACTGAGCTTCTTTATACTGGAAGGATTCACAATAAAAGTGAATAAAAATTCAATAGTGGTACTATAGAAGGAAGAGGGATATCTGTCCACATCCAGTAGAGTCCAATGCAGTGTTCAGAGGTAGAACATGAAACTCAGGCTTAGAGAGATTCATAAGGAAAAGAACCAGGGGCCTCCATCAGTGACCCAGAGCATAGAACTAGTCAATTAGGGAATGTAGTAAGAGGAAATGCAATGGATCAAAACTAAAGACTGGGAACCAAAAGAGAAGCTCCAACCCAATAATGGAAATAACATTTGGAAAAGGGAAAGAAGATACCAAGGGATGTTTCTACAGACTGTAGTGGTACTCATGGTTTTGAAGACAGTGTCTTTAATCTGGTTTTTGGAGATGGAAATATCTGTAGTCATCACAGGGTCCAGGAAATCTATTTAATCCCAAATGCCATGCCTAGGATAAATCAAAGAGGAACATAAATACTGGCTTTTAAATATAGACTATATCTATTCCGATTTACATAACAGGTCAAGGTGGGGAAAATGCCCAATTCCATGGCAAAAAAATACATGCTTCAATTATCAGTAGCCACTGAGTAGAAGTATATTTTTGGCTTAAGCCTCTCTGTAATCAATTACATAATTTTATGGTACACTGCTTTTTGTGATATCCAAAGTTTAAATCATTGAGTAAAAATGTTTAGCAAGCAGCTTATTGTGTCACTCAATAAACAAAACAACACACACAAAAATGCTCAGGAATATATTTTTCAGAATAAAATTTGTATTTCAATTTATTTGCTCATCCTATATAATTAAGATGTAATATGCAAATTGACCATCATGCCTCACAAGATGGCTGTCTACAACCAGGTTGGCAGGGGGGGTTAGTGAGGGACAACCAAACGACTGAACAAGCAGGCTTGGTGGGGTGACCAGACCGGCAGGGGTTTAGTGAGGTATGACTGGGACATCTGGGGGGCAGTTTGGGGCAACCAGGCCAGCAGGGACACATTTAGGAGTGACCAGGCCAGTGAAGGGGGAAGTTGGGGACAATCAGGCCAGTAGGGGGAGCAGTAAGAGGCAAGCAGGCTGTCAGGGGTCAGTGAGGGGCAACCAGGTTGGCAGAGGGGGAGGGGGCAGTCAGAGGTCACCAGGCCAGTGGGGGAGGGCAATTAGGGGTGACCAGGCCAGCAGAGGGGGCAGTTGGAGGTAACTAGGCCAGCAGGGGGGACAGTTAGGGGCAACCAGGCTGGAAGAGGGGGGAAGTTGGGGACTAACAGGCAGGCATGCAGAAGCAGTGAGGAATGATCAGGCTGGCTGGAGGGGTGGGGAGAGGGGTTGACCACAGTTAGGGGTGACCAGGCAGGCAGACAGGTGAGTGATTAGGAGCCAGTGGTCCAGGTTTGTGAGGGATGTCTGAATGTGTCAGACATCCCCCAAGGGGTTCTGGATTGGAGAGGGTACAGGCTGGGCTGAGGGGACCCACCCATGCACAAATTTCATACACTGGGCCTATAGTTTAAAATAAAATTATTTGTTTCTTAAAATAAAGAATTGTGGTATAATTTGACAAAGTAATAAATCCCTAAAACCTCTACATAACTAGTCTGCTCTATGCCAGAAGAATAGGCAGCTCTATGAATCTTTAATATAGAACCCCATGAGTTTGGGGTTTGCGTTTACCCTATGAGTAAAAAGTGTATTTTACTAAGTTTATATAATATTTTCTAATATTTTCAATATGTGCTTGTAAATCTATTGTTTTTATCAGGTATAAATTAATTTTCTAGAATTTTGAAGTGTGAATTTTTCAATTTTTTATCTTTATCTAATTATATTAAATAAAAATGTGTTGATTGCCAATTTTGTGTCAAGTACTGTATTAGGCATTAGGGATTGAACAGAGATGTAATCCCTGCCCTAAAGCTTATAGTCTGATAAATAATACAAAAAAACAAACAAACTAATAATCTAAGTGTGAGATGAATATGATGAAGTCATATATTACAAAGGATTCTAAGTGGGGCTGCTTAGAGGACTTACCACTTTCCATAACTAAGTGGTGAAGCAGGCATTGTGTATCCAGTTCCATATTATAAATTAAGCTATTTAATTAATCAATATTCATGTTAATTATATACAATTTAGACAATGCAGAGGTACAAAAATCTCATGTTAGTCTTTAAATTTAGTAATTTTAAAACTATATTACGTTTCTTTTTAAATTAGTTAATAAAGACTCATGATACAACAACAATTCTTTTTGAATTGTTGAAATAGTGGTTTGAAATAGTGTACACCAAAATATCCCCCTTTGCTGAAACCGGTTTGGCTCAGTGGATAGAGCATCAGCTTGTGGACTAAAGGGTCCCAGGTTCGATTCCGGTCAAGGGCATGTATCTTGGTTGCGGGCACATCCCAAGTAGGGGGTGTGCAGGAGGCAGCTGATCAATGTTTCTCTCTCACCAATGTTTCTCTCCATCCCTCTCTCTTCCTCTCTGTAAAAAAATCAATAAATATTAAAAAAAGAAAAAATTATCTCCCTGCCCTCTCTTCCAGTCACCCGTCCCTGCCCAGAGGCACTTGCTGTACACATTTTATAAATATCCTTCTAGAAATATTCCATGCATGCTAAAAAAACCACTTCATACATATTTATTTTTATAAACACTGATAGTAAAAATACCCAGTACTCCACACTATGCCTTTCATTTAATAATATATATATATATATATATATATATATATATATATATGTATATATATATATATATATGAAATGGCATCATATCAGTAAATATATAGATTCATAGAGATAGATGATAGAGATAGGGATAAAGATCTATACTAATAAAAGGGTAATATGCTAATTAGACCAGGAGATTTTCCTAATATCCTTCCGGACAAAGCCATGGTGGCTAGGCAGAGGCAGAGCAGAGGCCAGGAGGGGAAGAGAGTTGGGGTGAGCAGGCCGGCAGGGGGGGCAGTTAGGGGTGAATCAGCCAGCTGGGAGGAGCAGTTGGGATGAGCAGGCTGGCGGGGGGACAGTTGGGGGCGAGCAGACCAGTAGGCAATGTGGTTAGGGAAAATCAGGCAGGCAGGCAGGTGAGTGGCTAGGAGCCAGCGGTCCTGGATTGCAAGAGGGATGCTCAACTGCTGGTTTAGGCAGGATATATCCTAAACCAGCAGTTGGACATCCCCTGAGGGGATCCCAGATTGGACAGGGTGTAGGTTGGGCTGAGGGACACACCCTCTGTACACCAATTTTGTGCACTGGGCCATTAGTAGAGATATAATTGTTATACATTGAATGTTTGTGTCCCCTACCTCCAAATTAACATGTTGGAATCCTAATCCCCAATGTGATGGTATTAGGAGGTGGGCCCTTTGAGAGGTGAAGAGGTCATGATAGTGGAACCCTCATGAATGGGATTAGTGCCCTTATAAAAAAGGCAACTCCCTCACCCCTTCCAATCATGGGAAGTTGCTATGCAAAGAGCCCTGTAAATTAACCAGGAAGCAGGCCTTTACCAGACACTAAGTTTGCTGGCAGCTTGATCTCGGACTTCCTAACCTCCACAACAGTAATAAATAAATGTCTATGGCTTATAAGCCTCCCAGTCTATGGTATTTTGTTTTTGTACACCAAACAGTCTATGAAAATAATTATTTTTGATAGCGTAGAATTGAATCTTCTTTTTCCTTCTTCTTCTTCTTATTTTTTTTAATTCTAACCTGAGGATATTTTCCCATTGATTTTTAGAAAGTGAAAGACAGAGAAATATTGATGTGAGAGAAACACATCAATTGTTTGCCTCCAGCACATGGCCTGGGCTGGGAAGGAGCCTGCAACCAAGGTGCATGTCCTTGACCAGAATCAAACCCCAGGATTCTGTGGTCCACAGGCTGATGCTCTATTCACTGAGCCAAATCAGCTAGGGCTAGAATTGAATCTTCTTTACAAGACTTCTATTGACGGACATTCAGGTTGTTTTTAGACTTTTTATCTTTAAAAAAAATTCTATAATCAATATCCTGAACATGCATGTAAGTAAGCTTTTAAGATATTTTTCAGGTATTTTATATGTTGGCTATTACTTATTAACTAGAGGCTTATTGCAGGAAGAAATTCATGCAATAGGCCTTCCTTCCCTTGGCTTCCAGCACTGGTTTTCCTGTGGCACCCAGGACCCAGTCCTCTGCCTTCGCTGCAGACTCCAGCCAGATTCTGCCTTCATTTCGCTGTAGGCTCTGGCAAGAGTCTGCCGCTTTCATCTTCACTGCAGACTCCAGCTGGTGTCTGCCAACTTCATCTTTGCTACGGCCAGAGTGCTGCTCCTGGAGTGCTGTTTATGCAGATCCCTTCATGCCTCCTCCTCCCTGTCCCCTCCCCCCCTTCCTCTTATAGCAGGCATCCTGCCCTGTCCAACCATTCCACATCTGGAGCAGCTGGGCAGCCACCATCTTTGGCCTTCTAATTTGCATATTCCATCCTGATTGGCTAGTGGGCATAGCAGAGTAATAGTTCATTTGCATGTTTCTCTTTTACTAGTGTAGATGAAATTTTTTTCTGTTATTCTAAAATAAATAAATTTATTTTTTCATATTTATTTGATGTATTACTTGCTTAATGAACTTATTTCTAACAGTGTTTCAGTTACCATTCTTTGTTTTTAAGTAGGCTTTTAGGGCCAGGGGTGGGGGGAAGGGGACATATGTAATACTTTCAACAACTGTGGTGAAAGAAAAATTCCTGTCTTTTTTTAAGCTACAAGGGAAATATCTCTAGTGATTCCATATAAAGCATAGAATATATAAATATAAACATTATTATGTTTAGGAGTACCCGTCTGTTACTAGACTGCTCACTTTAATTCAGGAAAGTACAGTAAAGGTTTTGGTTTTGTTGTGATTTTTGGACATCTCATAGAAGAGTTGCTTTACTGATATAATAAAATTAAAAATCATTGTAAAAGGAGAAGAGGATTTATAAATATTTTATGTTTATTTAGCTTGTAGCAATTAACAGATCATTCCCTCTACCAATATTTATTTTTTAATATATTTTATTGACACAGACCAGCTATCTCCTGCACAACCCCTACTGGGGATGTGCCCGCAACCAAGGTACATGTCCTTGACTGGAACTAAACCTGGGACCTTTCAGTCCATGGACCAACGCTCTATCCACTGTGCCAAACCAGTTTTGGCCCTTCTACCAATATTTATTGCATGCATACCAGATGTCTCTGTGTTCAGTAAGCATCCAATGACATTTGTCAAGAGGAGTTAGAAATTATTTCAAATAATTCTGTATTTTCCATCTATCTAAGGCTTGCTCCCAAATACCTAGATGAAAACTGTCAAAAAAATATAGTGATTGGCATATTTGTTGACCTTGTGCATTTTTTAGTAGTAAATTCATATCTGTTGAATCTCTGTGCATGAAGGTATAGTAGTGGAACTAGCAGAAAGCTCTGAAAATAAGACTGCCTAGATTCTAAATCCTAGCTCTCTTACTTCTTATATATCATATCATTTTGTTAATTAAAGGATTCACTTTTTGTTTACATTTTGGCATCTCTGAAATGGGTTTGCTTTATGAAGTCAATGACATGAGTCATAATTTAAATGCAGTGTTGCTTTTTCTTGTAATGTTAACATAAAATAATGATGCATCTTATAAGGAATGCTACAATAGTCAATAAAATGTGTTGACCTTGGGTATGTTATTTAATTCCTATTGCCTGTAAAATGTAATTAATACAACAGTCACATATAGACTTATGGTTAAAAATATCTAATGTCTTCTTAAATATAAAGACATTTATAACTGAGCAAGGCATTTGATAAAGTTCTCAATAATGTTACATGTTTTTTGTTGATTGAAGATGAAAAGTCATGTGTAACAAAGTGCCTCATCTTGTATTTGAGCTAAGCTATTAAATGCCAAGCAAGAAGGAGCCAGATAATTTTCTATATTTTTAAAAATAAAGAATATAACATCTTTTTTCTCTGTTTCTCTATTTTTGTATTATTATTATTATCATTATTATTATTAATTATTGCTTTAAATATATTTTTATTGATTTAAGAGAGGGAGGTAGAGATATAAATGTCAATGATAAGAGGACCATCAATTGGCCCACAGCCCAGGCATATGCCCCTGATCAGGAATCAAACCCGGGACCCTTCAGTCTCCATGCCTACACTCTATTCATTGAGTCAAACTAGCTAGGGCAATTTTTTACATTTTTTAAGTTTAACAAACACAACAGCATCATAAGACATAATATTATCCCAACATATTGAGTCAGAAAAGGTAAGTATATTTTTTTTAAAACTTTCTGAAAATCAAATAATGAATGTAACAAAAGGATAATTCAATTACATTTTTTTTCCTGATTCCAACAGTTAGGCCCTTTCACGTCTTAAAAATATTGCTTAAAATATTTAATGACTATAATAAAGGAATAAAATTAATCAATATGTCTCATAATTGCATTCAAACTTATGAGAACAACAAACAATTAAAGTCCTAGATAGTGTACTAGTTTCATTTCTTCTTGCTCTAATACTATATTCCTAGCTGGAAGATTACTTCATTAGAGATAACCTAGGACAAATTCCACTTAAATCCAAATGATTCATTTTCTAAAACTTCACAACCTCATAAAAAGTTTTTAAATCATAAATGTATTCCAAAATATAAATATGTATGTGTGTATATCATTTTCTAATACATAACTGAATAACAAACTGCAGGCAACACAAATGTAAATGTTAAGGGCAATTTCCTTTGATCATAATCATAATCATTTTGGCCAATTACAAAGTTCATCATAGAAGAATGTTTACGGACTGCCTTTAACATATAAATCTTGATAAGAAATGGTATCCTATTGAATACATCAAGTTTACCTAAAATGCATTTGTCTGCTGACACATTGTGAGGTAGACAGCTGGGATCGATAACAATAAGAACTGCTGAGAGGCTGAGTTCCTGAAGTCTCTGAAATATTCATCATCATTTTTTAAAAACCTGCTATCCAATAATCAAGCTCTTGCATTGTGATGGCCAGACTGAATATGTAATTCACAGGAGAATGAAATGTCAAGGGAAAACTCAGCCAACGACTTGCTTATCTAAATAGTTTCATTAAACAGTGATTCCTTAACACTTATTTATAAAAATTCTAATAATGACTGTCCTAATTGTCTGTCAACATCTTAATGGCCCTATATGTGTTACCAAAAATTTAGCTTCTTCTAATAAATCAATCTTCAAGAGCCCTAGCATCTAATTACATATTTGAACTTAGTATGACAACTTATAATGAAGGTGAAACCCATTAAAGCAAGCGGTTCATTACAAGCTCAAACATTTAGCAATCATAATTCATTAGTTTAGCAAGCAGAACTGATGCTCATAAAGGGGCAAAAAGCAATACCGATTCATGCCAGTTCATGACGTCTTAACGACAACTTTGAACTTTCCCATTCAAGCACCAAATCCTGAGCCAAGGATTCAGTCTTTTTTAATTTCTGCTTTTATCCCCCTTCTGCCAATAGGAATTCATCATCTACCTAAGTAAAAAGAAATAATTGCACAAAATAAACAGGGAGATAATTAATTTGTATAATGAATGCGATTGCTGTAACACACTCAACTAGCAAGGGGCCATTCTGTCCCTTTATTTATAATTGAAAATTTCTTCCTAAAGACAGGTGAGAAATGTACTTGCAGTAACCTGAGCACAGATGGGCTTGTCTGTATGATGAAATTGGACTCACTCCCGAGATTCATGACCCGCACCTCCCAGTGGTATTTTGCTTCTGTTATTACTTTTCATTCCTACGTAAACTCATGAAAAGACTCCTCACTTGGAAGGAGAAATACTCTAGACAAAGAAATGAATTTGGGAAAGTCGGATTTTCTGACATTTACTCTAACCATTCCCCTAACCCAGTGGTCGGCAAACCACGGCTTGCGAGCCACATGCAGCTCTTTGGCCCCTTGAGTGGGGCTCTTCCACAAAATACCACAGCCTGGGCAAGTCTATTTTGAAGAACTGGCGTTAGAAGAGGTTTAAGTTTAAAAAATTTTGCTCTCAAAAGAAATTTTAATCGTTGTACTGTTGATATTTGGCTCTGTTGACTAATGAGTGTGCCAACCACTGTCCTAACCCAAGGTTTCACTGTCATTTTCTGTTAATGAGGTGATTGGAAATTAAAATTGTCAAGGCCCCTTCAATGCTAAAGCAAAACAACAACAACAACAACAACAACAACAACAAACAGTTTAACATTTTAGTCTAGGTTCTGGAGAAATGACCGGTTGAAATAAAATGATCCAAAGGGAGAGGATATCAGAGATTAAATTTGGGTGATAAGTCCTTACTGCAACAAGGGCAAGATTTCCAATTTGAGTTTGTAACATTTTCAAGAAGGCTAAAAAGTAGGAGACATTTTAGATGACTCAAGAAGTATTCCCTTCAAAACCAAATGTTGCTGAGTGTGCCTGGGAAAAGGAGAGCCTCACACTGAGTCAGTGCTAATTTTATATTCTGGACAAACAGCAACATGTCTCATAGCTGTGTTATCAAAATCACCTTAGCTCTTAGGAGTGGGTTATCTCTTATTCCTTAATAGTTTACTTAACCTATAGAACAAGAGCAAAATATTTAATTTTGTTTTTTCTCCTAATACCATTAATGTTTATAACATCTTTCAAAGACTTTTACAATCATATTAACTCAAAGATAATTATTTTCTCCACAAGAGACAGAGATAAGAACAGAATTTGGTTACAGTCAGTATTAGCTATATAAAGTCCAGGCTACAATTAAGGAAAGCTACCAAATTTCAATGATGATATAAAAAAATTATTTAACTAGTTAACATGGCAGGTGCACAGTGATTCATAAAAAGGGTACAATGTAATTGGTAGCTTTAATAAACAATCAGGAGGCTCTATTGGTTTGAAAACATCTTTCTTTGTTTTATGGAATTGTCTACAGAACATTTCAGGAATGACAAGAATAACTTGTAACAGGAATAACTTCTCCCTTCTCTACTCTTGAGACTGTCTGGTCTCAAAATTATTTGATAAAAGGTAATCTTGTATCTGTGGCAGTAAAAGGACAAATACTGAACATCAAAATTGAGAATGTGACAAATATTATGACACAATTGTACAATCATAGTGACATACACAATAAAGCAGTAGAAATAAAGAAAACCACTCTGACAAGGATGTCAAGTACAGACAATTTAATATCAAAAAAGACAACCAAATACAATTACAGTATTGGGAGAACATTTTTTTTAAAGAAGAAAGAACATAAAGGTTTCAGAATAAAATGCCAAGATTTCAAAGTGAATTTAACAAAAAGCAAGAAGTGCTTTTAGCTGCAATGATGGCAGTGACGTAATTGATACACTCTTGGGAAAAGAAAAATAATTGATTTGATCAAGCAGAGGAGGTTTAAAAAGAAGTCATTTAAGAAGCAGCAACAGCCATCGTGGTAGATGCCCAGCCACGGAAAAAGAGCAAGGGCCTGCTCTAGACCCTTCTGTGAGAAGGCAAGCATGTCATCACGTGTTTCTTGGAGCACAGGACACACAAGGCACCCAAAGAGCTATATCACCTAACATGTTTCCAGCTCTTTTCAGCTGAGATACTGAGTTTGCTTAGGTTTCTTTTATTCATGTTGATTCATATTTCTAGGAATTAAGTATCAAGTTAGTTCTTAATTGAAGCCCATGTCTAGTTAGCAACAATAATGCTTACATTTTGGCTAAGTAGCTGTGTGTGACCTAACTATAGCAATCTATAACAAATTCATTTTTAGGAAAATAGGACAGTTATTAGCAGTTGACAAATTGGAGGCAATATATTCAGGCATTGAATTCATTAGTCTAAATTATGTAAAACCTACTTACATTATAATCTGGTACTGTTCTGACATACATTATATTCCCTCACTATTAAAAAATTGTCCAGCTATTGTTTGCATAGTGTCTGTTATAGGAAGGTAGGAGTAAAGGGGCTAAGGTTAAGGCATATCATTGAACTTTTTTGTTTGTTGGTTTTGTTACTTTTCACCCAAGGATATTTTTCCATTGATTTTTAGAGAGGGGATGGGGGAGAGAGAGAGAGAAATATTGATGTGAGAGAAACACATCAATTGGTTACCTTCCCCACATGCTCCAACCAGGGCTGGGGATAGAGCTTGAAACTGAGGTTCATACCCTTGACCGGAATAAAATCTGGGACCCTTTAGTCCACAGGACAACACTCTAGCCACTGAGCCCAACTGGCTAGGACTTATTGAATACTTTAACAATACTTGACTAATAATTTTACAGATGATAGATCATCTCAATATTAAAATAAGCACAACTGGTTATTAGAGAATCGTTGAAAATGCATTTTTGTGCTAGAAAATAATGTGTCTTACACTTTGTTACCTTCCAAAATAAAAATGTTGATTCCCAACTCTATTATGACTAAACTAGTTTGAACTAAAGGGTTCTAAAGTGGAGAAAATTATAAACACAATGATCTAGCAACATTTTAATGGGATATTTGAAGGGATAAAATTGAAAATATTTTAAATCACTGGAAACTCAAGCACAAAATATTTTCATTTACAAGATAATTATGATCATTATCAGAAAGGCCGCTGATATCCATGGGAACTAAGTTTCTCTTCACCTCTGTTCTATTTAGATTCAAATCATAAATACTGTGGCTCCCTCTCCTCTACACTATGTGTATCCTGCCCTTTTGCTTGTGAGTAAGTGGAAAACCTCATTCTATCATCAGAAAGCATTCCACCTTCCTTGGAACTAAGCAGGAAAGCCTGAAGTTGAGAGGAAGATAAAGATGTTTCTTTATTCTAACCCTCAGATCCCCTCTCTGGCCAGGGACCAGCTGCATCTTGCAGTTGCCCCTCTGCTCCCTAGCAGACCCATGTTAGTCCAGTCCTCACGTTCCTTAAAGGGATTTACTTATGTGGCAAACAGGCTTCTCTCCTGCTATTAGTAATCAGTGAGCATGAAATCCCCTTTGCTGTGTTAACGAAAAAAACCATTGAAACCTGTAAAGAAGTTTTGTGAGTTTATTTGAGCCAAACTGTCGACAATTGCCGGGAAGCAGAACCTCAACGGATTGAGATAATGCTCCGAAGAATGGAGGGCTACATTTCTGTATTTATACATAGAAATCAAAGGAGGGACATAGGTGGGTTACATGAATATTCATTGGTAATGGAGTAAGGAGGCGGGAGAAAGCAAGCCGGTGGGAAAGCCCTGGGATTGGATAAAAAGTAAAATGATGGACACTGACTTAGGTGAGTGCAGGAACAATTAACATGATAACGAAGGAATTTGAGGCATCTGTCTTGGCACCCACCACATTTGGTTTTAACCCCAGGGGCTCCAGAGAAAAGGGAAGTTACAGGCTACTCAGACATCTCACAGATAGGTTATCTTAGAGGCAGGAAGGCAGATGGGCTCAGTAAAGATCAAGCTGATCTTTGTCTGGGAAACATTGGCGTAGAAAATGACTGCCCACTATAACCTGTTGGAAGTAAGATATTTAATTTTCAAACCATCCTTTGTGGTTACTTCAGGTCTCTCAGTCTGCAAGACTGCCACGCAGGCCTTCCCTGAGCTCATCAGGTCAGCAAATGGCTGTTTTCGTTCACAGCTGTATCCTCACACTATAAAGCACATGGAGTAAGATTCAAAAGGGACAAAGGAGTGAAAAGACATACAACTTCATGTTCACTCTACCTACTTCCCGCTGAGGGAGGTGATGCTATGACTAAGGTAAAGGAGGTCACGTATACATGGTGAAAGAAGGACACTAGTCTTCAGGTGGTGGGCAAAACTGCCCACCTGAAATTTATATACTGTCACTGACCAGTATTATCCCAATACATTTAATAAACAACAAACAAACAAACATTTTTTTAAAGACTATGTTCTCTGAAAGCAGACCTAAATCCAGGCCTAAATCCAGGCTCCACTTTATGTTATTTGTGTGACTATTTATTTTTCATTACTTAGCATTAATCAGCCTCAGTGTCCTCATCTGTAAAATGGAGATGGCTCCAACTTCAATGGAGGTATTGTCAGAATTCATGAGAAATTACATTCAAAATGCCCATTGTTGTGCCCAGCTCATAAAGAGTCAGATTAAAATTAGTGTGATGGTGTTATACATGGTTTTTTTTTCATGTATAACATGAACTGAGGTTTAGAAGGCTGAGAATATTGTCCTACGTGATCATGTCCTAAAATAAGGTACTAGATCTTCACAGAGCTGGATTGTGGCACTTGCTCTGCATGTGTTAACAGCCCATTGCCAATCCCCAGGCTACATAAGGGAAGACAGAGGAGATTGTAAAAGTTAAAGTGAACTGCAGCTAGGATGTCTGTAGAGAGAGAGTTTGTGGAGGGCTGTGACAGGAAAGAGGATGCTCATCTCCACTGAACCTCATGGAGACCTCCGAAGGAATACTTAGAGTTTGTCACATGTCTCTGGTCATGAGGACTCCTTTGTACACAAGTTGCATCTGACTTATGACTAAAGAAGCCTAAAAGATAAGAGCTTGCCTGGAGCTGGCAGAAAAAAGAGTGGGGACCATGGAAGAACAAAGTGCCCATTAACTGATGGCAGAGCCTAAAGTGCCACATGTGGACCCCACAGAATAGACATAACAATGATCCATCTAGATTCTAGAATAATGCACCTGGTCTAGAATAATGCACTCGCTCAACCTGGGGTGAAGCGAGTTCCACAGAAGGCAGCTGGAGGTAAAGCTGAGAATGTGGATTCTGAGGCAGAGGCCATGGCCAAGTGCCAGAGGAGGCACCACCTGTGCCACCAACTCCAGGAACAAATCCCTGGGGTCAGGGGGAGATGCTAATCTGAGAAGTCCTCAAGGATGTTCCATGTAAAAAACAACCCCAGCAGGTGTGCATCTATCAAACTCAAGGCACTAGTGCCAAGTTTCAATTGTACCCACCAAGCGAGACCTTTTCTGCTCTTTACCTCTACCTCCCACTCCCTTCCCCTTCAACACCCAGATACATACTATACCTGAACCTGGAATAAGCCAACTGTATACCCTGTCCTGGTATGCCAGGGCCAGTCCCACTTTATGCTTGTGGTACAGGTGTAATTGCCAACAATGCCCCTTTTCTCACAAGAATGTGCCAGTATAAATGATATGCAATGCAGTTACTTTTCTTTGAAGGAGACAGGAAATATTCTGAGGGAGATGAGAGGTGGTGAAGAGCAAAGAGTAAGGTAGGAGAAGATAAATAACATATTGCATGATCTCATTAATTTGTGAAATATAATAAACAACATAAACTGATGAATGAAAACAAATCTAGAGACAGAGTAGCATCAATCAGATCATCAAACCTCAGAGGGCAGGTAGAGGAGGAAGGTGCGGGTAAGGGAAAGAGATCAACCAAAGGACTTGTATGCATGCACATAAGCCTAACCAATGGAGACAGTCACCAGGGAGATGAGGGCATGACCAGGGGTGAGGGTGGGGAAGCAAGGGAGAGATAAGGAAATATATGTAATACCTTAATCAATAAAGAAAAATTTTTAAAAAGTTATTAGCACTAAAAAAAATAAAAATAACAACAACAAAAACAAAAAACACAGAGTAAGGTAGAAAAACTGAGCACTCTACCAAGCTTCTCCTTTTGCCCTGTCCTATGGTAGTCTCCAAGGATGAGGGCAGTAGAGACTTTTCCATTAGTTGAGGGTCTAGAGTTTTAATATAAAATTGGCCTGAGGTTTTTAGGTCATGAAGGTGAAGGAGAAAGCTATTGAACCTGATGGAGATTTAATCCAGGGTGAGGGTGGGGGGTGGAGTGGGAAAGCAGAAAGTAATTCATATCACTGTTTCCAGGCCTTTCAATAAACAATTTCATATTACATATATTATTCTGTATTTAACAAATATTTAGAGAGAAACCATTGCATGCCATTGAGAATACAGGTGTGCACCAGAGAGACAAGGTCCCTGATCTCACAGAGCACTCATAATGAGTGACCAGCAGAGACCTGAGGCTGCACCCTCCAGCACCTAGCTGGGGTACCTGAGGCTGTGTCCCCTGCCCCATGGGGCTTGACAAGGGTGGGGCCAGCTGGGTCTGCATCTTGTGTGATTTCAAAGCACACACAGGTGGGCATGGACTTGACTCTGGGTCCTGTGGTGTGGCCCAGACTCTGACAGGAGGAAGATTTTCATATACATTTTACTAATTTTCTTTCATCTATGACACTTCTATTATAGGGAAAGGGCAAATAGCAATATTAAAATATTTCCTCTAATTAATTCCTTTATTGTGCACAAATTTCATTCACTGAGCCACTGGTTTACAAATAAATAAATATAAACAGAAAAATATTAGATAGGGATCATGGCCTTACACAGAATTAAATAAGTGAATATGATAAAGAATTAGTAGATTGGCACTTTATTTGCAACAGCACAGAAGGCTTCTCTAAGACTGTAATTAGCTGAGTGCAAAAGGGAGTGAGTTATATGAAACTCTAGAAAACAATACCAGCAAAAGGATAGTTATTCCTAGGAGAAACAAGCTTGGTGTTTTTAGGGGTCTCAAAGCAGGCTTCTGTGGCTGGAGCATGTTGGACAAGGGAAGAGGGAGGGACAGTGTATATTTTTATAATCTTACACTTATGGCTGCACTGACTACCAGGGAGCAGACACTCGATGCAGGAGCTGCCCCCTGGTGGTCAGTGCACTCCCACAGGGGAAGCGGCACTCAGCTAGAAACCAGGCTCATCAGGCTTGTAGAGGGAGAGGCAATGCTAAGGAAGTCCAACTGCTGGCTTTTCTCACTCCCCATGGGAACAGGCCTAACCCATCAGTCAGACATCCCTGAAGGGCTTCAGGACCCTCCCTGAGTGTATGAGTTTCATGCACTGGGCCTCTAGTTGTTAATGTTAAGGTTCCCATGCAACAAAGGTTTGTATCCCATAGTTAGAAAACATAGGGCCTCTCTCTATAATTAAGACAGATATCTAAGTAGCTGGGTAAAGTCTCTAACTTCAAGAAGCTGAAAAAATTAAATTGAATTTGGTATAAAAGTAGACCATTAATAGAACATAAAACATTAAAAATAAAATCACAAGTAATATCCCCAGAAAATTAAAATATGGCATCATGAACCAAGAACAGGATGCTAACACACACACACACACACACACACAGTATTGGATAAGATATGGTCCCCAAAATGAAAAATTAAACAGTAAGAGTTGGATAAGAGATATAAGAAAATTTCCTAGAAAGTTAAATAAAAAGACAAAGGAAAGTAGGGGAAGGTGGGAGTAAAGGGGAGAGATCAACCAAAGGACTTGTGTGCATGCAAATGGGCCTAGCCAGTGGCCATGGACAACAGGGGGGTGGGAGCATATGTGGGGTGGGTTTTGGGATGGGAATGGGGGGAAGAGGACAATTATGTGATACCATAATCAATAAAATTAAAAAAACATAGAAGACAGGAGATAAGAAACTTAGAGATCCTACTCAGAAATAATAGGACTTCCAGACAGAATAAAGAAAAGAGGAGAAAATCTCCCAAACATATCATTCAAGGGAATTTTGCCTAAATGAATTTAAAAAGCTAAGATTTATTAAGAGCTCAATATATGCCAGTAACTACGAATAATTTATTAAATCCTCATAGTAATTTTGTGTGATAAGCTGCTATCTTCATCATCATCACTTCTATACAAAGGATCAGGTTTCCAGATATAATACTCAAGGAGCATAGATGAAGACAATGAAATCTATAAAAGGCAAAAGGAAGAGTATTTCTAATACAGACTTCTACATAATTAATATAAGAATAAAATAAAAGTATTTCAGTAGGCATGATCTTGAAAATTTTAACTTCTATCACCTCCTTCTTCACAGCTACTAGAGGTTGTGCTCCAACAAAACGAGAAAAGAAAGTCAGGGGAAGGAATAAATGGAAGATTAGAAATAGGGATTTTACCAGAACAAAGGTGAGAGGAGGCTCTGCAATGCTGGTAAAAGGAGTTATCAGAATAATTACCCTGCACCCTGTGTCATGGCAAAGAGAAGATTGAAAAGCTTACAAAATTTGAGACTGACAAACTTTTAAATAGTGGAAACATTTAGATAATGCTAGATGATTTCTGGTAGAATTAATGATAAGTAAATAGAAATTATTTTATATGAAACCACTATCAATTTATAAGGGGGGGGGGAAGATGGGTAGGGCAGAAAAAAATGGTCCTAGAAAACACCATGGCTCAGCTGTGACTAGTGCTTATTTATTCAAATTACCATAAACATGGAATTGATCTGATTGGGATGACAACATAACATTGTGATCACAGGAAAGGAAAGGATTCTTTCGTGGGTAGCAGGGTTGTTGAGTGTAAAAAAAATAGAAAGACTATATCCTCATCTTCTATAGTAGACAATAAAAATTAACCTAATTGAAAGATTGATATATTCATATAAGCATATTATTTAGGGGGAAATATTTATAAATATTTTAAATAAACTTAAGGACCAAACTTAAACCAAAGTAAGTGAATGTTTTTGCCATGAGAGGGAGAAGTAGGGTAAGTGGGAGAGGGGAAGAGGAAACTAAGAGATTGAAGATTTTATAATAAGCCTTGTAAAGTTAGTTGACAACTTAAAGAGGTTGTTTGTATAAGGTCAGTGAAAACAGAAACCAGAAAGGATTGGAAGGATGAAAAGAATAAAAGAAGGCAGGGAGGGAGAGAAAGAGAGACAGCGGGAGAGTCAAGAAGCTGGTTATTTGTGCCGTTAATTTTTCCAGAACACGATTTAGCACATTATAAAATCAATACATTAATATATGATTTAAAATGTAAAACGATAAAATACCCTGAATTACCCTCAAAAGCCAAAATGCATTATTTCATTTTTTCCCTATTTTCCTGGTGCTATTAAACATCATTACCTATCAGCAAACATCTCTGACACTTCTATAACAGAGTTAATTGAAGTTAATTCTTGAAAGTTAATTCTCTTTGTTCATTATTTCTCTACCCATCTGCTACAAGTCAACTCAAGTTCATAGGACTTGTGCAACTAAAATCGCCTTCAGAAAATTCCTTCAGTAAGTGTTACCTGTAAAATGCATGGCTTTCCCTCTGATGTCATTGAATCTGCCTCTCCCTCAAACTATGTGCCTCACAAGACATTCCTTCACTCAAATCCAAAAGGCCCCTGAACTGAATAGCAAAAGAACATTAACTAATGAAGGTGCAGCACCTAGATCCCAAGCTGAAGGCAAACACTAGCAAAAGTAGAAAATGGAATTGTGTGGGAGCTGCAGACCCTCCAAATAAGTATCTTAAAATCTAATGAATGAATGAAAAAATATCTACTCTGGTTGTAGGGCACACATCCCATGGAAGAGCAAAGAACACGAAGAGCAAGCAAGAAAGCCAATGAGTGCATGATCTTCTCCAGGCAGGCAGCACATAGCCTAATTATTGCTCTTAAAGCTTCTATTTTCTAAGTTATTCATCTTGTGAGCTATATAGAAAAAGCTACAGTCCTCAAGTTTACTTTTAGATGAGCTCAAATTCCAGGTGTGCTGGTTTAAAAATTACAAAGACAGCAGAGATGAAAGTGGAAACCAACCCACTACAAGAATTCTGCCCTGTCTTTAGGGTATTATTTGGATCAAAAAGGAGACAGGCACAGACTGTACACCATTTGTTTGCAACACAAACACCATCAATGTGGTTCAGTCACATCTACAGCATTCCATCTGCCAGCTGTGAGGAGGAAAAGGGAAGTAATGAACCATATTATTAATCAAGGCTTGAAGTGGCAGGTTCAAGCACCACATGATATATGACATACAAATAAAGATTTAGATAATGTGGGTTTGTTTTTTTAAGTGAAAAACAAGCAAGAAAAAATGTAGTATTTTTAAAACTTCCTATTTATTTATGGGGGAAAATGGGTGTCTACTTGATTGAAGTATTACAGGTGAAATGTATTGAACTCTTCCTTTTCCATTAACACACATGCACATACACAAACACACACACACACACACACACACACACACACACACACATACATACACACACACAATTAATACATCTTCAACCATCTCCTTTACATGCCACCACCTGAATTCTTCCTCTCACCCACCAACCCTATTACCCTCACAATGATGAGAAACTAGATGAAACACCAAAGAACAAGAACTAAAGAAATACAATTATTTTCTTCTTATAATTACCAAGCCTAGACTGGTAAGTAGGTGACTACATACTGGTATGATGTCAAAATTGCTACCTCTAAAATATTTACTCTTCAGCTCACATACTTAAATGGACAACAATTATATCTTAATTTGTTTGGCTGAAATAAAATATAGGCTCTGCTTCTTATTATAATACAGCTAGAGGCTCCGTGCATGACATTCATGCACTGGGGGAGGGAGGACTCCCTCAGCCCAGCCTGCGACCTCTTGCAGTCCAGGACCCGTCAGGGGGGATGTCTGACTGGGCCTAAGCCAGCAGTCAGACATACCCCGAGGGTTCCTTAGTGCTGCCATGGAGGCAAGAGAAACTCCTGCCACAGCAGCTGCACTTGCCAGCCATGAGCCTAACTTCTGGCTGAGGGGCACTCCCCCTGTGGGAGTGCACTGACCACCAGGAGGCAGCTCCTACATTAAGTGTCTGCCTCCTCGTGATCAGTCCACATCATAGCAACCAGTTGTTCCACCGTTTGGTCTATTTGCATATTAGCCTTTTATGATATAGGATGGGCAATATGATATTTTACTCAGTCATTAGCAAAAAGATTGTTTTACTTCACAAGGGCTGATGTTAAAAGAAAACAGAGGATGTAGGAACATCGAGGATTGATGGAGAGATACTATGGAAGAAAGACAGGACACAGAATAAAAATTATGTGCTAAACACACATCTCCACAAGGCCCTGTGTTTTCTGGCCCCTTCCTTCATCTCCAGTATCATCCTACTCTATATTGCTGCTTACTCACAATACAGCCATTTGGACTTTCTTTCCAGCTCCTCAGTTTCCAACTCCTAAACCTCTATGGACTAGTTCATTTGTTATCATGTTATTGAAAGTGCTACTCCTCACCTGTGAATCTCTTTCCTGGCCAACTCACAATGGTCCTGAGCCTAAGCCTTAAATGTTGTTGTCTCAAGGAACACTTTTCAAATGTCCCCAAATTAAGTTAACTCACTTATTTTGCAATCTCATAATTCTGTGTTTGTCACTTCCAAACACAATGAAAACTGTAATTAAAATTATAGTAAATATGTTTTCATATTACTTAATTACAATAAAATAAATAATTTCATACTTTTGGTTTAATATCCATCTCCTCCAATGGAATAGCCATTTCCATCAAATGGGGGTGATTTTATTGCCTCTTTATTCCCAGTGACTGTCCCAATATTCAACATGTAGTGTTCACTCAATAGATAAAATATCTTCAGAATTTTGTAGCTTTTTTAGTTCCTTAAATTTAAGAGAAAACTACCTAAACAACTACACCCTTAATCTACTATTTCCTATGGAAAAAACCAGCCAGAAATATTACCCAGTGGGTTAAGTAGCAATGTGTTTTTGAGATTCTACCCTATGGACACCATATTTCTAGATATGTGGCTGACCTATAGAGTTTCTGACCTCTTTGTTCTGCCAGTCAGAGTTGTGAATTGATCAAATGTAACTAAAATATAAAGCTTCCAACAAAGGATTTGACTCTCTGTGACTCATTTTCATTACCAGTAAAATGACCATAAGTAAAGTACCTCTGTTATGGCTAAAATTTATTGAGTGCTTCTCATACATATGAATGTATTTCTTAGCCCTATAGAACTTGATCTAAAACACTAAGGAAATGATAAAGTGAATGGATTTACTGGAATTTAGAGGAATCAATCAGAAATGGTATATGAGAAAGTGAATTTAATGAAAAATTGTGAATATGAATGGTGACACAATTTAGTAAGAAGAGTACATTTTTAAAAGGGAAAAAGAAGCCTGAAATCTAGGTGTATTTAGATTAAAAAGGATAAGGCTTATACTGTGTGAATATATGCTCCATGTCCAGTAAAATGAGTGACAGGAGTTGAAGGCCCTAAGGCAGATGCTAGAGTTTGATTCAAGAGATAATTAAGAGCTGCAATGGTTTCCTGTGCAGAGAGCAATCTGATTAAAATAATTTAGGGAAATGATAATTGTTGCTTTAATTTGGATGGATTAGAAAGGAAGAGACATTGTCCAACTGTGATTTGGTCAGCAGCAAGACTCAGAAAAAAGAATGAAAATTGAGAAGATATATTTCTGGGAAGAGATACAAGAGAATTATATTATAGATTGCTGATGCATAACAACAGAAAGGATAGAATCTATGCTTTTATGCTTATTTGTAGTATAAATATGTGCCTTATCAATATTTAATGCAGTTTATAATTCAATGCTCTCATATTTTTGTTGAGAAAAGCAAAATCTCCTCAGACCAATGTTACTCAGTAACAGGACACTCCCATGCCCCCATCCTTTTTTTAGCCATATTGCTAGAACAGCCCACAATAACTGGTGACAAATTAGACCTATCAGACAAATCTGCCACTTTGAAGATAGGAGCCATTAGGAGCTCAGCTGACTCACTGAATTCATTTTACACAGCTTACCAAACAGCTGCCAGGCTTCAATTTATGTTGTGTTACTTGAAAACCAAGAATTTAGAAGTTAAAAGAACCATATCACAAGGTTGACACCTCAATCTTACTTACCACTAGTTCTATGACTGACATTATTAAGAGATTAATGAGCACTTGTTCAATGATATTTTTACGCCTTGTGAACACTGTGTTCACTATCAATTCTACTTTGTCATCTGTACATTTGGTCATTTTCAATCATCAAGTGACCTATATTCATAAAATACTGCATGCTTTGAATATCTTATCTATAAGATGGACAAGCTCCTATTCTTTTAGTAATAAATTATATCTAGAATCTCTCAGGAGGAAATAAGGAATAAAGTAACTTGCAATGAATAGCAAGTATTGAGTTTCAAAACCTATAAAAGTCTCTTCACATCTTATTTTGTCTAAACCTTTATTAAATTCTATGAGATTAAAAACAACTATTCTCTTTTTTTTCCAGGTGAAAACAGAGGCTCAGAAAGGCTGAGGAACACATTCAAGGTCTTATGGCTAATCAATGTCAGAATTAAAGCATGGAGTCCGCTTTGCAAGCCTTGGATGCTTTTACATCACTTTGCCTCTCTCCTCTTCCATACAGTCTGCTTCCAGTCCTCAGAGCATGGTCCACTGTCACACAATACCATATTCACTGTCAAACTTCAACCAGTTAGACAAGACAATCAGCCAAATGGTCAACTAGGAAGTAATATACGGTTTAGTAAGTAGCCAGTGAGACAGAGATGGGCTGGCCTCTTGCTCGGGAGAGAAATGGAACTTGCTCTTTTCATAGGTTGTGTGACATTGTTACCATTCTCAACACCCGGACCCAGTGCTTGTCTGATGTCCATAGTCCAGGATCCTAAAAAGCTTACAATTTAGTGCATGAGACATACTGCTAAATAGTGGATCCACACAAGAACAAATGAGAAAACTGCCATTCTGGAGAGTAGAAATGCTTTCTATCTGAGGTGCTTTGACAGAAGAGGATTTCATTAAAATAGCAATAGAGGTAAGGGCTTACAATTAATAAGTAGAGAAAACAGTAGAAAGAACTACCAAAGAGGTACAAAATGACTTGACATGTTTGCAAAGAATGAACAAGTCAATCCAGAGGTAGTGTAAAGTGTGTGTGTGTGTGTGTGTGTGTGTGTGTGTGTGTGTGTGTGTTGGTGATGTAAACTGGAAGTAACAAATTTCATGACCCTGAATCCATGCTGTTGAATTTTAGCTTTCTTGCATGAGCATAATGAAGTTATTAAAAATTTTTATACTAGATAGTGACATAATAAGGACCATATTACTATTATAACTATTACCCATCATAGTCATAGCAATAAATAATGATAACTTTTGTTAAATGCTTATGAAGTAACAGGCATTTATGCATTTTTTTCATTGATTTCTTACACTGGTCTTATAAATAAGGAATAATTTTATTTCTGTTCGATGATGATGAAAACCAAGCCTCAGCGAGATTACTACTTGCTCAGGTTTTCACTGATAGCAAGAAGCAGCTCCTGGTGTCACACCCACGATCCATCTTTCTCTAGCAATCTATGCTTAACTCCTTGGCTCTTCAGTCTCTGCATTCCATGTGAAAAATGAGGTAGGGAGTGGGGCGAGCTAGATCTCAGTGAGAGCTGTCAGAAAGACTGGTTGCTCACCAATTGGTATTAGGTATTTTCATTTCCTTCCTGTCTTCATGAAAATGATTACAAAAGCAATCTGAGCCTTTTCCTTCCTTTTCTATAGTTTGCTGTTCATTCCCTTGGTTTTCAATGTACTGCAGCACTGAGAAATACACTCGGGCGGAGAAGAGAGAGGAAAATTGAGATTTTTGATATTTTGTTTTCCACTAGCATCTAAGTCTCTCAAAGCAATTTGCTACCATTACCTCATTCATTCTTACCTCATCTCTGTTAGTGACATGAGGAGCAATTTCGCTGAGTAAAGGACGCTGTTTCTAACCACAGCTTTTCAGCAGCTGGAAGAAGACATACACCGAGATTCTCTAAGGTATCAAGAAAATCAGTAGCCTTGCTGACTTTAAAACCCAGGGCTACAAATTACAAGTCAGAGCTTTTAACTGGTTTGATAATACATAGGGGGAAGAAATCTCTTGGTTGAAAAAGAACAGTGAAATCACATTCTGGCCAATTCTCACAGTGCACAGTTTTATTTTTTATGAGCTTTCACTTTGGTCCACAATTTTTCTTGACACATGATACTCAAGACAGTGGCAGGATGGGAATGGAAGTGGCCATGTGGACACCGGTGATATTCTTTTTTTATATAGAAAGGAAGGGAGAGAGATAGAGAGTTGGAAACATCAATGAGAGAGAAACACCAATTGGTTGCCTTCTGCACGCCCCTACTGGGGATGTGTCCGCAACCAGCTACATGCCCCTGACCAGAATCAAACCTGGGACTTTCAGTCCGCAGACCGACCGATACTCTATCCACTGAGCCAAACCGTTTTTGGCAGGTGATGTTCTTAAGAGTAGAGGAATAAAAGCCTCAGATGTTAGCCACAGATCTGCTACTTCTTGGCTATGTGATCTTAAGAAAATCATTTCCCTTTGCTGATGTTTTCTTAGGACACAGCTATTTAATGAAGACATGCATGGAAGTCAACTATTCAAAGTTCCCTTTTCGGTTCCAATGTTCATTATATCCATTATGCTATAAATTGCTTTTCTTGAAGAACTATTAACAATCTTTTGTCCATTCATTGAAATTCAAGAAAGATGCATTGCAAATGTCAGTTTTCTAAAACGTCTGGAGTAAATAAATAATAAGGGGGTATTCATGGTCCCCTCTCAGACTTTCAAGATCACATTTTTTAAGACCATAATATGAGCAAAGCAAAGGGTATCTACAGACTACACCATGTTCAAGTTTTTCTTATGCAAAAGTCAGATATTTCTTTTGATCACCCAACTGCCACCTTCATCATGTCCCCAGCTTGCTACTTCATGTCTGTCCCTTTGAGCCAAACTTTTCAAAGTAATCAGTTAGCTCTCCAAATAAAAAAACAACAGAGTTTTATCTTAGTTTAAACTGTTTTAAGTCAGGAATGTGTATATGTATTGCCTTTACTCGTGTATTTTTTTGCTAGTCCCTTCTACTAGATTTGACACTGGTGATCTCTCTCCCTTCTTAAAACCTATCACCCTTTACTGTCCTACTCTGACTTCTAGTTTTCTCCTTCTTTCTGACCAACCCTTATGTAATCTTCCTCTGGTTCTTGTTTTAGCCCTCTTACCTTTCTCTATATGCTCTTCATACAGGTCTCAAACACTCTTATGTAGATAACAACTATGCCTACATTCAAACCCTGAAATCTTTTTGAAAGATGTCTATAAAGATTTGCTAAATATCAACATTAGTGTTTTATAGGCACCTTAATTCCAATATCCAAAACTATACTTGTTATCTCATCTGTATTAATTACAATTTATTCAATTCAGCTCCAAATCTACCCTCCTTTTTCTTGCTTTATGATACTGGACTGGACCCTGTAAACATCTCCCCTTTGCCAGCTATGCTTTTTAGTTGCTAGATGGAATACCATTAGATTCATGAATCACTTAATAAAGCCAATTAGCTCTTCAAATGTACTCGGCTGAATTTCGTTTACATACATAATCATAGAGTTTCAGATTGCCACTGCACATGTTTCCCTCACCTAGATTGTTGTCCTTGTGCCCTCATACACCAAGATGCTTCTTTCAAACTCATTCTATTCATTCTCTAAGGTGAAATGCATCTGTCATCTTGATCTACAAGAAAACTAAGCTAGGATCCCTCCTCTTTGCCCACTATTACAACTGCACTTGCAATATTGTATTAAAAACATCTGCCTATCTGCTTATCTACTTATTTATACTCTAAACTTTTGGGGGATAGAACCACATGTCACTCATGTGTATTCAACTATGTATCTCTAGCATCTACCATCATGTCCTTCATATAGTTAATACTAAAAAAAAAGTAATAAATTACATAACCAAGCACTGTATTAGGTGCTTCCATACATTTAAACCTGAGTTTGATGATAAGATCCCATTTGTTAAATTCAGAATCCAAGGCTCTTAGCATCAAAGACTGTACCTGAAATCATTAGTTCTTTACTTTTTTTTTTTCTATTACAGTTTACTTTCAAGATTATTTTGGTTTAGTTTCAGGTGTACAGCATAGTGGTTGGATAATCATATACTTTACAAAGTGCCCCCCACCCCCGGTAGTTCCAGTATCTAAACTACGCCTCCTTAAGCGGGGGTCAGATGGCCTCCCAGGGGACAATGATTTCTTGTGGGAGGGGAAAAACCTTACTGATTGCGATGACTCCCTTCCTGGCAAAATCTCATCCCATCATTGAGTTGACTTGGGTGTCACATGAGTATAAATGATACTGAGTTCATGTAACTTGCACAAAATGTATATAAGGTTGGTGCTACAACACAATGATGACCAGATGGCTGTGACTAGAGGACTTGCTCTATATTGGTTTTTGCACGATCTTCAAGTCATATCATAATGGCATTGGACCTATCTATTGGCTGTTATTGGCTGCCTCGAGGAGGTTATTGGATACTCAGTGCTTTTGTGTGACTTGTCCTTTTTGAAAATAAAATAAGTGAGAGTATGAATTTTATGTTTTAATCTTACAAAAGTTATTCAACTGAACATTATTTTTCCTTTTACTAAAAAGAAAAATGTTAACAATATTGGAATAAATATCTAGCCACTAGTTAAAAGTTATTTTCTCATATTAAGCAGAGTTAAAACCTATGTTCACTAAAATACTTCTAGAAATTATTTTTGATTATTTTACTTTTGTTAGAAAAGTAACTGCTTTGAATCATTTTCTAAAATTTTATTACATTGGTATTATTATTATGTATTCACATAAATGGCTAATTTACTCCTATAATTTGAGACAACATAATTTATATAAGTAAATAAATTACATTAAGTTTCTAAACAAATCTAGTAATTAAGCTAACAGTTAATAGCTTTTTAATTTTTAATTTTTTGACTTAAAATTTTTATTTAGCCATTCTTTACTCTGCACTGAATAAAGAGTAAGCCTTATACTTGCTCTTCTCCTGTATAAAGCACAGTGTACATATGTACATATAGTATATAAACACATAAAGCATTTCTGACATTATTAAATCTCATGGAGCAGCAATTAGAAAAAAAGGATTCTTAGTGCAATAATGAAGAGCAAAGTTGAGAATCATTGTTTTAAGTCACACAGGAAGTGTAGAAGTCAGAATTCTATTCTGTTTTGTAGCTGCAGATTTTTTTGTAATCCCAGCTGGCTCCAGGCAATGAGAAATCTGATGGAAAAGTCATTCTACCAATAGAGCATGTTGATTTTCTTACCTCTACCTGGGGCCCCCAGTGCCCCCTTAATGGCCCATGATTCTGCACTCAGCACCAAATCGTTTCCTCCCCAGACATCCTGGGAAATGTTCTTCTAAAGACCAAATACATTGCAAATCACGACAGACCTAGAGCTTGACTTGATTTCTGTAATGTGCTCTCCTGCCATCTATGCCAAACGGAAGCTGGTTAAAAGGCAGTTTAAATAAAGTGAGTTCATATTAAGAGGAGGATCACTGACAGGTGGACCAATTTACTCTTCTAATGAGTATGTAGGCGTAAAAGGCTGTCCACTGGACAGGCATCACAAGATATTCACCAACAATGAAGGTGAACATGGCTGAATCCCCCCTCACAAAATCAATCAAAAACCTTTATGCCTTATGTAGAGGTCAATGATGACTTTCTATTTATCTTCCCCACTGCGTAAAAACAAAAACAAAAAAACACACAAAACAAACAAACAAACAAAAAACACCTTTTAGTGTATAGAGATTCCTAATAGATTTTCAAAGAGAAGCCAACAAGTCATAGACCCCATTCAGTCACTCTACCATGATTTATACAATATCACACAAATCTCCCCTTTGCAAACTGAAGTTACTAAAAATTACTAAACAATGAGGTATCATCTAAGTAACACAATGTGAAAGACTCACAAAATAGCAAATTGCATTCTTTGGCCATTCCAGAAAGCTAAAACTAAAACCAAGAGTGAAAAATAAGTGACTCTAGGCCAAGGGCTGGTATGGAGTATTTGGTCACTCTGGTCAAACATTACTCACCATCATCTTCTGTTTGCAATTACACTGGCAAGTAGAGATGTGCAGTGACTGGTGAAGACACAGTGTTTTATTTATTTTTAAAAATTTATCTTTATTACCGATGTCCCCTTTTTCCCCCTTGACTCCTTCCACCCCACAGCCACCACCCCCTCAGGCCCACCATGGGTTATGCATATATGCATATAAATACTTTGCTTAATCTCTTACAGTCCTCTCCTCTTCCCTTTGAGATTACTCATTCTGTTTCATTCTTCCATGTCTCTGAATCTATTTTGTCCTTGAGATTATTTTGTTCATTAGATTCCACATATAAGTGAGATCATGAGATACCTGTTTCTCTCTGACTGGCTGATGATTTGTATGTCTTGATTTCATGGAAGATGTAAGGAAATAGACTTTGAAAAAGATAATTAAGAGTTGACGATATACAACCTCCACTGTACTAGGACTAATTAGGAAAACTGCACTACAAATTGACTTATTTTACAAGAATATTGGAAGAGATAGAAATTTAAATGTTTCAAGATAGTTCATAGCATCCTTTGGTTTGTTTTACTCTTCATACAAATTAAATAGAAACTTTAGCTTTCGGGCATTCTTCTGGGCACAGAGGCTAGAAGCAGCCTTACACATAAACAAACATTTTCAACTTCTTCAAAACTCATAGCTAAGTGGGATATAGAGTCATAAAAGTTAATAAATACAATATAGTAAGTCTATAAAAAGAGATATATGCAGAGTATTTTAAGAACAAAGAGCAGTTAGAAACTGAACATGTAGGGAAGTTGCAGAAAGTGTCATAGAGGAAGTCACATTTGAACGTCAACCTTAAAATGAATAAATGAGTGTTTCCATATCAAAAAGGCAAAGAATATTTCTGGTAGAAGTTTGCTAATATAAAATGATGTATGTGTGTGGAACAATTAGAAAACAGAGCATTCTGTCTGTGCCAATGGCTATCTCTGTGGGTAACAGAAGAAACTAGAGAGGAAATTTAGGTCAATTAGAGAACAAAAAGCAGAAATGAACCAAATATAGGTACATAAGACCACACTTAAAATCTAACTTGATCCATAATAAATAAATGGAGAAGAAGAGACAAATCTCCCATGCAGAATTACAAAAAACATTATGAAAATATTCAACTCTCAAGAAGATGTGGTTTCATCCAGCACAAAAAAAAAAAAAAAAAAAAAAAAAGTTGCAGGTTTGATTCCGGGTCAGGGCACAATCCTAGATTGTGGGTTCCTTCCCCAGTCAGGGCACACATAGGAGGCAACTGATCGATGTTTCAATGTTTCTTTCTCACTCACATCTCTCTCTCTCTCTCTTTCTCTCTCTCTCGTAAAGATTTAAAAAAAGAAGATATAATTTCACTCCAACTCTTTAAATTTGAGAGGCATACAGTGACTTCCTTCTAAGAGCATAGTATGGAAAGGGTGAAAAGATAGTAACTTTAGGGAAGAAATCACACAAATCTACCTCAGCCAGGTGATTAAGGTAAATATCAGCAGTGATAAGTTTGAGAAATTTTCACACCCAAGAAGAAGCCCTAAGGAGACATGACCCTCTAAATATAATTTGGTAATACAAAGGGAATTCTAAAACATACGGGGAAAAAAACCATTAGGTAAAAACAAGCAAACAACAAATTATGGACTTTAGTTCATTTTTATGTGTCAACATTTATTCATTAATTGAAACAAGTATACCATACTAGTGATGTAAGATCTTAATGACAGGGGAAATGAGGGTATGGTTTATAATAACTCTGTACTATCTTTATATATATTTTTTAAATCTAAAAAGTAAAGTTTACTTTTAAAGTGTGAATTGAACAGTATTTCACATATAACAACTAGGTTGTTGTTGTTCGGTTTTTTGGGGTTTTTTAAAAGATTAATTCCATAGAAACGGTTTGATCAGTCAGTTTCAGAGTCCTTTGAAACAGCACCCTGGGAAATTAGATGTTCCAGCCAAGTCTGACATTAAGTAAAAGAAGGACTTTACTATCTTCTGTGTCACATTTTCCTCAGTTTCATTTTATAAAAGTACAAATCCAGTCACGGGGGCTCCCTAAAGGCTTTGGTAATGATGTGTAGATTTAGTCATTTTTCATAGCATCTTTTATATTAGTGTAATTTCTAAGACAAGGCCAATTAAAATTGAGAAGCTACCAAACTACATAGCATCACACAGGTAAAATCTAGAAATGTAAAATCCTGAAGTCAGATTTTTTTAAAAATTTATTTTATTGATTTTTTTTTTACAGAGAGAAAGAGAAAGGGATAGAGTTAGAAACATCGATGAGAGAAAATCATCGATCAGCTGCCTATTGCACACTCCCTACTGGGGATGTACCCGCAATCAAGGTACATGCCCTTGACAGGAATTGAACCTGGGACCTTTCAGTCCACAGGCCAATGCTCTATCCACTGAGCCAGACCAGTTTTGGCTGAAGTCAGATTTTTTTTTACAGTGGATCTATAAATTCATGAGAGAGCATGTGACTCATAATTGTGGCCATTTCCATATAGATTGGCCTACATAGCATCAAAAAATGAGAAGTTGCAGTCAGAGAAAGATGCCACTCATTCTTCATATGGATAACAAACATGCCCTAGGTTTTGGGAGATAGTTTAAAATCAAATGTTTTCTACTATTGTTTCTATAAAGAATTATAATATTCTAAAATTTAATATTTCAGCATTCAACTAATATCTTTCAGACTAGTGTTTTTAGTTGCAGAAACATATAATTCTTTGCTAGAGCATATATCCTGTTGATTTTTTATTATTATTTACTTTATTTTTAAATACATATATCCTTTTTAAAATATGTAAAGGAAGAGTCACTACTAGAATTGCACCCTTGAAATTTACTAAACTTTTGGCCTACTTTCCTTTAAGAAATAAAAAAAATATATATATAGGAAAATAGTGCAATACAGAAAACACATACAATATATATGTTCACACTAATGAGTTATCATGATTATCAATACAAAGCCATCACCCAGGTGAGAAGATTTAGAATATCAATAGCATCACTGACACCCTAAGCATGCTTCTTCCCATGTACAAAAGTCACTTCTCCTCAAAAATAATCACTATTTTGAATTCACGTTTACTTGCTTTTTTTTGTAGTATCAACTATCAGTGTGTGTCTCCAATGTTATAGATATTTTTACAGTATGTATTATACCAGATTTTTTTCTTTTAATTCTTCTACCCTGTTTCCCCAAAAATAAGAGTGTCTTATATTAATTTTTGCTCCCAAAGATGTGCTAGGTCTTATTTTCAGGGGATGTCTTATTTTCCATGCAGAAGAATACGGTACACATTTATTGTTAAATGAAAATAAAGGAAATTTATTACCTGTATACAGTACAGTAGTACGGTAGTTGTCAACACAAACCAGACAAACTGTGAATCCTGGGGGCCTTATTTTCAGGAGGATGCCTTATATTTCACTCAGAAGGAAACCTGTAGGTAGGTCTTATTTTCAGGAAAACACAGTACTGAAAATAATGTCTGTGTAACTCATCCACATTGTTGTGTGCATCTGTTGTTTATACTTTAATTGCTGTATAGTATACCATCCTATGAAAATATCACAGTTTAAGGATTCTACTGTTCAAGTACATATGCACTGTTAACAACTTGGTGGTTATTATTACTAATTTGTCAGTTCTATGCATATTTTAATGCATACAATTATGCATTTCTATTTGTTATCCTATCTAATAAAAGAGAAACATGCAAATTGACTGCACCTCCACTATGCCCGCCAGCCATGCCCACCAGCCAATCAGGACCAAGTATGCAAATTAAACCAGCCAATATAGTGATTAATTTGCAAATCCACGTGCAGAGCAAAGACTGAAGACAGTGTAAAAGGAAGCCAAGCACTGCAGAAGGGAGTGAAGTTGTGAAGAAGCAAGCAAATGGGGCAGGGGAGAAGGGAAGGAATCAGGCGGGATAGTGGAGACTGCCACAGGAAGCCCTATTGCAGGAATCTTCCTGAAACAAGCCTCTGGTATACCTATAAGTGGAATGGCTTGATTTACAGACATGCTTATATTCAATTTTAATAGTTAATATCAAACTATTTTCTAAAGTGGTGGTCCTCATTTACAATGGCATCAATACCATCTGTGATCATTCCTGTTGATCCATATCTATGTAAACATTTATTATTATCAGTCTTTTATTTTAGCCATTTTGGTAGTTGAGGACTAGTATCATATTGTGATTTTAATTTGCATTTCCCTAATAATTGCTGAGGTTAAGCAAAACTTATTTTGGCTACTAGAATATCATATCCTCTTTGTGAATTGGCTGTTCATTCTCTCATACACTTTTGCTAGTTATTTACCAATCTTCTTCTCACTACTTTTATAGGAATTCTAGATAAGAATCCTTTGACAGTTATATATGTTGCAATATTTTCTCCCATTACATGGTTTGCCTTTTCACTGGATGATTATATTTGGTAAACAGAAGTTCTCAATTTTTCTAGAGTTAAATTTAGCAGTCCTCTAATTTAAGAGTCTTCTATATGTTTAGTGTTCTGTATAAAAAATTGTTTTCCTGCCACAAGGTCGTGGAGACATTCTTCATTCATCTTTGTTGTTTTGCTTTTAATAATTGGAATTGATTTTTTTAACATAATGGGAGATAAAAATGGAGTTTTATTCTCTTTCAGGTATAGGTTCATTATTCCAGCATTTTTATTGAAAAATAGTCCCTTTCATACTCCTCGGCATTCCAACTTAATCAGGTGTCTGTGTCAAATGAGTCTAATTCTGAGGGGTATCTCTTCTGTTTTATTATTCTTTTTCCCCCCTCTCATTGTGAAAATACCATTCTGTATTATTAAGTTCTTAAAAGAGCCACAAAAATTAGAGTTAACTTCTCACCTGTTTTTCCTTCTTCAAGTATGTCTTGCTATATATGATATCTATATAAATATTTAATAACTAGAAGCCCGGTGCATAAAACTTGTGCATGAGGGGATGTGTCCCCCAGACTAGTCTGCACCCCCTCCAATCTGGGACCCCTTGAGGGATGTCTGACTGCCTATTTAGGACTGACCCCAGTAGGATCGGGCCTAAATGGGCAGTTGAACATCCCTCTCACAATCTAGGACTGTTGGCTCCCAACTGCTCACCTTCCTGCATTCCTTATTGCCCCTAACTGCTTCTGCCTGCCAGTCTGATCACCCCTAACCATTCCCCTGCCAGTCTTATTGATGCCTAACTGCTCCCCTGACAGCCTGGTCACCCCTAACTGCCCTCCCCTGCCAGACTGGTTCCCCCTCAACTGCCCTCCTCTGCTGACCCAGTCACCCCTAATTGCCCTCTCCTGCAGGCCTGGTCCCCCCAACTGCCCTTCCATACATGCCTGGTTACCCCTAACTGCCCTCCCCTGAAGGCCTGGTCCCCACCAACTGCTTTCCCCTGCAGGCCGGGTTCCTCACAACTGCCCTCTCCTGCTGGCCATCTTGTGACAGCCATCTTGTGCCCACCTGGGGGCAGCCATCTTTAATCACATGGAGGCAGCCATCTTGTGTGTTGGAGTGATTTTGAATTTGCATATTACTCCTTTATTAGATATGATTTTTAGAATAATCCCATCATGTTTCCCTAAAAAATCATACTGGAAATTTTATCAATGAGATCATTCTAGGGAAAACTAATGTCAATTAAGATCTTCCAAGCCATGAAAATGATATATCTCTCTTCTATTTAGGTTTTAATTTTATTTTTCTCAATAATTTTTTGAACTTCAAAAATAGTGGAGGAAAAAATACTAGAATCCTTCTGGTAGTAAAAACAATTTAGCTATAAAATGAGATCAGATTTGTCTTGAATAGTTACAACACATACAAATAAAACAGACTGTGTTTGATTTTATTTTTTTAAATATATTTTTATTGATTTTTCACAGAGAGGGAGAGGGATAGAGAGTTAGAAACACTGATGAGAGAGAATCGTTGATCAGTTGCCTCTTGCACACCCCCTACTGGGGATGTGCCCACAACCAAGGTACATGCCCTTGACCAGAATCAAACCCAGGACCTTTCAGTCCACAGGACGACGCTCTATCCACTGAGGCAAACTGGTTTCGGCCAGACTATGTTTTAATAAAACATATTTTGGCATAAAAGTTTTACCTATGAAGTTGTTATTCATGTGGAAAAATTAGCTGTTCATGAACATTAAAGGTTCTAAAACAACCACTCATATCAACTAAGAAAATTTCTTGCAGATATATTCTAAGCTGATTGAAATTGAAATTAAAATCAAGAACTCAAGAAAAAAAGTCAAACATAAAAAGAAATAATAATGAGAATTGAAACCAAGTATTAGTAAATGTCATTTAGATGCAAATAATTACTAAAAATGTGATTTAAAAAATAAAAATAATATCCTGAAAATAATTCTTGAAACCTATGCTAAAATTAATAACAGTAATAATAAGAAGTATGTCAGAAAGGAGGAAGGACATAGTAGATAAAGAAATTTATTCAGGTCCATAGCCAAACATTTTTAATATTTACTAACTATATTAAGAAACTAGAGACTTTAAAGTATCTTTAGTAAATTAAAAGCAGTATTAGTTTACTTCAAAATAATTTCAGAAATAAAATCTAAGAAAACACAATCCCCTCCAATGTGATAAACCCCAGAAGAAGTTGGGGATACAGTGCCTAATAGGACATAGTTCCATGCTCTTAAATGTAATATAGTCTAATGATGAAAAAAGATAATTAAATGTTATCAATGTCCTTTTGTAATATTTTGTATTGTCTGAGAGAACAACCAAATATTTTCAAAACAAAACAGCATAATAATTGTTAGCCATTATTCCTCCTTGAATCTAAAGGGCACATCTCAAATTTCAATCTTAAAGCACCATACTGACATTAATTTGAGATATAAATATGAACATATTTTGAAACATCACAAAATAATTTATTCTTTATCTATCAGGGTCTATTTTATTTGATGTATTAAATGTTAGCAAATAATTTTTTTCACATAACTTTTCAAAATTTTTGATTAGTTAATATGGTCATTGTATTTATAGGTATTCAAACATTGAACCATCCTTCATAGAGAAAACAAGCCTCACATTAGTTTTAGTGTTTTTTAATTGACTATAGGTTTCAATTATTAATATTTTGAGATTTTAGAATAAGTGTTTACACATTATTATTTGTGTTTGTTTTGCCAAACTAAAAAAAAAAAAGCACTATTACTTGGTGCTAACAAGATAATTAATTTTGTTGATCTGAAAAACAAGAATGGAACACAGAAAATGCTTTGGCTTGCCATTTTAATAGAGAAGGGGGCTGTTTTAGATAACTTTCTCACTTTCATACTAGCTATTTATCTTTCTAACTTTTCTCCATTTTCTTCAGTTAATTTTGATAACTTATAGTTTCTTGGGTTCATGTATATAGCATAAAGAACAAGTGAGTTGACGGTGGTTAACAACATTGTAAGAGAAGAATAGGAACAGGTAAGTCCTAGGAGACAATACAGAGAAGGATGTGAAGTGAGAACTTAATAAATAGGGATAAAGACTTTTTATCACCAGGAAACACAGTATCATAATAGCCAATACTTTTAGATACTTAGAGCTACTTTTATGTCCCAGGTACTATTTTAAGTAGGGTATCTGCATATGGTTGTTCAGGCATAAACGTACACCATTCCAAGGTTACCATTTACACTGCAGTTAGTATGAATGATACTCCTAGAATTGCTCATTTAAACCCTGAGGGCCAAACACAGCAGCCTTCTATTAAGCACTTTATAGTATAACACTAGAGGCCCAGAGCGTGAAATTTGTGCACTTGAGGGACCCCATTGGTGCACAATCAGGGCCGGGGAGAGATGCTGGAGGGCTCCAGGGCATGTCTGGCCCATCTCCCTCAGTCCCGATTAGCTGAACCCTAGCAGCAAGCTAACCTACTAGTTGGAATTTCTGCTGCCTAGTGGTCAGTGCATGTCATAGCGACTGGCTGACCAGGCCATGTCGGCCCCATGGTGGTCAGTGTATATCATAGCAAGTGGTTGACTGGCCTTAGCATATCATTAGCATATTACGCTTTGATTGGTTGAATGGCTGACCAATCAAACACTTAGCATATTAGGATTTTATTATATAGGTTGTGTAATAACCCCCAAGAACAACCCTTAGAAGCAAGTACTACTATTATTTCATTTTATAGATAAGGAAATAGAGGCAGAAAGAGTTCCTTGCCCAGGATCCCACAGCTAAAAGTGATAGACCCAGGCTTTTTATCCAGCTCCAAACACTAAATACACAGAAAATAAATTTCTATTGAATTAAAGTAATCTGTATAGAATTACAACACATTTTTCTGTAGGCAAAGAGAAAAGGAATTCCTCAGTTCAGAGCAGAGTGGCAGGAACGAACCATTGAAAGAGATAATATAAAACTGTCTTGAAAGAATGAGTGGAATTAGATAAAGAGGCAGGGGATGGGCTCTCAGCAGGCTCTAACTCATCACCAAAAGTGAAAGCTCAAACCTTATCAATGAACCAGCACAAATGCATGCCCCTGCCTCTGTGCACCCAAACTAACCTTCATTGCTCAATCCATAGGCATCATTCTCTGGTTTTTCTTTTTATAAATTTTATTCTATTAACATGTATTTCAATATATGTATGTATGTATGGGTATGTATGTATTCAACTGTTTTTATTGCTTATTTAACCATAATTAATTCCTAAAGTATGTAATGATGTGTCTAAAAATATATTATGATTTATGTAATATTTTGTTATTTATTGTTTCACTCAATATATTGCCATGATCCATTTTGCTGTTGTACCACTTTTGTCTATTTTTTGTCTGTTCCATAATATTCTATTTTCTAATGACATACTAGAATTTAGTTACCAATTTTTCTATTAAAGGAATAACTGGATTGTTTACAGGTACTGTTAATGCAAATAGACTTACTTTGAAAGTCCTTGTACTCTTAAATTTGATTCTGTATATATTACCAAAAGTGGATTTCTTGGGTCACAGGTTTCTGAATGGTTAAATTTAGAAGGTAGTGCCAAACTGATTTTCAAAATGATTGCTTCAATTTACACTTACTTCCCTTAGTAATGGCTTAGAAAGTCTTTGCATTGGCATCCTATTAATGCTTGGTTATCATCATGTTTTTAGATATTTTGTTATTTGGATGAGTACAAACTAGATAGAGTTGTATTGTAGTCTTTATTTGTGTTTCCCTGATCACCAAAATGATATATGTTTCTGGATATCTGTATAAAAATTACATTATAATGTATTGCATTTTTATTTCAATCAAAGAGCTTTTTATGCCAATAGGCCAGGGCATGTATTTGACATAGAACAGTAAAATTTAAGAGCAAAAGGAATTTATACTTTTCTATCTAAGAGTATTTAAAACATCAGTTATGGCATCACTGAATTTCATTTTTATATAAGAATATGCCACAATTAGTGTTATCTCTGTGATGTACATGAAAACTTAAGTTTAGAATAAATTTTCTACTTCATGAATCAAAATAATCAGTGATATGACTTACAAATCCATATAGATCTTAATCACATAGCTTTACATGCCTCACAAATTCCACTGAAACTTAAAACCCAAGTTATTTTTGAGATAGTCACATTTCAAGTTGGTGCAAAACTGTAAAGTAGTAAAAATAACATCAATTATAAAATAAAGGCACATCTATACATGTGTACATACTTATTGTATTAAGTACGTGGACTTAAATATTACACACTTAAATGCTATTGAAATTTATTTCATTATCTTGTGGAAAGAGCTCCTTGCTGCAGAAATTGTTATCTGACCACAGCTAAGTCAGAAAATAAAATAAACTATATAAAATAAAATGACATCAAAATGCAATAGGTTTTAATAAAGGAAAATTGCAGAGTTGAAGACCACAGGGAGAATAGACCTAATTCTTGGTGAATGTGAAAACATAACTTGCAATAGCTCTCTCTTGCCTAAAAGGTAAAGTATAATTTCCATAGTCTTGACCACAAACATATCTTCAGCTATGTCCTCCATCAGGCCTCTCACTCCAGTTTCTATTTCACTCAATAATCAGTGCCTTTGTGGTTTCAGGTCTTCTTGGCTCTGCTCATTTTCACTGAATTAAAGATGAGATTCCATATAAGAATGATGTGTAAAGTCAGACCACAATTTTTCCAGCAGATATTTGGTTCAGTTTCTCTGCTATTCTGAATAATTCTACTTTGAACATATGTGTACAAGCTTTTGTGTGCACATATGTTTCATTTCTCTTGGGTATATATTTAGGTGTTGAATCTAAACTTTAGTTTTCATGTACATTATCATCTGAAGCAGATGTACTTTTCTATATTTTCACCAGCAATATACCACAGTTTCTATTTTTCTACATCCTATCCAACACTAACTATCCATCTTTTTATTATAGCCATCCAAGTGGGTATGAAATGATATAATGTAGTTTTAATTTGTGGACCAGGTGGGGAAGAGGAGTAACATTCTCGAGCAAAGGAGGTTTCCTAAACAGCATATGAACATTCATACACACATGCACACATGCTAACACACACACACACACACACACACACACACACACACACACACGACTTGGAAACACCATTAGTAGTCTTTTTAAGGTGTGGACCAGCTATTGACTTAACGCCTCCAGGCAAGAAACTCACTGTATCTTAAGGTAACACTTTCTTGTAAAAATTTCTAATAGTTACTAAAATAGTTTTATTAAGCTGAAATATGCTCCTTTGCAGTAGCTACAATTAATACTATTTCTATACCATGGGTCTCATTGGAATGAGATCATTCTTTCCTCCATTTTGCTTCACCAGTAATTTAAAGAGAACAGTTAGGCTTTAAGAATTGGCAACCAGCTTTTTAAAAAATATACCAAAGAACATAAAATTATTTCTCAAAAAAAGTATACATAATAAATTTTGGGATATGTATCAGTCAGAGTTTGGTCAAAGACATAGCAGAAAAAGATATTGTATAAGGTCCAAAACTGCTAATCAAAACACACACAGACAGACACACACACACACACACACACACACACACATTTATGCATTCATGAGTAGTGTGTGTGTGTGTGTGTGTGTGTGTGTGTGTGTGTGTGTATTAGCAGGATTGGATCTTATACAATTCTATAAGCAGTATCTGTGAGGCTTTTGCATCTGTGTCTAATGGTGGAACCTGAAGTCTACAGATAAGATATTAAAGAAGAAAACATGCATGTGAGGTAAGGAAAGCAAGAACAACTGAACACCTGAGTATGTCCTGGAATCCACACAGATGGAATGGAATTTCCAATGGTCTCACAACCTCAAAGCACCCGCATCCATGATAGGTTAGTCTTTAGGGGAAAAAGATACCTGTGCCATGGTGACCACAGATCTGAACTAAGAATAAAGGGACTGAAACAGGAGGTCCAGCAGGAGTTGAAGGAGCTGTGGTCCCGCTGCTACCAGGTGAACAAGGTGAGCCCTCACATAAGTTGGTGCTTCACTTCCACCTGCCAAACCCCTCTCATAATATCTCTTGTGACCCATGCCAGCCAGGAGCTCTGCGGGGAAGGTGATTGTGGAAATATAGTTCCAGCTGAGCAGGACATAATACAAATCTGTTGTAGAATTGATCCATTTTTATTATTAAATAAAAAAATATATACTCTTCATTCTGAAATAGTGATGCATGCACATCTTTCCAATTTTTCACAAAAGGAATATAAAGTATTTCATGAATTTTGAATGCTACACATTCCACAAACAGTCCCTGTGTGAAATATCAGTGTCTGCAAGTCATAGGCAACTAGAGGAACACGTAGACCCTGAAGAGGCCATGCAGATCATGCATTCCATTCTTCTACTGCTGTTTCACAGACCCAGCAAGGTTAAGTGAGTTGAGTACAGATACATAGTCTTTCTTAGGCAAGAGTCAGAACTAGAAGCCATATCTCATTTCTATCAGTCCAGTGTGTTTATTTTTTTAATATGTTCCTATTGACTTCAGAAAGGAAGGTAGTGGGAGAGATAGAAAGAAACATCAATAATAAGAGAGAATCTCCACTTGGCTGGCTCCTGTACACCCCCCCACTGGGGATCGAGCCCGCAACTCAAGCATGTGCCCTGACCAGGAATAGAAATCGTAACCTTCTGGTTCAGGGGTCGATGCTCAACCACTGTTTTTATATGTACCTCATAGTTTTTGCAACTTATAATCTTGAAGTACAAAAATATATTATTACTTAGTATTGTTGTTATTATTTACACTGCCATTTTTGTTCTCCCCTCTCTTGGGGAAAAGCAGGGGTTGGATTTTATGATTGTGTCTACATAATCTTTCCAAACCTACTATAATTTTAAAATTTTCCTCTGTAGTAATTTATTTCTGAAGGTTTCATAATTTCTTTAAAAAAAATATATATATATATATATATATATATATATATATATATATATATATATTATTGATTTTCTACAGAGAGGGAGGGAGAAAGATAGACAGTTAGAAACATCGATGAGAAACATCGATCAGCCTCCTTCCTCCTGCACACCCCCCACTAGGGATGTGCCCACAACCAAGGTACATGCCCCTGACCGGAATCGAACCTGGGACCTTTCAGTCCACAGGCCGACGCTCTATCCACTGAGCCAAACCGGTTTCAGTGGTTTTATAAAGTCATTATATGTGTTTAACTCGTATCGCTATTTAAATTGATCAACTAAATAGATTCCTGTGTTTCTGTTTTGAAATCTATGTTAAGAATAAATTAGTATCAAGAAAAAAAGAGAAAGATTTATGGACACAGATAACAGCATGCTGATTGCCAGGAGAGAAGGGGAAGTGGGGAGCGGTGGAAGGGAATAATGATGATGGAAGGAGACTTGACTTGGGGGGGCAAACACACTATACAATATACAGATGCTGTATTGTAGAATCGTATACCTGAAACCTATATAATTTTATCAACCAATGTTACCCCAATAAATTCAATAAAAAAAAATACTGAGTTATTTAAAAAGAAAATTAGTATCAACAAAAGCAGCGTGCTTTCTTGTTTATCCATAGAATGTCTGCCTTCTGATTGGGAAAGGAGTTCAGCTTGTATTGCTTTAGGAACAAAATTACATTGGAAAGGGAAGCACACCTTAATTAAATCTGATCTAAAGCCATTCCCCCGCACAAACTATTTCAGCACTGACTGTTTTCTGCTGTATAAGCTGCATCACCATCCTGGTTCAATGCAGTCTTGACTGAAGTACCACCTAAGCATGGCAATTAGTGCAGAAAGACATAAAGGTGTGAGCAAATAAGATAACATTCAGGGGAGAAAAACAAGTCCAATTTATGAAATAAAATATAACCAACAAGCTGTTACTGTAATGTAAGAAAAACTCTTATTCATGCTTCCGATTTGTGTTCAAATCCAGTCTGTTTCTTGTCTACCAATATTTAAAAATAAGTTGATGTTGTGCTGTGATTGCGAGGTGAAATGAACAGATTAGGAGTTGCACAGCTGTTTATGGTTTTGGTTTATAGCTCTGGGACATCCCGTTCTGGAGACATTTCGTTCCAGTTCATTTTAACAGTAATTAGAAGTTCCCCCATAACCAGGAGCTTGCTGTTGAAACAACTTCATTAGTTTGGGTGATTTTATTGGTTTCCTTTAGAGTGAAGAACTAGAACTAATAGTTGTAATTTAATAGGAAAATTACTGAAGCAAGAAAGATTCCAATGAATCTTAAATGAGGCCTTAGACAGTAGGTTCCCTTCCAAATAATGAAATATAAGAGAACCGTGTACACCTAGAAAAATTGTTATGTGAATGCATATAGAGTAGCATGAGAGGGCCATTACTGTTAAATGTGTAAATACTGCTTAAATAAAACATGAAGTACCATACTGAAAAACACAGGTAAATTGGCATAAATTTATCCATTTAAGGCATTTTTTTCTTCACACTTCATTTAAAGTGAGGTAAAGTCAACACAGTTGGCCTTTGAAATATTTGTCTTCCTTTAGATAAAGTGACTAATTCATTTTTCTAAGCCTGTTTTTCCTCTCATTTCCATTCTATTATTATCTTCACTTTTGTTCCTCACACATCAGCTCCTTAAGTAGCAACATTTTCTTTGTCACTAAAAGAATGAATGGGTCAGTATTATATCACCTCTGGTACAAACATGATTTCCTATCTGCAGAATACTTGATAATCATTTAGGATTTTTTCCTCTCACTTTCAATGCAATGTGGCCCAGGATTACTCTCAGTATTCTAGAAATGACAAAACAGATCCAGAGAGGAACTTACCCAAGGCTTAGCCGTCTACACTTTTTCTTAGGGTCTACATCATGACACTGCCATCCTTTGGGAATGAAGCTCATTATAATGAAGAGAATGTGTTAAAATTTCAAAATGTGTAAAATTCATTATGCCTAGGCCCTAAAAAAAATGGAGCATATATAGGAAAAAGGTTACTTCCTGGCTTCAACTCCAGGTATAAAAAGATAATCTTCTATGACAGATGGGCCTCAAAATCTATGAGTTGGAACTATGTCAAAATCCATGGAGTGGGAACTATGTCTGTCATGCTGATATTTATAATCTATGTGCCAGACAATGGGTAATTTCTCATAAATATTGGTGGAATAAATATTGGATAACTAAACAAATTAATAAAACAAGTATGATCAATCCCATTAGGCTTCAGACACTAGAATTGTTCCCTCCCTGTGTGTTATGAGTATTATTTCCTAAGGAAGTGGGTGGAGTCATGCAAAAAAACTAAAAAAGAGAGGAATAGAAAGAAGGAATTGGGAACCACTCAGGAGAAGATACATTTTGTGAAGAGAGCAGCTGCTTAGATGTTTTCCCTTTGAGGAATTGGGCAAAAGGTCATGTTTCCCAAATACTTAACTGTTCTGATGCCATGTTGTAACATCTTTTGAAATTATCACAGGTCTTTGGTGAAGAATTTTAAAGACACAGCCTTTTACTCTATTCCCAGCATGCCCAAAGGGAGACTCCCTCCACACTCCCATCTTCACACTGATGCCAGTGGAGAACAAACATCATTCTCAAAGCTAATTGAAGAAACCAGCACATGGGAAATGACAGTCCTAAGCAGACTGAAATTTCTCCAGTGTGTTCAACTTAAAAGAACCAATATGACAGGAAATGGCAGTTACCTCTTAAAATAAATCATTAGGTCCCTAGGCCTATGAAGATGGCGGCACTATGTGGACCACATGAAAAAAAAGGAAATTTGAAGTCTGAAGTCAAAAGAGCAAGGAGAATTTACTTGTAGCTGAGTGTCCATCCTGAATGTCAGCAAAATGGAAGATTCTATGTGCAATGATAACAGTAATTACAAGCTCATATTAATATGGAATTTCAGGTGGTCTAGTATAAACACGGAAATATAGGCAATTGTGTGCAGTAAGTTCATATATCTATTATATAATAAAGAATTATACTCTTAATACCTGATCATTTAGGACCAGGCTCATTATTATAACAGAAATTCAAGAGCATCAATCTAAAAGAAGTTCCATACTAATGGAAACTGTTACATTATATGTAAAGGGGTGACATGGGAGGCCCCTGTGTTTACTTGCATAAAAGTCTAAGTAGCTTAATAAAAAGAATACATTTACTAAAGCATTTTATTCTCTCAAATATTCCCAATTAGTCTATAGCTCCAAATACCTCTCCTGATTCTATAAATGTGACAAATCAGTCACTTACTGTCACAATAAATCTGAATAATGAATTACCTTAACACATAGTTGACATGAAAAAACTACTTATTTCTCACTCACAAGTCTGCAGGTGCCTGGGGTTCAGCTTTTCAAAACTGTGCTTCAAAGGCTTGACTCAACACTGTGGGCTGGTACTACAACAGTTTTATGTGTCTGTCATTTTCCATTGACCCATGATTACCTGAGTCATATTCTTCTCACAATGAAGGACAAGAGCTCAGGAAGACAAGCCCAACCATGCAAATGCTTTCAAGTCTCCATGTAAGTTGCCTCCTCTAACATACTTTAACCAAAGCAAGTCACATGACCATCCCCCAAGTCAATGAGGCAGAGAAGTATATGCCTTCCCTGAAGTATTTCCTGAACAATTACTTAATGTACCAGGGTGAGTAAGGAATTCACTAGTTAAAATATCTCTGTTGCAAACTTTGTAAGGAGGACACTTGAAACTGGAGGAAAAGAAGGGTCTTTAAGAATGGTGGAGAATAATTGTCTTCAAAATCAGCATATCTCCCTTTAGAAACATCCAAGAACATTTAGAGTAAAGGTTATAGTAAGCAGTAAGTACGATAAAAGTTGCATTAACTAAGTACTTAAGTAATGAGCAATCTCGTATGTATCAAGCACCGAGGAAGAAAGAAAGATAAAATGCACAGGAGCTTCTCTATGAAATCCAGAACACAAGGGAGCCATGAACCGTGATTTCAGATCTGGGGCCTGAAATAACAATAGCACAACTCAAAGAGCAGGCGAGGCACCTGTGTTCACTGAGCCTTGTTTACAGCAGCCAAGATTTGGGAGCAACCCAAGTGTCCGTCAGTAGATGCGTGGATAAAAAAGCTATGGTGCATTTGCATAATGGAATACTATACAGTTGTTAAAGGGGGAGGAAATTTTACCCTTTGCAACAGCATGGATGGAGAGCATTAGGCTAAGGAAAATAAGACAGTCAGGGAAAGACAACTACCATATGATTTCACTGATATGTGGAATATAATGAACAAAATAAATTAATAAACAAAATAGAATCAGACTCATAGATACAGCAAACAGACTGATAGCTGTCAGAGGGGAAGGGGCTGAGGGACTAGGTAAAAAAGATGAAGGGATTAAGTAAAAAACAAACAACAAAAAAGACCCACAACAAAACAACCTACCAATAGACACAGATAGTATGGAGATTATCAAAAGAAAAAGGGGGTAGGAAACATAAACAAGGGGTTAGTGATGGAATAAGACTTGACTTAGGGTGGTGAACACACAATACAATATACAGATGATGTATTATAGAGCTGTACACCTGAAACTTACATAATTTTATTAACCAATGTCACCCCAATAAATTCAATAAACATAATGCTATTTTTAAAATATACTTTATTGATTTTTTTACAGAGAGGAAGGGAGAGGAATAGAGAGCTAGAAACATCAATGAGAGAGAAACATTGACCAGCTGCCTTTTGCACACCCCTACTGGGGATGTGCCCGCAACCAATGTACATGCCCTTGACTGGAATCAAACCTGGGACCTTTCAGTCTGCAGACCAACACTCTATCCACTGAGCCAAACTGGTTTTGGCCCATAATGCTATTTTTTAAAAAGTGGGTGAGAGCAAGTGGTAGAATCAACATTAGTTCTACAAGGATTATCAAGGCGGGATCAGAAGTCAAAGATGCACACCTTTGCCACATGGGAGGTGTGAGTCATGGAGGAACATGGGAGATGTATGTGTTACTGTAAGAGGTTCCTGCACACAGGTCTTTTTAAAATATATTTTATTTATTTTTTACAGACAGGAAGAGAGAGGGACAGAGTTAGAAACATCAATGAGAGAGAATCATTGATCAGCTGCCTCTTGCACACCCCCTACTGGGGATGTGCCTGCAACCAAGGTACATGCCCTTGACTGGAGTCGAACCTGGGACCTTTCAGTCCGCAGGCCGATGCTCTATCCACTGAGCCAAACCGGTTTGGGCTGCACACAGGTCTTTGAGTCACTGAGAGGGGTTTCAGAAGTCTGAAGTTCCAGGGGAGTGTTGTTATAGGAGACCCTAGTTCACTTCCAGTGTGGAAACTATGAAAACAATTGTTATGTTAATTTATATCCAGAAAATATAATATTTGCACTAATTGACTTCAAGGAAAAGTGCTGGGGTAGGTTTCACAGCTGCTTTACTAGAATAAAACTAAAACAGTATAATTTTATTTTTTCATGGATACGTGGACAAGGGGTAACATGAGTGTGAAGCTATTTTCCTCGACACAGCATGAGTTTGCTGTGAACACAAAGGCTCCTTTCCTGGACCTCAAGTAACGATATTTTTGTCATTATCATCATCATCATTACTGACATTTTTTCAAGGTACCAAACACTGTATTAAGCACCTGACTGGTATTCACCCATTGAACCCCTTAAATAAGCATATGAAATAGGTATTATTAATTCTATTTCCTGAAGGAACTGTGCTCAGAACAACTTGTCTAAAATTACACAATCAATAACCAAAAAAATGTCAGACTTGAAACTTAAATGCATTAGGTTTTAAAATGGGGTATACATTTCCAGACAAATATGATACAATTATTCCTTTGGATTTATCAAAACATGCCATGGGCAAGGTAACCACGCAAGCTTTGATTAAATCTGTACCACACTTCAGTGAGGGGAGGGGAGAGTTCATCTACTCTCTAAACATAACATCTGACACCAACAGACATTTCTCAGACTGTTAAATGGAAAATGAAGCTCCCAGAATGACAGTTGTCTTTCATTGATCAAATAATATGTCATGATGATTTATACAGGTGTAATCACTTGCTTTAACGCACAATAAAAAGACAAGCTGATATTATACTGAACAGCTCACCCTGATGGCCAGCTCAATCATCTTCATTTCTCAGGCACTTCATTGCTAAGAGATGCCAGAATAAATTGAAGGGAACAAAAACCTTCATATAATAAAAAGAAAATAGAGAAATTATGCCTAAACATGTGTAATAAGGATTCTGTGAGGCAGCATTTTTGTTATCTGAATAGTAAAGCAATAGAGAGAAAAAATTTCAGAAAAAAAAATGGTGTTTGATCCTTGTTCAAAAGAAGATGAAAGAAATATGTATGTATCTTTTTGGCATATCCTTCACATCTCGAAAATTCAATAATTCAATGTTTGACATAGAAGGAGCCAGTTTCAGTAGTAAAACCTTAACTATTTTACTCCAGCAGTGAATGCTTAGCATATTTACTACAAAAATACAACAAATAGACTGCAATAAAGTAAAAATAAATATCATTTTAACTCAAATGTTTAAGTTATTAAATGATTTCAGAAACAAAGTGCACTCATAATTCTGTTGGTTACCACTTGCTTTCTTTTCCTTTAACATTTCTTCATTAGCCAACCTTTTGCTACAAAGGCACAACTGCTATTTGAACTTGAGTCAGCTTGTTCCCTTTTGTGTCCAAATAAATGTATTTTCTTAATTTAACCCTCATGTACACTTCCTGATGCTTCCTTCAAGTCTGATTGTTCCCTTAGGACCATTCACCAACAATTTGAATTGTCCCATCTCTTCTCTCTCTCTCTCTCTCTCTCTCTCTCTCTCTCTCTCTCTCTCTCTCTCTCTCTCTTCAGTTTACCTTTATTTTACCTTTATTACAGATGTCTCCTCTTCTTCTCCCAATGACGCCTTCCACCCTTCTTCCACCCCCTCCCCAGGCCTTCAACCACACTATTGTATGGCCATGGATAATACATATATGCACATAAGTTCTTTGGTCAATCTCTTCCTGCTCCCCTTTCTCTCTGAGGTCCCACGGTCTGTTGAATGTTTCAATGTCTCTAGATATATTTTTTTCAATAGTTTATTTTGTTCATTAGGTTCCACATTTAAGTGAGATCATGTGATATTTGTCTTTCTCTGACTGGCTTGTTTCACTTAATACTTCCCAGGTCCATCTATGCACAGTATTCCATTATGGACATGTACCACAACTATTTTATCTATTCATCTACTAATGGGCACTTGAGCTATGTCCAGATCTTAGCTACTGTAAATAGTTCTTCTATGAACATGAGAGTGCATATATTCTCTCTGATTTGTGTTTTGGGTCTCTTAAGATATATCTCTTGAAGTGGATCAGTGGGAAAAATAACAGCTTCATTTTTAATTTTTGAGGAAACTCCACAGTTTTCCACAGTGGCTGCATCCTACCAGTAGTGTACTAGGGTTCCCTTTTTTCCACATACTCACCAGCACTTGTTGTTTATTGATTTGTTGATGGTAGCCATTCTGATAGGTGTGAGGTGATACCTCATTATCATTTTAATTTGCATCTCTCGAATGATTAGTGACTTTGGACATTTTTTTATATGTCTCTTGGCCATCTGTATGTCCTCTTTGGAGAAGTGTCTTTTGAAGTCCGTTGCCCATTTTATAATTGGATGGTTTGTCTTCCTTTTGTTAAGTTATATGAGTTCTTTATATATATTGGAAATTAACCACTTATCAGAGGTACTGTTGGCAAATATGTTCTTCCATGCAGTAAGACCTTTTTTCATTTTGTTGATAGTCCCATATCTCTTTAACCAACTTTTTCATACTTTAATTCTTACAATGTCATTTTCATTGGCAATCCAGATCAATTCTACTACCATCTCTATATATTATCAATGAAATCTCTTTCTATATAATTCTCCCAATTTTCTATGGGTCTTCTTGTCCGTAATAACTTAAAAACACTTAAAGTTAATTTTTTGTTGTCATCACTATACATATTCTCACAAATAAATTATCATAAAGAACAAACAATAGCATAGTAATAATAGCAAATGGCTCGGACTATTCTTACAATCACAGCATTTTAGGTTCATCATTTATAATCTTTTGTATTAAAGCATTCTTGCTGGCAAATGACAGAAGTTCAACTCAAACTATGCTAATAAAAATTATTTAATTGTTTAGCGGAGACATCTAGAGATAAAACTGGCCTTTGGCAAGTTTGAAACTGGAGACAAAAGAATATCACAAGACCTCTCACTCTCTCTCTCCTTCTCTTTATCTTCTTATCTCAATTTCTTAGCTCCTCATTTCTCTGCATGTTGGAATTATAGCTCTGAATAAAGACAGAATTCATTTATATATCTAATAAGAATAGTCATGGGCATTTAATTTTACTATCTAGCTTCCAACCTCAACAAAAAGATTTAGAGGGTTTTGGGAAATTGTTATTGATGCAACGTCTATATACCAATACCAAGAAAGGTCTTTATTCAGTCAACTTGAGTCAGTCAGAGCTATGTATTACACTATTCACTATTCAGAGGCATAGGATATTGGCCAATTGGCCAATTCTAGGATCCATGCCTGGTAGGAAAAGAGGACATAACTACCTTAACTGGAAATCTCATTACACTTATGGAATGCAGTCAATTGAATATCAAGAGAGAAAGAAGAAATGCCGGGTATACAAAACCAACATTTTCTCACTACATTCCACCTTACAGTTGTCAAATTTCTATGTACATTCTGTTCCATAAATATGATCATAGAATATTCTGACCTGAAGAAACCAGTTTGGCTCAGTGGATAGAATCGGCCTATGGACTGAAGGGTCCTGGGTTTGATTCCGATCAAGGCCATATACCTTGGTTGTGGGCACATCCCCAGTTGGGGGTGTGCAAGAGGCAGCTGATTGATGATTCTCTCTCATCGATGTTTCTAACTCTCTATCTTTCTCCCTCTCTGTAAAAAATCAATAAAATATATTTTTTAAAAGAATATTCTGACCTATTACAATAAACTATTACTCATGTATAAAAGCAAATAGAATCAGGTCAAGCAAGATTGTAACCCCGGAGGTTCCTGAGCTTCCCTCTTTTCACATAAAATGTATGGCTCCACATCTAAAAAAGATCCAGAAACTAGCTGAGCAACTCCTACACATCTAATCAAAAATAGCATAGACACATTGAAATGGGTAGGAAAAACTGAGACATATTCTTGCCACTAACCCCATCTCCAGCACAGCAGCATACAATCAGGAGAGAATCTCCAAATCCATATTTTACACAAGGAACAAAAATTTTAAAACCCATGTCTAGAGTCCAAATTTTTAAGATCTCCATCAGAAAGATAGACCTCCAAAATATATAGCTCTGAAAATCAATAGGGCTTTTGTTCACATGAGAGTAGAACAAATAAAGAAGCAGTTCTCATTGGGCATGTGAGCCCTCACCATGGCTACCTCCAGGAAACAGTTGCTAGCAGCAAAAACCCATCCATTTCAAAATATCCTTTGTCCAATGCAAATGATCACAGGAGACTACTATAAACAAGTATAGATCAAAATATTGGATTACCTGGAAGAAATGGATAAATTTTTAGAAACATGAGAAAGCTACCAAGAATGAATCATGAAAATACAAAGTCTGAACAGACAAATTGCTAGTAAGAAGATTTAATCAGTAATCAAAAACCTCCCCCAAAAGAAATATCTAGGATCAAATGGTTTGACTATTGAATTCTAAAAAATATTTAAAGAATTATTACCAAATCTTTTCAAACTTTTCCAAAAAATAGAAGAGGATGAAACACTTCCAAACTCATTTTACAAATTCAGCATTAACTTAATACCAAAGGCAGACAATAACACCACAAGAAGAAGAAATTATAGGCCAATATTCCTGATGAACATTGATGTAAGTAATCTCAAAAATATTAGCAAATCAAATTCAATAGTACATTAAAAGAATAATATAACATGATCAAATAGAGTTTATTCCAGGGATGCAAGGATGTCTCAATATCCACAAAACAATCAATGTGATCCACCACACTACCAAAATGAAGAATAAAACTCATATGATTATCTCAATAAATGAAGACAAAACATTTGACAAATTCAACATTCTTTTATGATTAAAAAACAACAACACACAAACTAAGTATAGTAAGAATATACTTCCATATAATAAAGGCCATATATGGCAAGCACACAGCTAATATCATAATCAACAGTACAAAGTTCAAAGCTTTTTCTCTAAGATCAGGGTACAACACAAGAATGCTCATTCTTGCCACTTTTATTTAAGATACTACTAGAAGCCCTAGTCAGAGCAGTTAGGCAATAAAAAGAAATTAAAAAGCATCCAAATCAGAAAGGAAGAATCAATATTGTCTCATTTTCAGATGGCATGACCTTTTTATATAGAAAACCCTAAATGCTCTACAAAAAAAAAATGTTAGAACTAATAAACAAAGTCAGTAAAGATACAAGATCAATATACCCAAATCAGTTTCATTTATACATACCAAAAGCAAACTTTCAGAAAGTGAAATTAAGAAAACAATATTGTTTACAGTAGCATCAAAATCAATAAAAAACTTGAAAATAAATTTAATCAAGGAGTGAAATATTTATACACTTAAAACTATAAGACATTTATAAAAGAAACTGAAGAATACAGAAATTAATAAAAAATATTCTGCATTCATGGATCAGAAAAATTAATATTGTTAAACTGGGCATACTACACAAAGCAATCCACAGATTCAATGGTTATGAAATTATAAAGCATTTTAACAGAAATAAACAAACAATCCTAAAATACATATGGAACCACAAAGGAACTCAAATAACTGAAGCAATTTTGAGAAAGAACAAACCTAGAGGCACCACACTTCCTGATTTCAAACTGTCTTACAAAGTTACTGTAATCAAAACTGTATGGTATTGGCATAAAAACAAACACATGCATCAATGGAAGAGACTTGAAAGCCTAGGAATAATCTATGTACATATGGTCAAATAATTAATGACAAATTTAAGAATTAAAACCAGGAATACACAATGGGAAAGAATAGTCTCCTCAATAAATGATGTTGGCAGTATTGGACAGCCACATGCAAATGGATAAATTAGTTCTCATCTTATGTGGTATACAAAAATCAACTCAAAATTAATTAAAAGTTGAACATAAGACCTAAAAGCTCCCAGAAGAAAACATAGGAGGGAAACATCCTAACATTGATCTTGGCAATGATTTTTTAGATTTTTATACTAAAATCAAAGGAAACAAAAGCAAAAGTGAACATGTATTACTACATGAAACAGAGTAGCTTCTACACAACAAAGTAAATCATCAACAAAATGAAGAGATAAACTACAGAATAGAAAAGATATTAAAACCACTTACCTGATAAGAGGCTAATATCCAAATTATGTATAGAACTCACTAATTAAAAAATTTTAAAAACCCATTTTTTAAATGGGCAAAAGACCTGAATATTTCCAAAGAAGATATATAAATGGCCAACATGTACATGACAAGGTTCTCAATACTACTAATCATAAGGGAAACGCAAATCAAAACTAAAATGAGATATCATATAACACCTGTTAGGTTGCCTATTTTAAAAAAAGAGAGAGATAGCAAGTGCTGATGAGAATGTGGAGAAAAGGGAACCTTTGTTGGTAGGAATGTAAACTAGTACAACCACTGTGGAAAGCAGTGAAGGAGATTTTCAAGAAATTAAAAAAAGAACTAGCATATGATCCAGCCATCCTACTTCTGGTTATATATCCTTAGGAAACAAAATCATTACCTCAAATAATGTATTCCTATGTTAATGACTCACAATAGCCAAGATATAAAATCAATCTAAGTGTCTTTCAATGGATGAAAGGGGAAAAAAAGCATAGTGTATATGTGCAAATGAAATATTACTCAGCTTTTTTAAAAATATATTTTATTGATATTTTACAGAGAGGAAAGGAGAGAGATAGAGAGCTAGAAACGTCGATGAGAGAGAAACATTGACCAGCTGCCTCTTGCACTCCCCCTACCTGGGGATGTGCCCGCAACCAATGTACATGCCCTTGACCGGAATCGACCTGGGACCTTTCAGTCTGCAGACCGATGCTCTACCTTTGAGCCAAACCAGTTTCGGCTATTACTTAGCTTTAAAAGGAAGGAAATCCTCTTATTTGTGACAACAAGGAGAAGCCCCAAGGGCACTTTGCTAAGTGAAATAAACCAGGTAGAGAAAGACATAAACTGCATGGTATCACTTATATTTACAATCTAAAAAATAATAATACTAAACCAACTCATAGAAACAGAAAATTGAAAAGTGTTTTCCAGGACATAAGGAAAAAAGGAGGAAGTTGATAAAAGGGTATGAACTTACAGCTATAGATAAATAAAGTCTGAAGATCTAAGATATAACATGGTGACATGTAGTTGATAACTATTGTATAATTAAAGTTTGTAAGATAATAAAACTTAAATGATCTCACATAAAAAAAGTAAATATATAAAGTGATGGGTATTTTAATTCAAGAGCAGGAATTCTGTCACAATGGATATGTATAGCAAATGTTGCATCATTATATATTCTAAATGTATTATAATTTTTATTTATCAATAACACTAAAAAATAATGAAAAGGAAAAAATAAAAGCAACTAATGTATGACAGTCCAAACTCTGATAAAATATCTCATCCAGCATAAGTTCCAGAATCATTTATTCCTATACTTTCTTTTTCTTTTGAGTTAGAATAAGTTGAAAGATAGACACGGAAGCCAAACAAAAGAAAAAATAATATTATTAATGGTTCAGAAGTAATTACACAATGTGGTTGTAGCTCTGAATCAAAGGACTTGCCATTCGTTCTCCCCTGAATTAAGGGCCTTTGGATCTGCCCACACAGTCCCAAGAAGACCCAGGCAATAGCAGGCCTTCCCGGGCAGGTAAAGGACATAGTCTCTCAGCTTACCACATGGCTCAGCACAAACTGAAACGGTTGTCCTCCAAGATCTAAAGGATCCCACCAAGAAGAGGAAGGAAGATGATGAGATGTGCATGCCCAATGTTCTCAGCCAATCTCATTTAAATAGTTGGTTTCTGGTCCCGGGGAGGAGTAATGATTAAGGAGTCAAAGGAAATTCAGGAGTATTTTCTTTCTAATGACAGTTTCTCCATATGAAAACACAGAAGTGGGAAATAATTTTCCCACCCCCAACAGTGAAGAACAAACGGTCCTCTAAAAGCATAACCTATTATTAAATGACATCTGGAAAGCAATAGTAAGGAGAAATCAGAAGAGGATATATCAGTCAATAGAGGGTAGGTTATTCTTAGGGAAATGATCTGAAAATCTCCATGGCTGAAAAAAAAACACCTTTTGTTTTATTTCTTAATCCCTCTGCATTTCCATCAGTGGTCAGCTGGCAGGTTGGCTCTGATCCTTTGTATTGCCCTTAAGTAGGGGTTCCTAGCAATTATTGTAGGTGTTGAACATCCATAGGCTCTTTTATTTCCCCATTTAGAATTTTTCCATATTATAATTCTATTAGAAGCATTAAGTCTGCCAGACTATTCAATTTCTGGCAACATTAGCTAATAAGCCATAAAACTTAGATCTTCCTGACATTAGCAAGAAGCCTTGAGCTTCTTCCCATAATCCTAGACTTCAGACACTACCATTTGGTCTCTGCCTCCTACAATACTGCATTGAGGCCTAGTCAATTTTTACCTCCTTTGCTCCAAATTGCATCCCATAGAAGGTACTTTACCTTGGGAGGGATTATAAACTCTACCATGCAATACTTGAGTACACAGGGAAAGGTAGTAGCAAAAACCTGCACTATTCTTTCTTCCATTTCTTTAGCTCTTTCACAGTCCCACTCTTGTTTTCTACCGTTATTTTCATCTTCCTCCATTTCATTGCACCAGCTTCAGAGTGAGAAAAAGAATTTGAATTTTGAAAATAATTAGCTTCTGATTATCTGATCCTCAGTAGTCTGAAGTTGCTGGGCACAGACAGAAAGAGCTCTTATTTACAAATGTAAATGCATCTTTCTGCTTTCAAATGGTTCAAAGTTTGTCTATTTCTTACCGAATACCAAATCCTTAAAGTTTGTCAACACTTACTAGCATTTTCAGGTTTTTCAAACATATAATTCAGAACTCTGGCCTCTATAAGTTTAACTTCCAAAGTATGAGAGGTAGTTCATTAATATAGTATTTAGTTACTATATAAAAAGCTTCCTGCCGAAACCAGTTTGGTTCACTGGATAGAGCGTCAGCCTGGGGACTGAAGGGTCCCAGGTTCGATTCAGGTAAAGGGCATGCACTCTGGTTGCGGTCACATCCCCAGTGGGGGGTGTGCAGGAGGCAGCTGATGGATGTTTCTCTTTCATCAATGTTTCTAGCTCTCTATCTCTCTCCCTTCCTCTCTGTAAAAAATCAATAGAATATATATATAGCTTTCCAACCACACACTCTCTCTTTCTCCCTCTCTCACTCTTTCTCTGTCTCTCTCTTAGTCGACTTGGACAGTGGACAAACTAAATGTGCTCTCTCATAAACAGTGCATCACCCCTTTGCTGAGCCTCATTCTAGGTGCACAAGTTCCACAATAAAACCTAATGCTGTGGTACCCATAGAGCAGAAGCTCAGCAGATGCAGCAGATGAAGATAATGATGCTGATAATGATAAAATATAAAAACGGTTGTGTCTGCCACATTGCCATATAGTTCCTTAGCTACAGCTGCATTTCGGATTCTAAATAACATGAAGTCTTGCCTCATTGGAAAAATATACAGCCATGGATTTCCTACCAGAGAACTTCAAAAGAATTATCATCACCAGTGCAGAACTTTTTTTATGTTGTCATAAAGCTAAGAGAAGTCAATTAGGTCTCGTACCTCATTAATGATTTCCACAAATCACATTTACAGCCAGCCTCACTTCCAGTGTGAAACGAAGAAATGTCATTTACAAAGACAAGTTTTGACACCCTTATATTATGGTATTGCAGAAACTGTGAGGGTAATTAATTTTTACTTGTACTGCAATGAATCCAAGCAAAACTCTAAAAGTCATTTGGCCAATTACTGACTCTTTAGGGCAATGAAGCTTTTGACGCTTGAGTTTATAGTACTGTATGATCAAAGCTTTAATGAAATTGCTTCATGGCAGAAACTACTGGACTATTAAGAGAAAACTACAAAAATAAATGAGTGCCTAGCTGTGATTCTACACACACACACACAGACACACACAGACACACACACACACACACACACAAAATGGGTGCCTTCTGGTTTTCTTTGATTGTCTATTAATTTCTCATGATAGAGCCCCATGTGGTACTCCTCTGACAAATTTCACTAAAGCATGCCTTCTCTTTTGCAAATTAGTAAAGCAAAGTCCTGCATGTGATCTTCCTAATGGGGCTTTTTATCCCACTGTTCTTTATTATTATTTTAAAAGGAGTAGGTGTTTTCTCATTCTCCTGAGTAATGGCTGGGCTGGCTGGAGCTCTTTTATAGATATCACAGTATATCACCCAATAGGTGTCAGGAAGAATTCATGCTGTGTTGCAGGTCCACAAGCATCTATCCACTACTAATCCTTCTGTTGTGCTGCTTTAAAACTCACAGTGAAATCTAAATGGTACAGTAAACCAAGAATTTAGTGAGAGACTTAACTATCCATTCTCCCTGAATAAAACCATTACTGACTTGGTATCATATAACTCTTTTAAATATTCTAAACAGCTCATTCCTAGGCCTAGTTCAATCAGGCTCTCATTTTCCTATACTTTCTCTGAGAAATACAGTTAGAGGTACTGATTAAGAATGCAAAACCCAGTGAAAAGGAAATAAGTTCTAGGTTCCTGTTGATTCTACTAATACTTTCAAAACAGATACAGAAATTCACCATTTCTCACTGCTTGCACACATACACCCCAAATGCAGGCTACCATCATCACTTACCTGGATTATTTCAGCAACCTCCTCTCTGATCACATACTTCTGCTCTGCTTTCTACCTCCAACAGTCTATTCTCAACAGAGCAACCAGAGTGAGGCCATTAAAACAAATCACATCATGTATCTCCTTGGCCCAAAACTATATAATGGTTCACAATTTCACTGAGATAAAAAGCTAGAGTCCTTACAATGACCTGCAAGACCCCAGATAATCCAGCCCCCTTACCCCTCTACTGTGTGTTTTACCAATCTCCCCTCAGTCAATCCACACCAGTCAAATAGGCCTCTTCACTGTTTCTCAGCCAGGCAGGCATGCTTCTGCTTCATGGCTCAGTCTTTCTCTCCTTACATAGGTGATTTATGCGTGGCTAAGCTTTCTCACTTATTCCAGATCTTAGCTCACATATCATCCTTCCAATAATTAAAGTATTCCTATATACTCCATTATGAATTTCAGCTGCCTATGTGCATTTTCCCTCTCTCTTGTCTGCCTTAGTTTTCTCCATAGCACTTATCACCATCTGTCATAGAATATATTTTCCTTATTCATTTCACTTATTATTGCTATCTCCCCACCACGCCATAGAAAGTAAGTTCCACAAAAAGAAGGTATTTTTGTCTGTTTTATTTACTGATATATCCATGGCAAATGAATATAATCAGCCATAAGAAACCTATAACTATAGCTTCTATATTTCACAGCTGTGAATCTGTTTTTATACAAAAATCAAAGAAACTCAAATAAAAACTCAACACTCGGTTTGTTTACTATAATACCTACCACATCCCCAGCAATCTGGGGATACAGTGGTGAGAAGAGTGACCAGTTACCAGTCTTCATGGAATGTATTCAATGGATACATACTGTGGCCTGAAAATATATGGAATTAATACGAATTTTCAGTTCTTGTCATTGAGAAAAAAGCATTAAAGTAAGAGATATTTTCCCCTTACTGTATCCTAACAAGTCAAGGTTTTCTTCTTTAGAAATTATCACTGCCTTTTGTATCACATACCTAGAAACGGAATTGGCCAGTCACCCAGAGATAAAAGTATGCTCTATTGTTTGAGAACTTGAGTCCTATTTAGAGGAAGGGGGGAAAAAAGACTAATTCTGAGAATTAAAAGGAAAAGGAGACTTAAGCCCTGATAAAAGCGGGAGTTGGGGACATGTGCACATTTCCATGAATAGTGGAGATTTATATCCTTCTTGCATTTAGGCATCAATATTAGGCATCAGATATTGAATATGATGAATAATTTAGCACCAAAGTCCTAAGCATGGTGTTATCCAGTATGGCTCAGCATGTAGAGCATAGACCCATGGACAGAGGGTTCCAAGTTCAATTCCGTTCAAGGGCATGTACCTCAGTTGCCATCTCGAACCCCAGCCCTGGTTGGTGCCCGTGCCGGAGGCAACCAATCAATGTATCTCTCACTTCATGTTTCTCTCTGTCTCTCTCCCCTCTCTTCCACTCTTTCTAGACATCAGTGGGAAAATATCCTTGACTGAGTGTTTCTAAAAAAGTCCTAAGAACAAGTAGGCAATTACCAGGTAAAACAATTATACAAAAAAAGAATTATTCTACTCACAGTTTTAACTGTCTTAAGGGATAACAGTCTTAATTGATATCATTTCTTTTTTCTCAAGAAATACTTTTGAGAAGTTCCTAAGTGCATTACACTGTGCTCTGTACCAGGGATAAAAGTGCAAGCAAAACCTGACATCCACCTTCCGTTTTTGTAAATTTCCTTCCTGGTTCAAATTTCTGAGACCTTTTTCATTTATATATTTTCTTCACTTTCATTCCCTAAGTTAGGCTGGTTAGGTTGGATGTTTCCTATAGAGCATTTTGATTAATAATTTTTTTAAAAGGCAAAAGTTTATTGGAGGAACCAGGATGGCAGCATAGGTAACCTGCCTGTACTTGCTGCCTCCCACAACCACATCAAAATTACAACTAAAATACATAACAACTATCATCCAGGACTGCGGGAAAGCTGGCTGAGTGGAAGTACTACAACCAGAGAGGTAAAAAAGAAAACTCATTGAGACTGGTAGGAACTGCAGAGATGCAAATGGCTGGTCCTGCACCCAGGTGTGCCACTTTTTTAATTGGGAGGGAGATTGCCTCTTTGGAGGCCTACTAGAGGAGCAAGGAGTCCCAGTACCACACCAGATCCCCAGCCCAGGGTTCCAGAGCTAGGGAAATAAGTCCCTATGGGCAGTAAGAACTACCGACTATAAAAACAAGTGTGGATTGGGGCTGAGTGACACACAGGCTACTAGAGACCCAGTTGTTCCTCTTAAAAGACCAGCACCAGGAACTGACTTTACAAACTCCCACTTGCTCTGAGCTCCAGTGCCCAATGAGGCTCTGGGGGACCCAGACAGATACAGAAGAAACCGGACTGTCTGGCATTAGGGCAGAAACATGGGGGCAGTTTTCTTCCAGATGGAGATTGTAGCAGTCTCTGTTCCCATGCTGGGGACCTCCCCAGTGCAGGGCTGACTGGAAGACATTTTTGTTTGCTCCACCCTGGGGATTCCCTGAGACCTCCCCCCACCCAATTGACAACCCCACCCCAAGCAGCTTTTACATATAAATGGTCTGTCTTTTCTCAGCCTAAAACCTGTCAAAAAAGCTGCAGCTGAGTTAGGGAGCCCCAAAGCTATCAATAAAAGGCCTAAGGCTAGCACCAGCACCAGCACCAGCACCAGCACCAGCCTGCCTTGCTTCACAGCTGGGCTTTTTCTGAGCACTTCCAAACCCAATACAAAGAGGAGGAATTTACAGCTTTCTCTGTAGGTCCTGCTGGGTGGCCCCAGGCAGCAGCTGACTTTGCACCTCCCTGGAGATCCAAGAGCCAGTGTACCCAGTGGTCAGTGGGAGATCATACCAGATTACAACTCTTCACATCCATAAGCAACACATTTAAGGGGCAAACTCAGTGAGCACAAAATCCCCACTAAAGCAACTCCTGCCCCATAAGGGTGTCTCCTACACAGCAGCTCTCCCACTGTAATAGCAGCTGCTCCCCATAGCCAATTGGCCTGGAGGTCAATTCCTCTCATTAACACCAATAGCAATCAAGGGTCAACTACAACAAGACTGTGCACACTGCCCACAAGAATGTCTACCTCAGGTGATTGGGGAGGCTGAGCCACGTACTACACAAGGCCACTCTATAAATTCAAGGCGACTTAGCAGCTACCCAATACATAGAAACAAAAACAGGGAAGCAGCTAAAATGCAGAGGCAAAGAAACATGTCACAAATGAAAGAAATGGAAGAAAGCAAACTACTGGATATAGAGTTCAAAACCACAGTTATAAGGTTACTTAAGAATCTTCCAGAAACCTCCAAGGAACTTTGTGAGACCTTTAAGGATCTAAGTGAGAACGCCAAAAAACAAAAATGGAAAAGGACCAGTCAGAAATTAAGCATACACTGACTGAAATAAAGAATAATATACAGAGATCCAACAGTAGACTAGAGGATCCCAAAAATCAAATCAATGATTTGAAATACAAAGAAGCAAAAAACACCACACCAGAAGAGCAAAAAGAAAAAAGAACCCAAAAATATGAAGATAGTGTAAGGAGCCTCTGGGACAACTTGAAGCATACCAACATCCAAATTATGGGGGTGCCAGAAGAAGAGAAAGAGCAAGATACTGAAAACCTATTTGAAAAAATAATGACAGAAAACTTCCCCCACCTGGTGAAAGAAATAGACTTAAAAGTCCAGGAAGCACAGAGAACCCCAAACAAGAAGAATCCAAAGAGGACCACACTAAGACACATCATAATTAAAATGCCAAGGGTAAAAGACAAAGAGAGAATCTTAAAAGCAAAAAAAAAAAAAAAAAAAAAAAGTTAGTTACCTACAAGGGATTACCTATATGACTGTCAGTGGATTCCCCAACAGAAACTATGCAGGACAAAAGACTGTGGCAAGAAATATTCAAAGTGATGAATAGCAAGAACCTACAACCAAGATTATGCTACCCAGCAAAGGAATCATTTAGGATTAAAGGTCAGAAAAAGAGTTTCACAGATGAGAAAAGCTAAAGGAGTTCATCATCACCAAACCAGTATTATACGAAATGCTGAAGGGTATTCTTTAAGAAGAGGAAAAAGAAATATTGTAAAGATAAAAAATTGTGAACAACAAAGTGACAACAAATACATATCTATCAACAAGTGCATCTAAAAATCAAATTAATAAAAAAAATCTGATGAACAGAATAAACTGGTGAATGGAATAGAGTCAGGGGAATGGAAATGGAACAGACTGATGATTCTCAGAGGGAAGGGGGTGAGGGAGGGGGTACAGGATGAGATTAGACAAAGATCTTATATGCATGTATGCTTTACCTATGGACATAGACAATAGGGTGGCAAGGGCCTGGGGTGGGGTGGGAACTGGGTGGAGGAGAGCTATGGGGGGAAAAAAGAGGGACATCTGTAATAATCTCAAAAATAAAGATTTTTTAAAAAGAAAAAAAAAAGAAAAGAAAAAGCAATTCCCTTTGGTTCTTTTAGCACTCAACACAGATTTACAAAGACTTCCTAAGTTCTAAGCATTGGTTAAGGACTAAGATAGCGAACAATGGCAATCTCCTTTTTTGCATGGAGCTGATGTTATAGCAAGATAGTAAGAATAATTTAAAACTAAATAAATATAAAAAGAATATTACATGGTAACTACTGGGGTGGGGGGAGAACAAAGCAAGGGATTCCAATTTTAAAGAGCAAGGACCAGGAAGAGAAAAGCTTTCTGTAGATAACATTTGAGCAATTATCTGAAAAAAAAAATGAGGTATATTATTTTAAAAATTTACTACCCATGATGGTAAATACTATACATACTTTATCTTATTACTTTCTTGTTATCCCATCCCACTATTTTTTAAAATAAAAATATTTATTTATTCATTTATTTAATACTAGAGGCCCAGTGGATGAAATTCATGCACGGGAGGGGTGTCCCTCAGCCCAGCCTACACACGCTTGCAATCTGAAACTGCTGGCTCCTAACTGCTTGCCTGCCTGCCTACCTGATTGCCCCTAACTGCTCACCTGCCTGCCTGATTGCCCCTAACCACCACAGCCTGGGCCCCTGCTATAGTGGCTTTGTCCTGAAGGATGTCTGGAATGACGTCTGGAAGATAGTTCAGCTGTCTGGTCTAATTAGCATATTATGCTTTTATTATTATAAACCAGAAGCCCAGTGCACAAAATTCATATACTGGGGGTCGGGGGGAGGTGGGGGGTCCCCAGCATGGCCTGTGCCTTCTCACAGTGTGGAAGCCCCGTGATTGATCACCCCAATGCAGTAGGCCCTGCCCACCCATCCCAGGCTCCTCAATGAATTGACCCAAAGAAGTAGGCCGTAGCCACAGGATGTGCCTCCGCGCTGCACACCAGCTTCAAGCCCCTGCCCACCTGCGCATGCACACCCAGCCCTGCCCACCCCCACGTGCACGTTGCACATGCAGCTTCCTGGTGATTGCTCATTATGGCGTGAGGGTGTCATGACCACATAGGCTTTTATTAATAAGATTTCTTGAGAGTATAACATGGGCCATACACTGCTCCAGACACTAGAATATGGCAGGAAAAAAAAGTTTTCCTTTTTTGCTGAATGAAACTGACACTCTAGAAAGTTCAAAAAGTTTAACTATGTTGATCAAAGTTGCACAATAAATAGCAGAGTCCTATCCAAACCCAGGTATTTCTCACTCTGTAACTACTCTTCCCCCAATAGTATGATTCTTCTCTTATTCTGAATGATATGGAGAAATAATATGAAAAGCTGAGATTTGGCAAATACTTGCAAACATTGTAATAATATTTCTTGTGTCCTAAAATGGAATTAGAGGCTTGTTAAATAGTATATTAAAGTTGGTATTATGAAAAAAGAAAGCACAAAAAGAGCCATCAGTGATGTCATGGTTATGTAGATTTTCCGTTTCAGAAAAAATGGTTTTTCACTATTTTTCTATATCCTCTCAGTCACTAAGAGGAGAACTGTAGAATTAGAGTTGGATATGTGCTCTACCTTTCAAAAAGAATGATTTATCCAACCATGATTTATAGGGACACGAAAGTTTTATTAGAGTACAGAGATGTTTTTGCTTCCTCTACATCACTTTGTATATGATTTTTTTTTTCTATTCAAGGTTTGATTTTAGTCATAGTCTTGACAGATGCTCTAATTACTTATATAAATGGCTGGTTCATGAAAGAGAAAGCATGGTTCAAATTCATAAAATAAGTATAAAAAACAAAAATAGAATTTGAATCTAACCTTTCAGTTCTGATAATAAATTTAAATTTTGTACAAATCAATCATTTATTCATTCATTTACCAACTGTTAACTGAATGCCTACCACGTGGCAGGCTATTCACTAAGCACTGGAAAGTTAGCCATTTACCACACAGACAAAAGCTGCTGCTCTAATGCAGATTTCATTCAAGTGGGAAGAGACAGAAAGGAACAAAATAAATAATTAAGCTTGATTGCATACTGGAAGTTTTCACAGTTATGAAGAAAATTAAAGCAGAGAAGAGAGACAGGGATTGCAGGGGAAGAGGCTGCAACTTTAAATAATCATTTTCAGAGAAAATGCAATTTTAGCAAAGATTAAAAGGACAAGGACTAGTCATATGAATACCTGACATACCTGATATTTTTGCCAGATATACAGGGGAAAGCAAATGCAAAGGCCCACAGGCAAAATCATGCCTCACGGTTCAGAGGAACTCAGGGAGTCAGCAGGAGCAGAAAGAATAAGGGAGCAGGAGATAAGGGGAGGGGAACGGAGCAAGATCATACAGGTTGTGTATCATAAGGACTTTGGCATGTGAGCTGAGGATAGGAGCAACTGGAGACTCAGACTAGAGTTGCAACACTTGAGATGAGAAAGAATCAGGATCTAGGTAGATTTTGATGGCACAATTGAGAGGTTTGGTTGACAAATCATGGTAGAGGTATAAAAGAAAAAGAATCCCTCAGAATTTCTTCTATGCCTGTAGGGCTACATATAAAGATAACTGTGACCCATCCTTCCTAATCATAATAGTATATGTATGAGATTATTTAGTTACTCCATAAAATTATTCAGCAGGAGTGTTACATAAACTTCTATCAAGACATATTAGTAATAAGGCCTTAGTAATGAAAAGGAAAAATATAAACATTTTTTCCCTTTTACTGAATCTGCTGGTGAGACCAGATTCAGACTCTCCAACTTCCCATTTTCTGTCTCATGATTGAATAGCTAAGATTAGAACTTTTTATCCTATTGAAACTAGCTAACCTCATACAAAATTATTTCCTGTCCAAAAAATTCACTGTGGCCCTCCCTTCTTGCAAGACAACCCAAATCGTCATTTATCCCATTTGTGACTGGTTTTTTTCTCCCTCAAAAAGTTTAGCATACTTCCCTAACCGGTTTGGCTCAGTGGATAAAGCATTGGCTTTTGGATTGAAAGGTCCCAAGTTCGATTCCGGTCAAGGACATGTACCTTGGTTGTGGGCACATCCCCAGTAAGAGGTGTGCAGGAGGCAACTAATCAATGTTTCTCTCTCATTGATGTTTCTAACTCTCTATCTCTCTCCCTTCCTCTCTGTAAAAAATCAATTTTTTTTAAATTCTAAAAAAATAAAATAAAGTTTAGTGTACTGCTTAGAGCTTTAGACACACTGATGTGAGTGCTTTCCTTATTATACCAGCCTGAATGAAACCAGTCTCTTCCCTTGTCCAGATTTTGTCTTTCACAGTTTGGTGCCATGACTCAGATTAAACTGGAAGCCCACTTGGGACTTCCTCTTCTTCACCTTCTTGAGCCTGTTGTGTTTCCCTAACCTGACTGGCAATTCAGAACTCCCACAATGAGCACAGATCCCTATGCTTCAGATACTGACTTGTCCAGGGTAGCACAAATATTTGATTTTTTTCCCTTAGAGCATTTTTAACTTTAATTTTTTTAATCTTTATTTTTGAAAGTATTACAATTTCCCCCCATTGACTCCTTCAAGCCTGCACCTGTTCCCTGCTCCAGGCATTCAACACGCTGTTGTCTCTGTCCATGAGTTATGCATACAAGTTATTTGATTGATCTCTTCCCACCAACCCCCACCTTCCCTCTGAGATTCAAAAAGCCTGTTCCATGCTTCTATGTCTCTGGATTTACTTTGTTCATCAATTTATTTTGTTCATTTGACTCCACATATGAGTGAGATCATGTGATACTTATGTTCTCCGACTGGCTTATTTCACTTAGCATAATGCTCTCCAGGTCTGTCTCAATGGGTAAGAGATCCCTCTATTTTATAGCTGCATAGTATTACAAAGTGTCAATAGAACATTTGTTTTGTTTTGTTTTGTTTTGTTGCCAGTTTTTGTTTCACCTTGGTGCTACAGGGAATTTTCAATCCTTTTTTCAACCCCTTTCCAAAACATCTGCTAATTATATGTTTACCACTAGTCACAATTCAGTTCTTTACTTGCAAAGATGGCTGGATTTTACTAAGAACAATTTAGAACTCCGGTGGCCTCTGGGAATTTCCTCAACTTGTCCATCTATGAGGTACTAAGCTTTGACATATCTTCTCACCAATGATCAGCTTATTTTGTTTGGTACAAGGAGGCTAGAAAATGAGAAAATTTTAAATCCCAGCCTATACCATCCCTCAAGGGACGTTTCTCTCACCACCAATCAATTCCTCTGGCTCCTCTTTTACTCCCAATAAAAACTTACAACCTCTTACCTCACCCAGAATCCTCCATGTGCATCACTCCAGCCCTTCCCCCAACCAATACTTCTCCTTACTCAGTGAATTTCCTTTTCCTTATCCCTCTCCAGTGCCTAAGCCTCCTCTTCACTCCTCCCTGTCTCCAGTGAACTGCCTTGCTTCCTGACTCCTCATCCTAACCAATGACTCTTCTCCTCCTACAACTGAAGGCCATGGACTTGCAGTCCTACCCATACAAGTACACGAAGCTTTGGGCACAGTCAGATTTTTATTCGTTAAAGAATTTCTGAACCTCCATAAGAATTGAGAAGAATTTATTAATCAATTAAAAGTCTACTTGACAAAGGACTCTTAGTCCCCATAACCAGGCCCTGTAATATCCCCATCCTCTAAGTAAAGAAGACTATTAGCAGGGATGCCAGCTAGTCTAGACTTAAAAGCAATAAACACGAGTCATTCCATGGTTTTCTGTTTCTAACCCTAATACCATTCTGGCTCCTATCCAACACAACGTCATTCATTTATAGTCATTATTTTATGTACTTCTTCTTTTATTTTTTTTACTTATACTTCACCCTGAATCACAATATCTTTTTTTGTTTCTATGGAAAAATCAATAGCATATATTAGGATATGTGTTTACTGAGGATGTTAATTATTTGTTTGGGACCCTGAATGCAAACCTGAGAAATTTAACCTTATTCTAAAACTAGCAATCTGGTGCGTGGATTCATGTGTGTTGAAATAAAATTAATTAGAAGGTGGCTGGAGGGGCAGGACTAGGCAAGACAAGCTGGACACACCCTGAAGCCAACCTCCTGCGGTCTCTCCCAAGTCGGCTGCACTGAGGTGGTGCCAAGGCTCGAAAGGCGTCTAGGGAGTGAGAGGGGTCCCTCTAGCAGATGGGGTTCCTTGACCTGGTCTGAGAAGATCAGTTTGAAAGCGGTTCTCTGACATCCCAAAGGAGTCCCGGAGTGTGAGAGGGCACTCTGCAAAGTTGCTGTAGAACAGGGTATGGAACTCAAATGCAAGTGTGCAGTAAACCTGATTTGGAGCCAACAGTGCCCCAACAACAACATAACTCACAGCCAAAGGTGGAATCACGTGGCCCATGAGGAATTGGGTTCCCTCCTCTCTGGTTTCAGGGTGTGTCACCCAAGAACTGCTATTGTCAAGTCACTGCAAGTTGGCAGCTCCTGCATTGAGTGGGCCCCCTGAAGGTCAGTATCACAGCTACCAGTCAAATGGACCCTTAGCATATTTAAGCCTTATATATATATATATAGCTTCTTATCCAGTATGTAGAAGACCTTCTTTGCTCACCTGATTTTGACAGCTTGCTTATCTACATCCAATATTTACTCCAAGTTCTTGTCCACAAGGGACATCAGGCCTCTAAAGACAGATGCAATTATGCATTCCTCAAGTGCATTATCTAGGACATGGTATCTCTCTTGAAGGGAATATTTAGCCCCTAAATGAATTAACACCATGATCAATTTCCCCATTCCTGTGACCAAAAAACAACTCTAAAAGTTTATAAGATTAGTCAGCTATTGCTGGAATTGAATTGCTGACATTTCCACAATTAAATTCTCTTTATATACCATTACTGAGTCCATCTCCGAGCCTCTTAATTGGGGCTCTCCTTCCATGTATGAATTTCAACAGCTACTCATTGTTCTTTTACATTTTTATTCACAGAGAGGAAGGACACGCTGTAGGGATCTTCAACACAAAACACAATGGAAACCAAAGGCCTGTTAAATATTTTAGCCTCACATTAGACTCTGTGGCTGAGGCATTTCCACTTGCTTGTACAAATTCGCCACTGTTTTAAAATTTACTGAGATCACTAGTGACTTAGTTCTGAGTCATTCACTCAGTCTATAAGTACTCTTATCCAATTCAGACCCTACTAACCACTGAGAAAATCCAACATTTTCTGCCTTTTACTGTGAAACAATCACAACTATCTAATCCCAGAACATTTTCATTACCTTAAAAAGAAAGTCTATATTTATTTTCAGCCACTCTCTATATTCCATTCTCCTCAGCCTCTGGCAAATACTAATATACTTTCTGCTCTATGAATTTGCCTATTCTGCACATTTCAGATAATAAAATTATACAGTAGGTGGCCATTGGTTTCTCACATCTTTCACTTGGCATCATATTTTCAAAGCCCAACTACATTGTAACATAAATTAATATGCCCTTTTGTGGGATGAATAATATTTCATTGCATGTATATATGACATTTTGTTTTTTCATTTATCAGTTATGGGCATTTGGGTTGTTTCCATTTTGGGGCTATATGCTATCATGAATAATGCTGTTATAAAAATTTGTTAATAGTTTTCTTTTATGTGAACATGTGTCTCAATTCTCTTGGATATGTACACCTAAAAGTAGCATTGCTGGATCATATGGTACCTCTATGTTTAACTTTTTAAAGGTCTGCCAACCTATTTTCCAAAACAGATGAACCATTTTACATATCCACCAGCAATGCTTTAGAGTTCCAATTTCTCCACATTCTTGCCAGGAGTTGTTTTCTGTAGGCCATTCCTACTGTTTCTTTTTTCTCCATTTCTCATTTACCTGTAAACATTCAAAGCCTCCAAAACTTTGGATGATATGCAATAAACTAATTACTCAGTCCTATAATCTCTTTTTATCACTTTCTATAATTTTGCTTATAGTACATTTTGTTGCCTCTTTTCTCTTGGCTCAACCATCTTTGCCCAAATTTCTCTTCTCATCCTTAAAACCCCCATAGGTACTGACTTAGCTATTTTCCCACACACAATGTAAGGAAAATACTTTTATATTTTATATGCATCAGAAGAAGGCCCAAATCCAATCTGGACAGCTTCTAAAAGAGAGAGACTCACTTCTCACAATTTCACAGATGGCCCTTTTCTTGGTTCCAATTTCTGTTGCTATACCTTTTATGCTGCCAACTCTAATGACTGTTCTTGTAATACTCATCATTTTCTCTCGGAAAATGCAACCCTATATTAAACAACTTTACCATGGGGTACTAACATTTAGAGGCACTAGCATTTTACATGTTGAAAAGTCCCAATCATCATATTTTTCGTATAGCCAAAGATCATCTATAACAAACCTACTTCTATTGCCCTTGGTTAGCCCCCCAAAAAATACTTATATTTTATTTGTGAAAATTGAGCCTCCCAGCATCTACCAAGAAGCTGGACAGGCTCATGTTATTGAACCAATCTTGTCAGTTTTTGTCAGATCTTTAACCTCTTTATTATGTTTAAATGCCTCTCTGTCCTCTTCACTCCCCCATCATCAATCTCAGTAGTTCACTAGTAACTACCACTGGAACACATTGAAATGTATGCCAAAACAAGAACTGTAGTATTTCTTTTTACTCTGGATTTGAAGACATCCTCTAAAAGGAAGCTAGGTGCTTGGGAGGACTTGAGTGCTGCATTTGGACCATCACTGTGCCTAGAGCTCCTGAAATATTGCAATATGAGCCATTTAAACAGTGAAATTAAACTCTTGTGTCTTCCATGGCCCATTATAAAAAATAATCATTACTGTGGACAATGTGACAAAGGACCTTGACTTCCTCTCTCAACAAATTCAAGAGACTCAATGTGTAGGTCTCCACAATCAGCACTTTATATGCTCTTAGCCTCTAGAAGGGATATAGGTGCTGTGGTTAGAAGCACTTGCTGCACATTTGTTCCAAAAACGTCTCCGACCTCAACACCACACACAATAATATTTGAGATACTAACCAAGAAATTTGCCACGTTGCTTACACAGTCTTTATCCTATCATTGAAGACTCCTAGCATCCAACTAACATGGTTGCCAGCTTGCTGCAAATATTAGCTTTATTCCTCAATATAGCCTCTAATAATCATTTTTCTGTTTCTTCTAATAAGTATTCCCCTCACTAAATATCTTGTCTCCAGAATCCTTTTAATTTTTATTCTTTTAAATATATTTCTTTATTGGTTTCAGAGAGGAAAAGAGAAGGAGAGAGAGGAAAGGAGAAAGGGAGAAAGGGAAGGAGGGAGAGAGAGAGAGATAGAGAGAGAGAGAGAGAGAGAGAGAGAGAGAGAGAGAGAGAGAGATACATCAATGATGAAAGAGAATCATTGATCAGCTGCCTCCTGCACACCCCCACCACTGGGGATCAAGCTGCAACCCAGGCATGTGCTCTTGGCCAGAATCGAACCTGGGACCCTTAAGTCCGCAGCTGAAGCTCTGTCCACTGAGCCAAGCCAGCTAGGGCAGCCAGAATCCTTTTCAAATTGTAGACAACTGTCAAAGTACAATAGATGGTTCAGCTATTTCTCCAAGAGCAGGAACAACGAGAAACTGCTAAGTATATGAGAAAAAGGCAATGGAACTCCTGTCTTTACAAATGGAAGATATGAACCTATAACAGTTTAAATGGTTGCCATAAAGCAAAAGTACCCAAAAGAAAAAAGCAAAACAGGAAAATGACCTTTGTGCAGAAGGAAACTCCTTTTCTAAAAAGTTTTCGCTCAAAAAAACCGGTTTGGCTCAGTGGTAGAGCGTCGGCCTGCGGACTGAAAGGTCCCAGGTTCGATTCCGGTCAAGGGCATGTACATTGGTTGCGGGCACATCTCCAGTGGAAGGTGTGCAAGAGGCAGCTGGTCGATGTTTCTCTCTCATTGACGTTTCTAGCTCTCTCTCTCTCTCTCTCCCTTCCTCTCTGTAAGATATCAATAAAATATATTTTTAAAATAAAAAAAATAAAAAAATAAAAATAAATAAAAATAAAAAGTTTTCGCTCCATTCAGTGTAAGTGGAGAAACAATATGCCATAGGCATCCAGAGTCAGCTCAAGCAGCCTGTAACCCTAAGGTGGAAATCTACTTTTACTGTCTCAAAAACAGGATCATTTCCGTGCTATCATTCTAGGATGAGACGTTTACAGTTTGCAGGTGGTTCTGACTGTGCATATATCTATGCACAGTCTCCTCCATGAGGAAATGAGACATCATTTACACAGGCAAGTGACTCCCTTACCCTCCTCCATCTTCTTAGGAACATGTGAAGCCTGCCCTTTGTTAGCTGGCTGCCAAAGAACACAAATAACTCATTTAAAATTTATATAGATCCTGGGCTCTTGCCAGAAAAATATAACCCTGAGCTACCTGCTATTTAACCCTTGTCAGAAGCCCGAGTGCCAGACATAATATTTATGGAGGATGATCTACTCCTTTGTCTATTCTAAATTAGTATTGAACATCAGCACTAATGTTTAAGACCTGAGAATGTGCATCGCATTCTGATGTGGCAGCCCCTTAGAGAACTACTGTAACAAGTTTGGCTTTTTCTTCCTATCTTTGGACTATTTAAGTAAACAGCTCGCTCAGAGATCATCCTGCATATGTCTAAGACAAGAACAGAGATGTTTCTCTAATAGCCTGATTGACTTTAATTTATGGACACTCCAAATCTTGTAAATGATTTTATTTCCATTGCTGTTTTGCCTGGTAAATCTTAGGGCCAAACTTGCCTCTCGCTTCTTCCAACCGCACAGAAAAATGTATTGATCCATGCTAACCTAACACAGAGTTCATTATTTTCCTCTCAATGTCTTTCCCTTTGACCTCTTCCTCTCAGTTAACTTTAGTTATAAAGTACAAGCAGCTCTTTAAAAGTGAAATTGCTATCATTGGCCTGACCTCGCTTGAATAACATGAAATAGTAATTAAAGAAGTTCTTCAAAACATAATTTTCTGTAAATATTCAAAAGTACAACCGATAAATTATCATTACTCATGTGTATTTTCAGCTTTACCCTTTAACTAGCAGAGCACTGGAGTCACCTGATAATATCAGATCATTTTAACGCCAATTCACATTTCAACACATTGGGAATAAAAGGTTTCATCTTGAACAGTGCTAAAAAATATTGTTTTCATGGTGACATAACTAATGAGCCACCAAAAATGCAGGTCTATAACCAGGAAGGATATTAAATAACAACTGACAGAGTCATATGATAAATTGCTCTATTTTGACATCTAAAGGATTATTTTCAATTATTTTTCGTGGACAATTAAGCTTATTCAAATTCCATAATGGGTTATGTCAGTCATCATCATACATAAAACACTTTAATGGTGTACAGTAAGCTTTTTCTCCTCATACAAATATCCTAGGACCTGTAATTACAGCTCATTAAACCTTGGCACCATAATTTGGAAATCCCATTCATAATATTTAGTTTAAAATTGCACTAAATAAATAAGGTGTATTATCTCTAAAGTGCATTCATGAACTTGCTGTCTACAGGAGAATATTTAAAATTGCATAAATTAGGTAGGGTTTCAAGCATTAGTACAAGAAATGGATGAAGTGAAATGACCAGAACTTTCTCTTTTTCCTATCATAAAGAATATGTACTAGATGAATTTTTTAAATACCTTTTTATAAAAATTTATTCTAACAGTAAACCTAAAATGTATGTGCTACCTTATCTAAATGGTTCATCAAAGTTATTTAACTCAATGTTTAGTCAATTCCTTACTGTCATTGAATAGATGAAATTTAGAAAGCATAAAATGCTAAAAAAAACAAAACAATAAAAAAACTTGGAAGTGTCTAAGATATTACTTTACTTGCAAAGTAACAAGAGAGCATGCTACAAGTTCACTGATGCTGGCCTCCTCAATCAGAGACAAAGAACTTTATTACTGATGTTATAAGCAATAGCCAGAGTGTCAGCACTTTTTAAATTCCCAGAACCCCAAGTTCCATAGGTTGACACAAAGAGAGGTATGTGTGCCTATACACACATTAGGTTGCTTTACAGGAGAGGAACTGCTGGAAAACAAATCAGCTTCACTAAAAGAGATGTTGACAGGAAGCCAGGAAGGCTGGTCAACAACCTTAATTGCTCTAACCACTCACCCTTTAGTTGAGACATTGTTAGCTGAAGCAGCCTCCACCTTGTTTGTCCCATGTAAGTTTCTGTTATTTCCTGCCTAAGGGCTACATGTAAATTTTTGTTTATGTTGCCCAAGATATTTTCCCCAAAGCCTTAATAAAAGGAGATGGCAGGGCCAGAGCAAGTAGTAGTTCTCCCACTAGAGTTAGACTACCACCTGGCCAAACATGTTGCCAAATTGAATTTCTTCAAGTCTCAAGTCTTTTCATTTGTGTGCGGCCCTTCTCCAGAACCCAAACCCTGAATTGGAACTCTTTCCACGCTGGCTGTGAAAGAGAGTCCTATAAGGAACCCAAGCTTAGGAAACCTGAATCTTTTATAATGGCTGGTAAACCTACTTGATCTTTGCCCAGATGGAGACATCTTTATTCTATCGAACAGTAAATAACTTTACCCTTTGCTCAGTGGGAGACACTATCTCTGTCTTCAAAGGCTGTTCACCACACAAACATCCTTGAAAAGATAGTCCAGAACCAGGATGGTTAATGCCTCTGCTCATGCAACAATCAGAAATATGAGAGATCCATAGTAAGTTTTCTCTCAACATATGGAGCATGTAAAGTCCTTTATAGACTGTTTCTAAAATGCATAATAGAATGAGAATAATTTTAAGAGTTTCTAGTCCATTATTGGTGCGGGTGGAAAACAGTATTGAGTTTCCTCAAAAACTTAAAAATGAAACTGCAATTTGACCTAGTGATCCCGCTTCTAGGAATATATCTTAAAAAATCCCATAACACCAATCATAAAGAATATATGTACCACTAAGTTCACAGCAGCACTATTTACAAAAGCTAAGATCTGGAAGCAGCTTGGGTGCCCATCCATAGCTGAATGGAAAAGAAAGCTGTTGTATTGTACATTTGCACAATGGAATACTATGCAGCGGTAAAAAAGAAGGATCTCTTACCCTTTGAGACAGGATGGAGAAGCCTGGAGAATATTATGCTAAACAAAATAAGCCAGACAAGTATCACAGGATCTCATTCACATGTGGAACCTAATGAACAAAGTAAACTGTTGAACAAAGTATATCCAAAGACACAGAAGCATGGAACAGACTGACAAATCTCAGAGGGAAGAAAAGGGTGGATGAGTGGGTGGGAAGAGATCAACCAAAGAACTTGTATGCATAACCCATAGACACAGACAAGAAGGTGGTGGAGGCCTGGGTCAGGGGACAGGGGTGAACTAAAAGGGGTCAATGGGAGAAAGAAAGGAACATCGGTAATACTTTCAACAATAAAGATAAATTTTAAAAGTTTTAACATAATTTCTGTATTTCTCTGAAACAGGAAAATTTGAAAAACCAAATTTTTCTGTTGGTTTATTTTAGCTGTCACACAAACTACTCATTTCCTATTCCAATTAAAATTGTATTTGGATTCAGTATCTCTAGGAATGATGACAGCTGGTAGAGCTTTTAAAAATATATACTCCTCCCTAGCCAGTGCAGCTCAGTGGTTGAGTGTTGACCTATGAACCAGGAGGTCATGGTCAAATTCCCAGTCAGGGCACATGCTTGGGTTTTGGCTCAATCCCTAGTAAGGAACATGCAAGAGGAAGCTGATGGATGATTCTCCTTAATCATTGATGTTTCTGTCTCTCTCCTTTCCTTTCTCTGAAGTCAATAAAAACATATTTTAAAAAAATACAGAGTCCTGAATCCTATCCCCAGAGATTTTGATATAACAGTTCTGTGATGGGACATGAGAATCTATATTTTGAAAAATTTTCAAGGTCAATAAACACATGAAAAGATGTTTGACTTTTTTTTAAAAAAAAAATCAGGGAATACTAACTAAACCCAAAATGTAATACCACTATATATCCACCAGAAAAAGAAAAGACAGAAACCAAAACTCACACACACAGCTATTACAAGGGCGAGCTGGAACAAGTACTTCAGAAAACTACAGAATCTTCTGCTGAACACTAAACATGGTAGTTTCTACAACACCACAATTTTACTCCTAGGTGTATAACAATGGAAATGTGAACCAATGCCTACCAGAATACATGTATAAGAATATTAATAGCATGACTATGTGTCACAATCAAACACTAGAAACACCCAAAAGTATAGAATCAGAAGATAAATTTTGGTATAGTCATTCAATAAATATGTAAATGACATTGAGGATGACTAAAGTACAGCTAAACACAAGAACGTAAATCTCACCAACACAATATTTGGTGAAATCAGCCAGACATTAAAAGACTACCTACTGTATCATTCTATTTATATCATATTAAATGAGTTTTGCCTAATATATGACTGAAAGGAGATTACTACTGTGTTTCCCCGAAAATAAGACATCCTCTGAAAATAAGACCTACTTACAGGTTTCCTTCTGAGTGAAATATAAGGCATCCCCCAGAAAAAAAGGCCCCCAGGCTCTGTCTCAGAATGAAAATTAATTTACCATAAACTGGTCACTAGAGCTGCCCCGACTGGTCCATTCCATTCCAGTCATACTGATGGGACCCAAGAAGCAGGAAACAGCAAATACAAAAGATTCATTGACAAAACACAAGTGTTGTAAAGAACAGGAGATAAATGTAAGAAAATACTTAAATTTATCAACTTGCTCTACCTTCCACGAAACCAGCAGTCTGCAGAATATCATGATATTCCCTCAAAAGTGAAAGGCAAATGGAAGAACTATGTCTAGAACCCAGAGGATTCTTTACTTTTTTTAATTTTTTTAATTGATTTTTTTTACAGAGAGGAAAGCAAAGGGATAGAGAGTTAGAAGCATTGATGAGAGAGAAATATCGACCAGCTGCCTCCTGCACATCTCCTACTGTGGATATGCAACCACATGTACCCACAACCAAGGTACATGCCCTTGACTGGAATCAAATCTGGGACTTTTCAGACTGTAAGCCTATCCACTGAGCCAAAGCAATTAGGACTAAAAGATCCTTACTAAAAGTCAAAGAAGCAAAACTTAAAAAAAAAAAAAAGTACCGGAGGACTGAGAAGGTGGGGCAGTTCTGTACCGTGCTGCCTTCCACTGGTTAAGACCTCCAAGAGCAAAGGCCTACCGAGGTGAGGATGCCCCTACTGTCACCTGTAGAGGGGCAGCACTGAGCTGGCCAATATTTGTGGTGGTGCTGCTTCTCCTGGCTCAGGGGAAGCGTTTCACTAAGTCTGAAAGACTAAGACATTGCGGGGACTCTCCGCCACCGCCCACGACCAGCTCAGCCCTGCCTTTACGCCACACCCATGAATCCCGCTGCCACCGCCCACGGCCTGCTCTGCCAGGCCTTCGCGCGTGCTGTGCTGGCGCTGCGCCTTCCGTTGGCAGACCCGGAGAATCCTTTCTCCGCTGCTGCATGGCCAGGCCAAAGCATCAGACACTACCGCCATGCGGATTTTAAAACTACAGGGGAAAATGAGCCACAGGAGCTACCATCGCTGCCGCACCCGCCGCCGCCCCCAAGAATGGGAATCCACTGAAATCAGAGCTCACTACGCCCCGGGCTCACAGAGGGTGTGGCTTCAGAAATTAGCCTCTGCATCCACAGTAGCTCCACATCCGCAACAAAAAGGACACCATTGAGGGCGGACTCTCCCCATGCAGCCATCACAGCCCGCCCACAGTCTTCCCAGCACACCCACCATGCTGGGAGGGAGATGGAGTGTGCTGGTGAGGAAATGGCATGGCACCTTCCATTAGCCGCCCAGGCGAGCCCTTCCTCCGATGCCGCAAGGCCGAGCCGAAGCTCTCGCCACCACTGCCATGTGAACTTTAAAACTACAGTGGTAATTGAACCACAGGAGTGACCGTCACTGCTGCACCTGGCACCACCACCCGCCACTGCCGCCGTGAATAAAGGAAATCCACTGAGAACAGAACTCACCACGCCTTGGGCTCAGGGAGTGGACGACCTCAGAACTTAGCCTCCATGTCTGCAGCTGCTCCGCTCCCACACCAAACGAGACACCTTTGAAGGTGGTTCCCCGGCCTGCAACCATCTCAGCCCAACTGCAGCTGTCCCAGCCTGCCCGCCATGCTAGCAAGGAGCTAGCACGGCGCCTCCAATATGCGGTCCCAACACCCTAGAGGGGCCGTGTGCCCCGGGTGAGCCGAGTGTCCCAGGGGGCCGTGTGCCCCGGGTGAGCCATACCACCCCAAAGGGGAAGGGTGTCCCGGGTGAGCCGTGTGTCCCATGGGGCCGCGTGTCCCAGGGGGCCGAGTGCCCCGGGTGAGCCGAGTGTCCCAGGGGAAGCAGTGGGACCCAGGGGAAGGGGCGGAGAAAACCAGAGGAGCAGCAGACTCTATTCATATGGTCCTGAGATAGTCACCATAAAACAAGCAGACTGCCAAATGAGGAGCGGACTCTATTCATGGGGTTCTGAGATTTTCACCATAAAACAAGCAGATTGTCAAATGACAGCAGAGAGGGGAAGGAGACCTGGGGGGGTATAGGAGAACAACCGAGGGACTGGTATGCATGAACATAAATACAACCAGCAAACACAGAACTCTGGGGAGGGAGGGCATAAATGGGAGGTGAGGGGGGGGGAGGCAATGGTAAGCTATGTACACAGATAATACCTTAATAAAATAAAATTTTAAAAATAATAAAAAACAAAAAGTAAAAGTTAATGGAAACGTAGACCATCCTTCTAAAGTCAGAACTACAAAAGACTCACATTCTTTAGATATAAAGTTGTAGTTTATCTTACCAAAATATAAATAAATAAGTAACTTTGACCTTAGGATTCCTTTACCATGAAAATTGAAGACAAAGGGAACAAAACCCAAGAATTTGAGTAGTACAGGAATATTTTCTTCCCCCTTATTTAGGAAATACTTGATTGTATTAATGATTTTCCTTTCTTCTTCCTTTTCCCTAATTAGTTACATAAATTTATTGATATTAACAATAATTTAATCTTTAGTTTATAGAATATTTAGATAAGGCTATGACTAAATTAGAAAGCCAATTAACATCTCTCAAAAATAATAGTGTCTATTAGAACTTTTATTTGGGGGGCATAGATGGTAGAATTTTTGCTTCAAAGATTAATTGCATCATAAGCTGAAATATAAAATTGCAACCATTGTCAATATGTAAGTTGAAATATGAGTAGAAAATGCACTGCAATGGGTGAACTGTGTCTGCTATTTACCTATCATTTCCACTCTCACACCTGACCTTATTAACCTGCTCTTTAGTGCTGGGGCTGAGTCTATGACATTCCCAGACTCCCTTGCCAGATCATTAGGCATGAGGTTCTGCCACTGGGAGGCTCTGGAAGAATTTAGGAACTAATTTCCCAATTCCAATTTCTGTCGGAATCCCTCCCACAGCAGTTAGTAACTGCAGCTTCAACATCTTTCAGCACTGCTAGAACAAGCCCCATGGCATGACCTCAGTTGTCCCAACATTTGCAAAGCGGCACTCCCTCTGAGTCTCAGCAGCAGCTGCCTGGCACCCATTCAGACATACCTCCTTCAAGGTCCCAGTCTCTGAAACTGTGGTCTCTCATCCTCTGTGGCAGCTCCTGAAGTGATGACAACTCCTCAGGCAGTTGGAGCTGTTGAGGAAGTAGATTTCTCCTCACTTCTAAGTTGTGATAACAACAGCTTCTCCCTGTTGTTTTCCCAGATTTTCAGATAATAGAGCTTCCTGCAGTCACTACTATTTTCTCCTTCTTTTAACTCTTCCCGGTTTCCAACACCTGCATAACCAGTGTCCTGAATTACACCTCCCCTCCTTGAAATATTGTGCATGGTCCCTTGTGTTCCTGAGCAGAAACTGACTAAAACAATGGCCAAAGGCACGGGATGTTTTTTATGAGACAAGAAACAGTGATTTACAGAGTAAATGTTTAATTTATTCCACTGTTTGATGTATGCTTTCAGGATTAGGTGTATCTCACTATAGAATAACACTGTTATGTCATTAGTACCATGTCATGCAATTAAAAGTACATCCTTGGTGCATTGATAGCATTTGCAAAATACCAAAAGTAAGAATTTGAGGAAGAGACAAAGCATCTTAAGAGCCCAGAAGTGATGGCCTCAAGGGTGGAAATGAACTAGAGTGAGTCCTAGAGAGGGAAATGAAGGGGTCTTAAAAATTTAAGTAGAATGAGAATGAAGTGTTGCAATATTTATTCCATTACAAGCCAGTAGTTTGAAGTCAGCTTGCTCAGGGTTCTATTTCCCTCTCCTCTGTTTATCTAGGTTATACTTTCCTAACTTGAACATTATATATCCCCTTTGTGTTATACCATCTCCTTTTAATGCCAGGGTATAGTTAGTCAAAGCTCAGATTCTTGAAAAGTTTGTCATTCTAATATTTCCTGGATGTTGTTTAAAATATTGCTGTAGATATTTTATGCACAGAATCATCAGAGTCCCAGAGTCTCAGGCTATTCTCTTTATTTTTTTTGGAGCTTTTGTTTCTTTTGGCATTTAGACTAACCTAGAATGTCTATTTATAGACTGTCTCTTTGTTAGGTCAATCAGTTAACAAGTAATTATTGAAAGGGGCTTGTGCACTCTAAAGTGGGTCTGAGTATGTTGTGGACGGAGTATGAGATGATAGAAAACCAAATCCCTGATCTAGAGGCCATGGGTCAGGCCGTCATTATATCTCACATAACACAGGACAACATCTCAAAGAGGTAGGACAAATTAGCCAAAGTATATTTGATCATTTGAAAAATATCAAATGAATTCATCTAATAAGTAAAATTATTCCCTTTAATTCATTAATTATACTAAATATTAATATAAGAAGACTAGAAGAAGAGTATGGATCCCAACTAAAATTCATTCTGTGCAGAATTTATGGTGTAGGTTCACCCTAAACTCTATTTCAATGGTAGGATTCCCTTGACTGCTGGCACTGCAGACCAGTAAACCTGAGCTATCTCTCTCTCTCTGGCCAGATAGTATTGCTGAAAGAAAAGAGGGTTTCACTGAAGTAGCAACAATATCATCTCCTGCTTCCTTAGTAGCAAGAGGGGAGGGCAAAAAACATTAGCCAAAGCGTTAAGCGCCAAAGTCTAGAGACACAACCTAGGCTTCTAGAGCCCTTAGAACGCAAGGGTCCCTGGTGGACTCCAGGGAGTAAGGGGTTACTTGGAGGGGGCGAGGGGGACATAGTATATATACTTTGTCAAGTACATGGAGAGTATTATGTGTCCCTTGAATTACAAAGAAGAGATATCTGCAAAGAGCTGGAAATTTAGTCTTGCACTCAGCTGATTTGTTTAATTATAGAAAATCTAAAGTATCACATTAGTTCAGGTTTTATTGTATTATTAAGGGAGGGTTTTTAGGGATGGAAATGTCTCCGAAATATGAGAAGCCTTTCTTGATGCTGTTGGTGAAGTTATATCCCAGTCATCATCTTCCCAACTCAGCTTTAACGTCTGGAGTAGAGTTACTCCAGACACAACAGTTATTTAATCTCATTTCATTTTTCAATGTCAGGGCACATTAATATTTTATAAATAGAAACAAACTCCATAAGCTACATTTTTGTTTCATGAAAAATGCACAGATGTATGTTTTAAAGTGACATGATTAATTTTATCATTATAATTTAATGTTCTGTTAAAGCATCTAACAGTGGGAAACTGAGGGTCTTTTCTCCATTACTTACATTTTTTCAATAACATTTGGCATATGGAAACCAGCTATCTTCTCAATTTATTTAACAACAGAAAATATTTAACTAGAAACTGAGAAAAAAATATTTCCAAAAATGAAAACAAAAATTTTAAGAGCAATAGATTAAAATTATTCAGAGTAAATGCATACTGTCACAGGTTTTGTAATTCTCCTAAAACGCTGATATATACATGGATTTTGGGTTATCAAACATGAGTGATTTTTAAAGGGAACATGAAATAATAATTGCAAAGGACTTAACTCATACCGTATGTCCTCATTTCAAATTATTCTCACCCCACATGGTAGACAACTTAGTGTGTTTCAACTAACAAAGAACTCCAATGAGACAAATACATCTCTTTTATGTTTTTGATGCTGTTGTTGTTTGGTTGGTTGGCTTTTTATGAGGTATAATTGAGATATAATATTTTGTTAGTTTCAGGTGTACAACATAATGCTTTGATATCTGTACAGATTGAAAAAATGATCACCCCATAAGTCTACTTACCATCCATCACCTTACATAGTTGAAAAAAATTATTTTTCTTTGTGATGAAAACTTTAGCATTACTCCCATAGCAATCTGCACATTTGCAATTCAGTGTTATAAACTAGAGCCACCATTTTGTACATTACATCCCATGATATATTTATTTTATAACTGGAAGTTTGTCCCTATTAACTCCCTTCAGACATTTAATCCAACCCCTCAACTCCCACCTCCGGCAACCACCCATCTATTATATGTATCTGTGAGCTTCTTTGAAAGAGTTTGTTTTTTGGGTTTTGTTTTGTTTTGTTTTTTGCTTGTTTATTTTAGATTCCATATACAGGGTGGGACGAAAGAAGTTTTATAGTTATGAATACTTGTATTATTATTCTTATATTCTTATTTATTAATTATTGTATTATTTTCTATATGAACAATTATAAACCTACTTTTGCCTCATTCTGTATAAATGAGATAGGATATTTGTCTTTCTCTGACTTAAATCACTTAGCATAATGCTTTTGAGGCTCATCTATGTTCTCATATATAGAAACACTTCATATATATATATATATATATATATATATATATATATAAAACGTCTTCTTTATCATTTCACCTATTGATGATCACTTAGGTTATTCTGATATCTTGCCTATTGTCAATAATACTGTAATGAATATGGGGGTGCATATATCATTTTAAGTTAGTATTTTCATTTTCTTTGGATAAACACACAGAAGTAGAATTGCTGTATCATATATTAGTTCCATTTTTAATTTTTAAGATACCCATGCTGTTTTACACAGTAGCTGTACCAATTTACAATCCCACCAACAGTGTACAAGGGTTCCCTTTTTTCACAACCTCACCAACACTGATTATTTCTTGTTTTTTGATAAAATACATCTTAACAAATATAAGGTAATATCTCATTGTGGTATTGATCTGCATTTCCTTATGATTAATGTTTATTAATATATAGTCCCCATATCTGAAAACATAGAGCCAGTATGGAGCAGTGACCCAAAAAGGCCAGATTAGATACAGCATAGGTTTATTTCACTGGACACAGTTCAGGGGATTTTCTCCCACCTGCTATTAGAAATTTTCTATTAATCAGATACCATCATCTCTGAATTTCTTCTCAAAGTACATTCTCTCTCTCTCTCTCTCTCTCTCTCTCTCTCTCTATATATATATATATATATATATATATATATATATATATATATATTTTTTTTTTTTTTAACTATCAGCACCACTGCATACCAACAAGCAAAATCCTCATCTCCCTAGTTCTTTTTAAACATGTGGTACTGCATATTCTCATATGTTAGTGAGAAAAAAAATAGCATCTCAGCAATGATCTAAGACAGGGGTCTCCAAGCTGTTTCTCCAAGCCCTGGGTTTCCACGGCGGAGCCCCAGTGTCCACTGCAAAGAGCAAGAACAGTGCCCCTTGAGGCCGGAAGGCTGGGCCTCGAACCCTCTTCTTCATCTCTGCTTCACCTAGATTCACTATTCTTTCTCCTCCTTTTCTATGAAGTTCATGGTAGTACAGTATTTAAGAGGATGAGAAAAAGGTCCACCTAATTTTGCAAATGTATGTATCTCTTCTTCTCAGCCTCATCATATCCTGTTAGGGAGGTTTTCCTTTTCATTTCCTGGTATCCTAACTGAAGAAAATGTGTGTGTGTCCCATCTGGCAAATAAGGGAACAAAGGCAGGTGTGCATAGGTATGTGTGAATCATTTATGACCTAATAGTTGCTAATGTATTTTCCCAAATAAAATATAAGTTTCAGGGGGGCTGGAAACTCATTCTTTGGAGCATTAATACTGTGAAGAGAAGCAGCAAAAACTAGTGGGCTCTTTTATTCTCCATCAATATTGAAAGCACATTAAACTCAGAATGATGTTCAGTTTTGGAAAAGTATGCTCAAATGCCGGCGACCATGAGTAGTATCTACTTACTGGGCAATTTAAAGCACCCTTTTCAACAGGATTCTGAGAGTGAACTGTGTTTTATGCACAGTGAGTGAAAATCAATGCTCTGTCTATGCCTATCACAGCATGTCACATCTCTGATTGAATCTTTTCAACCTGCTTATCAGACACAGAGTACAGGGATAAATTTATCTTTATACACTTTATCTGTGTCACCAAAAATAGCCTCAGGATCACTGCAACCTAATGACCTAAGAAATGTCCGATAAACGATTAGGCTGCGGCTGACAGTAAACGCGCACACTCTGTTCTTCATTAGAAAACACACCGTTTCTAGGGAGAATCTCGTTCCCCAGGAGTTTCTCCTAAGTAATTTTATTACTCTTGCCAAATTAAAAGACATTATAGAATCCATAAATACATGAAGATCGATTGTTTTTAGAAGAAAACAGTTTTATGGTCCTAGTCTGAGTTTTTAGAAGTCAAATCGCATGCTCTACTGTTACTAACCAGATAAGAATCAAATCATAAATAAGCTTTTTGTATGTCAATATAACTAATTACATAAGTGGGGACAGTTTTATCAAGGCACATAGGAATCACATTTTTTTGACAATTCTAGAACACTGCATTAATTCTAATCACTTCTCTAAGTCTATGATGATGTTGATGTGCCTTGTCATATTGTGTTTAACTTGGATATTTGCCTGTCACTTTATTTTTAAGTAGAATATGATAGCATAGAAAAATGGTACCTGAACTTATGTATATAATAAGCTCTCCTGTATATATGGAGGTAAAGTTACTGGCTCATCACTGCAAGCGCATATACCTCATATATGTAACAGCTGTTGTCCTTTAAATGGATATTGATTTGGGATGATCAATACATGTCTTCTCATCTGGTTCTCTTTAGAGCCAAAGTTATACATCTTCAGGGCAAGTGGCCAACCTCTGGTTACAGGTACAAATAAAGCAAACTAGTCCATAAAAAATGAAACTTACTACTTTTGCCTCATCAATGGTATGTTTTAACCAACCTAGCAGACCAGTTTGACTCAAGGATGCAAAAGCATACATAATATGAATGGAACACAAAATCATTTTTTATAGCAATCTCTAAGGACATCTAATCACCTAGGGCAGTGGAGGGTAAACTCATTAGTCAACAGAGCCAAATATCAACAATATGATTGAAATTTCTTTTGAGCCGAAACTGGTTTGGCTCAGTGGATAGAGCATCAGCCTGCAGACTGAAGGGTCCCAGGTTCAATTCCGGTCAAGGGCACGTACCTTGGTTGTAGGCACATCCCTGGTGAGGGATGCAGAAGGCAGCTAATTGATGTTTCTAATTCTCTCTCTCCCTTCCTCTCTGAAAAAAATCAATGAAATATATATATATATATATATATATATATATATATATATATATATATATAAATTTCTTTTGAGAGCCCAATTTTTTTTTAACTTAAACTTCTTCTAACGCCACTTCTTCAAAATAGACTCACCCAGGCCGTGGTATTTTGTGGAAGAGCCGCACTCAAGGGGACAAAGAGCCACATGTGGCTCACAAGCCACAGTTTGCAGACCACGGATCTAGGGGAAAATTTAAATCAATGGCAAGAGCCGAAACTGGTTTGGCTCAGTGGTAGAGTGTCGGTCTGTGGACTGAAAGGACCTGGGTCCTTCGATTCCGGTTAAGGGCATGTACCTTGGTTGCGGGCACATCCCCGGTGGAGGGTGTGCAAGAGGCAGCTGGTCGATGTTTCTCTCTCATCGACGTTTCTAGCTCTCTATCTCTCTCCCTTCCTCTCTGTAAAATATCAATAAAATATATTTTTTAAATAAATAAATCAATGGCAAGATATTGAAGAACCCACTTGTGCAATGACATGTTACTTCTTGCTTCATTTTCAATGATTTCCTCAACCATTAAAAAGCATATGTAACCAAAACCAGTTTGGCTCAGTGGTAGAGCGTCGATCTGCGGACTGAAAGGTCCCAGGTTCGATTCCGGTCAAGGGCATGTACCTTGGCTGCGGGCACATCCCTGGTAGGGGGTGTGCAAGAGGCAGCTGGTCAATGTTTCTCTCTCATCGACGTTTCTAGCTCTCTATCCCTCTCCCTTCCTCTCTGTAAAAATATCAATAAAAAATATTTTTTTAAAAAAGCATATGTAGCAGGTGGAGGTTAAGCTAATGTTGTAATAGATACAGTGGACACAAAAGTGAACAAGTAATAATTCCTGTCCTCCATGAGCTTTAAATTTAGTGAGAGTAAAGACAGGCATTAAATAATAATAATACTAAATATTCTGTTCAAATTGCTAAGGGGGGCATCAATAAAAGTCATCGTAATCAGATTGGGGAAAATGCTGGGCTCTTAAAGAAACACTGAACCATGATAGATGCCTAGGAATTGGTCAAGTATGAAAGGAAGAAATTGCCAGGCATTCAGCTGTTTGTTTAGACCACTAGCCTCCCCCTAATCCTTCAAGTTCAAATTGTGCCCCCCACAATGAGATATCACCTCACCTCTGTTAGAATGCCTATCATTAAAAAAGTCAACAATTTTTTTTAATGATAGGCATTATCATTAAATGATGAGGATGTGGAGATAAGGTAATATAGTTCATTGCTGGTGGGACTACAGATTGGTGCAGCCACCATGGAAAACAGTATTGAATTCCCTCAAAAAATTAAAAATGGAACTTCCATTTACCCAGAAATCTCACTTCTTGGAATATATCCTTAAAAAAAAAACAATCAGAAAGCATATATGCACCCTATGTTCACAGCAGCATTAAGCTAAGATCCAAAAACAGCCCAAGTGCCCATCAGTAGATGAATGGATAAGATGTGGGACATTTACACAATGGAATATTATGCAGATATAAAAAAGAGGGATCTCTTACCCTTTGGGACAGCATGAATGGACCTGGAGACTATTACGCTAAATGAAATAAGCCAATCAGAGAAAGACAAGTATCACATGATCTCACTTATTTGTGGAATCTAATGAACAAAATGAATTGAACAACAAAATAAGACCTGAAACAGGGAGGCATGGAACAGACTGATATACCTCAATGTGGGGATTGAGGGAAGGAAAAGAGATAAACCAAAAATTTATATACTTAGATTCATAGCCCATGGACATGGGCTATAGGATATTGAAGACCTGGGGGTGGAGGGGAGGAATGGGAGATATCTGTAATATTATCAACAACAATATGTATAATAACAAAGTAATATATAACAATAATTATATATATATATAATGTGTCTCCCATGTATGCTTCCTGGACACTTTTTAATTCTAATGATAAAACCATAATTATAACTTCCTCTTCATTTATTTCCACCTATCATTCTACATTGTAGCTTCTCTTTTATTTGCTTTCAAATCCCTGTAGTCTGTAACCTACATAAAAGGGAAGAACGCATATATCATTTTAATAGGTGTAACAATCCCCAGTATCTTGAATTGTCATGGCAAAAAAAAAGCAAGAGCTAAGTAAATCATGTTGAATTAAAGCTGAGGGGAAAAACAGTTTGCACAAAAGCACTAATGTGTGAAACAACATGACGAGAAGTTGATATGTCTAGAGGAATATACAGTGGGATACTGGATAGAGATGATTCTAATTCCCATCCATGACAAAGCTGTGACTGTTTTGTTGCATAGAGTAATGGGTTCAATTACAGCTCTGAAGCTAAACTGCTTAGATTGTATCCTAACTCTACCATTTACTATTTCATATTGGGAAAGATATTTAATCTCTCTGTGCCTTGTGTTCTTTATCTGCAAAGTACCTTATCAGGATTTTGTGAAGTTAAAATGAATTAATCTATATACACTTAGAATCATACCCTTCACAGGGTAAGCACTCCATAAATGTTAGCTATCATTTCTAGGCAAAGGACTTTACCATTTTTCCTGAAATCTATGAAGAGATCAAAGAATCTGAAGCCGCAGTGAGATATGATCACTCTCACTCTGTATCAGTCAGGATGCCTTGCAGGAAATGGAAACCATCACTTACCACCCTTGTTGATATGAGCTGTCTAAAATGCTGTTTTCCAATTGTGTTTCTCAAAAACATGGGCACATTTGTTTTTTTCTTCTACATCTTCCATATAATCTGGCACATGGTAGTTCCTCTATAACATTAAATTATTGAATAAATGCCTTTGGAATGAAGAAGAAACTTTTATCCAAACCTTCTCCTCTACTAAATTCTTGCTAAGTCCATTCCTCTGAGAATGAGTTAGGTTCATTGATGCATCATCTTGTGCCAAATAGTTGAAACCACGCAAAAAGCAATCTGCAGTGGGGGAGGGAGGCATAATTCAGACACAAATCCATGCAGAGTTGGAAGACATTTGTAATATAATTTAAAGCAGGACCAAGTTTGTGGGTCACATTCCTCTGCCAATGAATTCAGAACAAGGAAGTAGAAACTATACTCAGACTCACCCAGAACCACTGTGGTGATCGGCCTCCACACCTGCATGTGACCATCCACATTTTTGCCCTTCAGTTCCAGGGGGATAATTATCAATGTGTGTACTTATTCAGGACACACACCTGCCAGCCGCTTTCTCTATAATAATCCAAATAGCTTTCTTTCAACGACTCTGGTTGTTCACAATCAATGATACGTTGTTGCATATACTAAGTCTCTCAGGACAACAAACAAACCACAGAACAGCAATATGTCATTCCCAACCAAACAAAGCATGCTAAGCACTGCAAGCTTGAATTTGTCACCCTGTGACTGAATCTTGGAAGCTGTCTGTGACTCTGAACCCCATTGGTTCTAGGGATTCTTGCTAAAGTATAACTTATAGGTGACACCATTTTAGAAGAATATTCACTGAGAGAAGAATATCCACTGAGTCCTTCAACTATTAAACCTTATTATATTGCCTACAGAGAGATCTTAACTGCATTTAGGGACATTCATGTTAAAGAAAGATGTTTCTTTATATTATAATCTGCTTCAAGAATCTGTCTCTAGTACTTGTGGGTCAAGTCCAGAACAATAATGCTCCGTGAGTAGGAAGCAATTAGAACAAATTTAGGGTAGGAGGAAGTTGAAACAACCATGATAGAAATCAATCTCCTCAAATCCTTACGGAATAAATTTTCATTTCCCAGATCAAAATAAAGAATTTAAAAGGAAATGTTATGCTAAGCTAAGTACAGAGTACCTATTTAATCCAAGGGCAAAATCTTTGCTCATATTTCCTTCAAAAGAACCTGTTACAAGGAGTGAAGTTGACTGACCGCTCCAATTGCTATACCTTTAGATCCATTGGAGCACTTACAGCAGCATGCTTCCCCATGGTTGCTCCCAGCTAATGACTGAGCACAACGGGGGCTAGAACAAGACATTAGTGCCCAATGCAGGATAAAAATCTGGCTCTCGAATGTCTCAGAGCTGAGCTTCAATCTGAGTCTCTTCCTCCCTACCCTTCCTGCCCTCTATCCTTTTCAGGTGTAAGATCTGTATTTGTCTGAAAGTTCTCATGCTTACTCCTGCTACCTTTTATATTTTTCACAGTAATTTTCTCTTTTATGTTTTTCACAGTCATTTCCTCCAATAAATTTTGTGCATGTCTAATCTCATTTCAGGTGTCTGTTTCTTGGCAGACTTGAATTGTCAAAGTGCGTGATGATAGTAAAAGCAGAGAATCAAGCCTAGGTACTGCTCCAGTGGCTTGCAATTTAATGTTTTTGGGATAGCCACTAATGTTTTGAGTCTCTCTTCTATTATATTCCTTGAAGATTCATACTGTCAAAGCACTCAGCGTGGAGAATGTTCACAATCTCCTCCCCTTCAATCCTCTCAACAAGAGGAACATGTTCATTTGTTTTCAAGGTTGTGCCTCACACAATTTTCGTTAATTAAATACTTCCAAGAGACTTTATGGCCCCAAAACATTAATTGGTCAATAAGTATCTGAGTACAACCGGGGTGCTAGGTATATAAAGGGAAACAGGATGTTACCAAAGACCACATTAGAGAGAGAAAGTTGCTCACCTTCCCACAGACTGTTGTTTGGGGCCATTGTCAGGGACACACTATCCAGCCTTGGGCAAACTATGGTCCGCGGGCCGGATCCGGCCCGTTCGGCTGTTTTATCTGGCCCGTGGAGCCGAAAGGGCAGAGGGTTCTCTTGCTCTCCCCTCCGCTCCTTCACCAGCAGCCCAAGATGAGAGTGCCAGCATGGTCAGGTTGCTTTTGTTCCGGCCCTCCGGTCCAGTTTAAGAACCCATTGTGGCCCTCAAGTCAAAAAGTTTGCCCACCCCTGCACTATTCACTGATGGTCAGAAGGTATCAGGGATTTGGGAATGCCTTTGGTGCCACTAGCCTTGAAAATATTTTATAGACCTTTAGTACTAAACACTGTAGATCTGATAATAATATGAAAGATCAGATTTTTGGTAGGAGATGTCATTATTTTCTCAGCCTTTTAGTTTCAGATTTTTCTACTTGACATGATTATTTTAATGTAAGTGTAAACTTATTTTAGTGAAATAAAATTAAAATTCAGCTCCTCAGACTCACTAGTCCTATAGCTACTTTATAATCAAGCAGATTTAAATAACACCAAAATAAAAATTATTGAAGTCAACAGAGAGGATACTCAAAAATGTACTCTTTGAGGGGGTTCTGTCCATTACATAAGTGTAAGAACTACTGACCATGAAAAGGATACTCATTGCTAAGAGAAACTTTTGAATTGTGCATGATTAGTGCCCCACGCACACCGGTCCTCAGCAGTTGTGCATTCCTTTGATTTTTTTTCTCCAAGGCTTTATATGCTTGTATTCTAAGTTTATTTAATTTGGGTTTGTTGAGTCTATATCTGCTATTTTGTACTAAGTTTCTATTTCAGCATTGGAAGTGATGATACTATTGTCTAGTTAGAAAACGGGTCCTTTTGCACCCCAGAACAAGGCTTTAAAACTTATTCTGAACAGCAGAGAGCCTGAAATTTCCTCCTCGTGGGGAGGTGGAGGAGGAATGAAGGTAAAGAAGGTGTCAGAGTCTCTTCTGGACATCTCCGGTGTCTAACTCCATGAACCTGATGTAAGTTCGTTATATGTTCTGTGTTCAGCCTCACAGCATTTGTCCATTTTGCTTTTTTTGGTGCATTCTCTGGGCAAATAATATGTGCTCCTTTTCTTCAACTTCATTATCAAGCATGTGCAGCTAGAGATAAAATGAGTCATTAAGTAGGCTTAATAATTTCCCACAGACATTCAGAGGTTACTCTTAAGTTTTCCAGACATCATTGTTCATAAAATGTCATATTTTACAGGGTCTATTACTGGGAATACTGCAAAATTTCATAAGTCAAGTAATGAAGCTTAATGCCTTTATAATATAGTCCCATTTGGGGGCTCTAAAGGGTAAAGTGGAACTCACACGAGAGCAAAATGTGAAATTCCATAAGCCTAATTTAAGAAAGTAGGATGAAATTTTCACTGAAGAAAAAAATCTCTATTTTTATAAAAATGTATCTGGCTATAAAAATAACATAACATCACCCTTCCCAGTTTGGCTCAGTGGATAGTGTCAGCCTGTGGATCGAAGGGTCCCAGGTTCAATTCTTGTCAAGGGCACATGCCTGGGTTGTGGGCTCCGTCCAACTTGCACGAGGCAGCCTATCAATGATTCCCTCTCATCATTGGTATTTCTTTCTCTCTCTTCCTATTCCTTCCTCTCTAAAATCATTAAAAATATTTTAAAGAAGGAAAATAACATAACATATCACAAACACACTCATCCCTATAGCTATATACATATATCTTATGTGAAAAACAAAATAATGAAGACATGTTTTATTACATAAATTACATGAACTTATGTGTGCATGCTTAAACATTCTGGGTTTTCTGAGCAATCATTACACTACTAAATTAATTGGAGTTTGCATAATGAACTTTGCCATTCATTAGTTTTGTTTTTTATCTTGGGTTCAATTAAATAAAGTCCTAAATATTTGTGGGTAACCTCACATGGGTTTTAATTATGATTTAATATAAAGATCCCAACTACCTCTACCTTTCTGCTTTCATGGTAATTAAATCTTGATAAAGATTTTATTGCAGAGTAAAATTCTTTGAATATGCAATCACTGACCTACAGAGTATTAATAGGATATTTGCTTCAAGATATTGCACAAGGTGAACTGCAGAAATAGTTTGTGCCATTGCAATGCCCTCATGTAGATCGACTATCTGCACAGAAATGTCAAGGTGAAATTTTTCTAATTGCTATGAAATACTCCCAAGTCAAAAAGGTTGCTGTTGTGCGTTGTTGTTTTTTCTCACAGGGAGTTTAAAGACCCATTGCAGACACCTCCTTGTACCCCAACCACTGACCCCCAGCCCCAACCGCTCTGTTTGTATATTTTGAGCTGCTACCAGCTTAGGAGAAAAAGGGCTATGAATATTGTCTGTGGTGGCTTCAGGGTTGGTATCAAGTAAATGTAGGTGTTGTTATGTGCAACGCATCTATAGCTAAGACTGTTAAAGATAACCACTAATATAAAGTGATTGAAGCAGTACTTGTCAACTCAGAGGGAAAGAGTTTTCCAGTCACCCTGATAAACAGCCAGCGAAGTATCTTGGAAAATGCTATATATAAATTTAATGTGCTCCTGAAAGTACCCTTCATGCTCCTTTAGTCAGCCTACACATTTAATTCTTCCAATAATATTTATCTCCTTTTGTTGTCTAAGCTAAGAGAATTTAGCTCTTCCCCTCTTAAACTTTAAAAATACATCTGCTAAACCACACATACACCCTATGTCTGGTGGTTTCACAGAATCAATGCCCATTTAAAGGGAGATGAGAAAACATACTTTAAAAAAAAAATCTTCTTTCTCAGTTCTATGGGAAAATTCCTGAACTTTAGACTACTTTCATACTAACTTTTCAAAATATTTTTTTATTGATTTCAGAGAGGAAGGGAGAGGGAAAGAGAAATAGAAACATCAATGATGAGAGAAAATCATTAATTGGCTTCCTTCTACAAGCCCCACACTGGGGATCTAGCCCACAACCCAGGCATGTGCCCTGACCGGGAATCGAACCAAGACCTACTGGTTCGTAAGTCAATGCCTATCCACTGAGCCTCACCGGGTGGGCCATACTGATTTTTTTTAATGAGGCAATAAGTATTTGTCTATATTACTGAGAGAGTCTAGTTGACAACTAAACACAAATCAAGACTCTAAAAATGCTGAACTCTAAGATCAATTCTGGGAGAAACTAATCTTAAATTCTCATGTTTTCCACATTTAATATTGGAATGGGGTTATTGGGAGGCTGCCAATAAAAACCACAGTAAGTAATTTTCTAAATATATGTGAATAATGAGAGGGGGAAAACTCACACTTATTGTATTTCATTTTCTCAAAATGTTAAGATTTTCTTACTAGAGCTTTCTCTTGTCACTTTTTTTTTCTTGAGAGGAAATTTAAGGTTAATGTATAAAATACCACCTGGAGACTGCTGCGAAGAATAGATGCCCAAGGTGCAAACTCCAGACACAAATCGCCTCCTTTGGCTCTGATAGGGAGTTAAGCAGCAGCAGCGCCTCTGAGCCACATTACACATCACACACACAACCCCCCTCGCCTGGAGGAAGGTTTCTGAAATGAAAGCACACGCATGGACAGAAGGCAGAAGGGTTGGTGGCAGCAGGCTCCTTCAGATCGAGGAGAGAAGTGACAGCCTGAGTGCCTTTTACATGCCAGCTGTCCTATAATCCTCTCCACGACCGCCTGCATGCACGCCCATCCTAGCATGTATCACAGGAGTGTGATTATCTGTTTATTTGTCTGTCCCCTCCACTGGGCTGTGTGCTCATTGCGCGTCAGATCAAATATTTTTATTATCTACCTGTGACCAAACATTACCTGCCAGTGACCAGCACCAAGACGTCAATACTCATTTACTGACTGAGCGAACAAGCGAATGTGCTAACAATTAATATTTCCATTTGATGAATAAGGAGGCTACAGTTCAGAGTGATGAGATGACTTATCCAGGCCACAGCAATCGTAAGGGTTGGTAAGTGACTGACGGGTCATACAAACCCCAGCTTGTCTGACTTCAGAGAATCATACTTCCTACTCCCCCAAGCAAAAGTGGAACCAAGTCACAGAGAAAGGCCTTGGATGGCTTGCGGAAGGATGGCCATGGGAGAGAAAGGTCTCAGAACAGTGAAAACAGAAATGGGAAAGTGCAGTTTCATGTGTGGAGACGGGACAGAGGAGGATGAAATGGGAGCACTGGGGTGGGGAGAATCTTTCATTGTTTTTCCTGGCAGCTTCTTCAACGGCTTTTCCTCTTCAACAGCTCCGGTTGGTTTGCTCTTCTCTTTTGTACTTCCCTACCTGTCTCACCACAGCTGTTTTATTTTTTTCATGGTTCAAAAGCCCAGGGAGACCATGCTATCCACGGATTGGCAAAGCAGCCCAGAGGACATGGGTGTCAGCACAGATGCTGGTCCAGCTGCCAGAGTTCCAGCCCAGCCCCGTTTCAAGCAGGCAACACTGGGCAGATTATTCAACCTCTTCTGTCTGAGTTGCCTCACCTGGGAAACAAGCTATTCACCAAGGGACCTACCGACTGCTATAAACTAAATGAGGTAAGACATGGCAACTGCTTAACACAGGTTCTGGCACATGTTATGAACTGAATGAAGACTAGCCATGACCATCTCCTTAGCCTTAAAATGTAGGACCAGAAGCAGCATTACCCATGCTAGAGCTCATTAATACCCAAAGGCAAGTGTTATACTCCAGATTGGGCTTTGTACATCAGATGCAACATACCACTCTTCTCCCAAAGGCAGCAGTGACTGTCACTGGAAGTAAATGAAAGCAATCTCAACCACTGTTTCCAACCTCTCCTGATTTAAACGGCCAATGGCTTGGGAAATAGGCAGCTATAGTTGAGGTTCTCTCTCCCTACACGTAAAAGCTCCTCAAGTAACAAAAAGAGCAGTATTTCCTTACCTTTCTTCTCCAGGAGTTGTCCTTCTAATAGCATCGACCCAAGTTCATTTCAATCAAGAATGAATCTCCCTATCCCTCCATCTGGAGAACCAGAGACTAGAGAGAGCCTGTATACAGCAAACTGGCCCAATTTATATGAAACTATTTATTTAGCTGTGGGTCATCATCAACCAATGATTATGGCAATGATTATGAAAAGAGAGGAGTAGGAGCTAGAGTTTAACTGCTAGACCAGGGGTGGGCAAACTTTTTGACTCGAGGGCCACAGTTTATAAGCCCTTAACTGGACCGGAGGGCTGGAACAAAAGCAACCTGACCATGCTGGCACTCTCATCTTGGGCTGCTGGTGAAGGAGCCGAGGGGAGAGCAAGAGAACCCTCCTCTCTTTCGGCTCTGCAGGCCGGATAGAACAGCTGAAAGGGCCGGATCCAGCCCACAGGCCGTAGTTTGCCCACGGCTGTGCTAGACTAACTAACTTTATTTTTCTCATGTAACAACCTATTCAGAGACACACAGACCAGGGTTGGTGCAATGGTTTAGAGTTCTCAATAACTTCTAGTCTTCTACCCTGCCTTCTTTAGATCATCATTCAATCTTTTTGTCCACTGTAATACCAGTCATTGGGTCAAAGACTCCCAAGGAAGAAATGATAGAAAAGGGAAAAGGACACAGAAGGCTGAACAAGCAAGCCAGCAAAATATAGCTCTTTTTAAACAGTCTTCACAAAAGCTAGTGACTTGTATTTAGCACCTTCTTGGCCAAAAATATTAGGTTCAGTCACATAAAATTGCTGATTATTTTTATACACATAAGTAAATGTAACATATAATTTAATCATATTTAATATAATTTAATATAATTAAATCATGGCATTTGGCAACCACTAGCTACAAAAGAGGCTGGAATATAAAGTGTTTTACCTGGACCTATTGCTACTGAACAGAATTGGAGTCCTGTTAGTAAGAATAAATGGCTAAATACTGAGTAAGAGGTTAGCAGTGTCTCCATGTTTGCTGAAGTGGAGGTCTATATTAATATCGGGGGGGGGGGGTGGAATTGATTGTAACAGAAAAGTATTCCTAGGGACAAAGAGGACATGGTAACAGAAAACCATGTAAACACTGACCAGTCCACCTACAAAGTGGTTTTTTATTTTTTTCCTCTATAACTGATTCAATAAGCTGACCAAAAAATGAGTGATGCAATTAGTAAGCTGTATCTAGACATATGCAGAATTGCTCCCAAATAAGAGATGATTTTCTCTCAAGCACTTTAGAAATTTTTTGGAAATGGCCATGTTAAGTCATAAAACTCTTCTTAATATGTATCAAAGAATTAATATAAGCAGCCAATACATACTCTGATAAAAATGCAATTAAGTTAGAAATTAATTTTTAAAGCTTAAGGAATAACTTAAAAATGTATATGTGACATTAATTTGATATACTCTTTAAAAATTCATGAATTTAAGATGAAATTGTAGTATAAATTAGAAAATACTTGTAGTTAAATGGTACCAAAGATGATACATATTAAATAAAGTGGTGCTCTAGCCGGTTTGGCTCACTGGATAGAGCATCAGCCTACAGACTGAAGGGTACTAGGTTCGATCTGGTCAGGGCACATGCTTGGGTTGTGAGTCATGCAGGAGGCAGCCTATCAATGATTCTCTCTCAGCACTGATGTTTCTGTCTCTCTCTCCCTCTCTCTTCCTCTCTGAAATCAATAAAAATATATTTTAAAAATTAGTTGAGTGGTATACAGTCAAATGAGACTTAGAGTAACATTTATATCCTTAAATATATCTATTAGAAAATTAAAAATGGAAATTAGAGAACCAAACATTAATCCTAAATTCTAAAATGAGCAGAAGAAAATAAAATCAAGGAATAAAAAGACAAAAAATAAGTATTAAATTTAAATAGGATACTCCCCAAATCCATTTATAATCTACTAGAGGCCCACTGTACAAAGAGATTCGTGCAATAGGCCTTCCTTCCCTTGGCTTCCAGCACCCAGACCCAGGCCTTCACTCCGGCCAGAGTCTGCCTATTTGTCTTTGCTGCAGAATTTGGCCTGAACCTGCCATCTTTGCTGCGGTCTGCTGTTTTTGTCTTTGCTACAGACTCAGACTAGAGTCTGCCTTATCCATCTTTTACTCCCATAGATCCCTTCGCGCTGCCCACTCCCAACCCCCTAATAGCAGGCGTTCTGCCCCGCCTGGCCACTTTGCACCTGGAGCAGCTGGGTGGCCTGCATCTTTAGCCTTCTAATTTGCATACTCACTCTGATTGGCTGTGAGCGTAGCAGAGGTATGATCAATTTACATGTTTGCCTATTTTTAGATAAGGTTGCAATTTAATTTTCCCTTAATGTTTTTCCTTCTTTTGTAATTCATTCACAATGTAACTTTGCTCATTTTTGGAATGTAAAATTTTAAACACTATTTACTACCCACAGCTTTGCTATTTCTTGGTTCCATTTAGCAATTTGACTAAAAAGTGCCAAGAGCCCAAACCAGTATGGCTCAGTTGCTTGGGTATTCTCCTGTGCTCAGAAAGATTGCATATTGGATTCCCTGTTAGGGCACAAGCCAGAGTTTCAGGCTTGATCCTTAGTAGTGGGTGTGCAGGAGGCAGCCAGTCAATGCTTTAGTCACATCAGTGTTTCTCTCTCCCTCCTTTTCCCTCTTCTCTCTCTAAAAATCAATAAAAAATATTATTTTAAAAATTCCAAGAATCTTCTTCCTTAGGTGCTTATAAATTTCCTCATCATGTCTCTTTGTTTGACAACTGTCCTCCCCCATGTGAGCCTCCTTCAGAATTTCTTCAAGGCCATCGAACTTGAAATATGTATTTATAATAAAAGCATAATATGTAAATCAACCAAATGGTCAAACAGCGGAATAACCATCCGGACAGACTATGACACCTACTGGTGCCAAGCCATCCAAGGCGGTGTGATGCAATTGGTCGGGGCTCAGCCATCGCCCCATGATTGCTCTGCAGAAAGGGAGGCCCACATCACTGAATGGAGGGCTGTGGTAGTTGGGTAGGGCCTCCTTCTGGGAGGGAAGCCCGGGTCCCAGGTGACGGAGGGAAGCCGATGCTGGCAGCCAGGAAAGGAAGAACTACTCTAGTACGAATTCCATGCATCGGGCCTCTAGTGTATTTATAATCATTATCTGATAAGATCTTCACATTTTTATTTATGCATTTTTATACACACTGACATTTATTCTTCTGCCACATCAAGAAATAAGAATAGTTACAATTTACATATGTGTCACCACTCAGAAAATTGACAAAAATGAGTATAGTTGTTTCTTAAGTAAACCTAGTATCACCTAAAATCAGGGTCAGAAAATGTGAATTAGTTTGATTGACCCTCTAGGTCCTATGTGAGCTTCTTGGTGTCATCAGTAACCAGCCAACTTTCAGACATACTTTCAGGCTCAACACCATCAATGCATTTACATCTTTGTGGGCACTCACTGCATATGTGAAAAAATAAATCAAGAGCACATTTCTCCTAAAATTATGTTTCTAAGATAGTATTGTAAAGGAGCAAAAAGGAACCCTGCAGAAGTAAAATAAAACACTTTTTTATAAATTGGAATTCAGAATTCTGACTGTGCTCAATACTTAAATTAACAACCTAAGGAGAATCTGTTTAGAAAATACAATTACTATCTTGATATTTCCTCCTTTTGTAATCTTTTATTATTGTTCCTAAATTTTTTCTCCTTTTGTTCCTTCTTCTAATCATTTCTAAAAAGCTTTATCATCTCTTTGTTTTCCTCCTTCCCTGTTTCACCACATAATTTTCTCTTATACTTGCTTATTTTTTATCTCAGTAGTTTACCTACTGGATTTCTGTACAATATTGAATCCTTGCCAGTTCTGTAAAACTCATTTCATATTGCTTTAAAGTGTGATTTCCCTCAAACCCAAGGTGGAGTAAATAGGGAACACTGTGCCACGTGAAAATTAGTCAGTGCATTTGTTTGGTTAAGACAATTTAATTGCTTGCAGAGACAGCTCCAGTTTCATCTAGTGAAACAAATTCAATGATCATTTGAACAAAATGAGAGTAACAAAGAAATAATATATCATCTGTCTGCCAATGGCTCTTCTTGGTACCTATCATCACCAAGGAGTCAATGGAAGAGGGAGGAGTGTCAAAGAGTGAGAACAGAAAATTTGACAACTAATGTTCCTATGAAATAGTGCTGAACCAGAGGTAGAAAAATAATCAAGTAAACATTTCAAATAAGAGACAGCTGCATATATATACGGAATGTAAATAAATATATATGCAGGATGATCTTTCTTTGAATTCAACCTCTAAGGATTTTAGTCCAAGAGCTATGATAAGTTGGGGCTAAAATAGAAAAAGCAAGTTAACAAGTTGACATTGCCCAAGATTTACAAAACAATTTACAATTTTTAAAAATAATGAACAAGATAAACTAATGAACAAAAACAGATCCAGAAACAGAGAAACATCAATCAGATCGTCAAACCTCAGAAGGAAGGTAGGGGTGTGGGTGGGGATAAGGGGGAGAGATCAACCAAAGGATTTGTATGCATGCATATAAGCCTAACCAATGGACACAGACAATAGGAGTGAAGACATGAATGGGGGGGTAGGAGGGTAATGGGGGAATAAGGACACATAAGTAGTACCTAAATCAATAAATAAATTAAAAATAATGAAAAAATAAAATAAAGAAAAAATACAAACAATTGTTAATGTATTTATTGTTTTAAAATCTCATATGTCTCCTCCCCAACTCAGAAATGTATGTGGGGTATTTAGGAAAAGACAAAATATTACTAAATGAGAAGCAGCTTATATCAATCCCAACAAAAATATAGCTGTTACAGATTTGGGGAGACATAAAACAGATGTTGGTGAGAGAACCCTAATGTCTACTTCTACACTATCTTAAGACCATCTACAAATATGGGGGTTTGAGGGAGTAATGGTAACTACAAGAGAAATCAGGATGCCCACAAATAATGTGTTTTGATGGGTTCTGCAGATTTATTTCCACTGAAGGTCAGGCTCAAAAGACACCAGTGCTTGCTTGAATGGGTGATACTGGCAAGTACTCCACCACCTAGGCCAGTGAGAGCACCAAAGCCTTGGGCTAAATACTGGGCTGCTTCCACCCAGTGTGGTCAGTCTCTAAGGATATCGTTTTATCTCTATCATATGAGAGGACCTGTGAAAGCCTAGAGCATTGGAGTTCCCTTATGAAGGTGAGGTAAATCCAGAAATTCTCAATCTAAATTGCAGGGATATTAGATAGCAATTTATATAGCTATTCACTATATATGCTTAAAAAGATAGATTAACCCACTTGGCATGGCTCAACGGTTGATCCTTGGGCTATGAACCAGGTTACAGTTTTATTCCTAATCAGGGCACATGCCCAGGTTTTGGGCTCGATCCCAGTGTGGAGTGTGCAGGAAGCAGCTGGGCGATGATAGTCTCTCATCTTTGATGTTTTTATCTTTCTATTCCTCTTCCTTCCTTTCTTAAATCAATAAAAATATATTTTTAAAGAGATAGATCAGAATCAAAGGAATGCAGTGCATCACATTGTAATACATGTAGAAACATAAAGGACACATGGAGATTTGTCTCCTCCCTCTAACTGTCACTGAATGGCTGCTCCAAAGGTTAATATTGAAAAAATATCCATAGACCAAAACAAGAACCCTCATCCAGTACTTTTTATACACTCAGAGAGAGGTTTTCTCAGAGCCAAATATTTCAAATGCAACTTCCAAGCCCTGATGCAATTTTTATCTCTTCGTGCTCTTATCTATCTTTTGCCATAACTGAATGACTATTTCACAATAAAATGTTCCATAATATTTACTGAGTCTTTTTATATGTCAGCCATCTTGCCAAGCATTCTACAGGCCTTACATCATTTAAGACTTGCAATAAGCTTATAAATGAGATATTATTATCCCTGTCTTACAGAAAAAATAAACCACACTTATAGTTAAAACTATATGGTAAAATTCTTTCTGTAAAACACATGCACGCACACACACTCAGCTCACCCTGATTGATATTCCAAAAAGAGTTAAGATTTTTTTAAAAAATATTATAAAGTTGTAGCCATTCTCAAATACAAATACTATATGTACCCAAAAAGAAACACAAATAAATGGCAGTAAGTAGGACTAAATGCATAACCCCCTGGGATTCACTCCTGAAGGGTATTGGAGCTGAATTTACCCCACACATGATAGGGTAATCATTGCTTAAAAGAGGGGCCCAGCATAAAGCTACCCTAATGATGAAAGAAAACTGAAAAAGCTGACTATAGTCACCAAATGCAGTTTAGATGGCTCTACATTTTTATAGAAACATAAGGGGTAGGAATGTCTTTCTTCCAGCCTCTGAGCTTAGTTGCCCAGTGGTTCAGGAACTGTTCTAAGATGCACCAGGAACCTGGAGCATGTAAAGTAGTCCCAGAGGGATAATTTAAAGAAGGTAAATAAAATTGAGCATGAGGAGAAAAGGAAGATTGACAAATAGGAAACTAAAACAAGATGATGGACTTAACCCCAGACATACCAATAATTACATTCAATTTTAATAAAATAAACACTTCAGTAAGAAGACAGAGATTTTCAGAATGGATTTTTTTTTAATCCAACTCTATACTATATATAAGAAATACACATTAAATATATAAACACAGATGAGTTTAAAGAGAAAAGAAGGAAATACATACCTTAAAACACTAATCAAAAGAAAACAAATATGACTCAATTAGTATCAGGCAAAGGAACTTCAAAACAAAGAATATTATCCAAAACAAGGAGAGCCATCCTATCTAATAAAAGAGGAAAATGTAAATTGACCATACCTCAGCTACACCCACAAACCATGCCCACCAGCCAATCAAGAGGGAGTATGCAAATTAACCCCACAAATATGGTAGCAGCCACAGAGCTGGAGAGAGCAGGAGGTGTGGTTTGCCCGGGGTAATGGAGGAAGCCAAGC